>OY804606.1:4887831-5291568 GCA_963680895.1 Fragum sueziense | reverse complement strand
GGTAAAGTGTGGTGATACGGCAGAATATTAGGCCTACAACACGCCTTCTCAAAACCGAACGAATCCCTGTTACCACGTAGCTCTCGTATTTGAATGGGGCGATATTACGTCTTCGAAATTCGTTTCTTGGTTACCGCCGATCATTTTTATAAACGTACAGTTAGGAGCCAAACGTTTGTGTTCTTTATACGGATCATCCGTCCTAATCCAGGCATACAACGAGAGATTACAACAGAAACACGTAACTTTATCGTGGTTTCCCGAGTAATAAAACCCATTTGTTGCCAACTGGTACTTGTCCGGCTTTAATTGTTTAGGCCAATAGCGAAAACTTTCCAAGCGATTTTCGTAGAACTTCATATCTTTACGATGCCACAGGTCAGCGTCAGTCATACCTATACGAGAACAGCAAAATTTTAAGGTGGTCCAAAATAAATCTTGTATAATATAACGTACAAATTCTTATTCAATATTTCCATTAAAATGCCACAAACCCTATCTTGTTGAGGAGAGAGTTCAAAAGATCCGTTTACCGAGCGATCGAAACTTAACCGAAGTGGTGATTAAATTATATAACAATTAAACAATGCCTATTGGCTGACAATTCACGACAGTGATGATCAGTTAACGTAGACACTTGCTCTAGAATTTATGGTCAGAAGAGCCCTAAATCAGCATTTTGTTGGGTATTTATCTATTTTTAAGACGTTTTTCGGAAAAAAAAATGTTTTATAATTTTTTCATCGGAAAATAACATTTGTCGTACAACGCAAACTATATCTATTTAATTCTTTTTTCTATATATTTGTGTCGTATTGTAACCCAAAAGATCCTCAAAAAATCAGCATTTGTGATTTTTGTAATTAAAGGGAAATAACCTTCTGAATATAATGTGCTAAAAATAGACCAGTTTAAATTTTTGTAGATAGCGTTAAAAAATGATAGTGTTTATCCGAATCTATATTGCTGTTTACGTGATAAAAATAGACCCATTGATGCTGATATAGTATTTATATGTGCAATGTCGAAAATATTGAGACAAAAGGAGGAAAACGTTTATACAATTCCGTCTTTTCTATATGTATTTAGCGTTTTTATTCAATCAGTGCCGTGTTAAATTAGCCTATGTACAAGGCTTGTTTGAGAAAGGTTTCGATAGCAGAAAAGTCATACAATTTCCTCTTTTATTATATTATTTAGCGAGTTATTTTCAATTTCGACTGCAAAACGCACAGGACTTGTTTGGGTATGGGGGTGTTATTATTTATCAATGAACACAGAGTGGGCCTATCGGTCCCAGTATAGCCTAGTTAAGGTCATTTGAGGTCACGTTAGGTCAAGCGATTAGCCTTTTCAGATCGCTGCAGCAGACGACAAAATATTCGTTAATAATAAGGGGATTTCTCATAGACAATTTCTTCTTTTCCCGTTAATATTAAATTAATTCGATCGCTAGAAAATAAAGAACCAGCGATATTAATTCCATCGCCAGAAAATAACGAACCAGCGATCGTGCTGTCGAACAGGTAGAAAAGGGTTACAGCGCTACGGTAGTAAATCCTAACGCAAAAAAGCCTTAACGATAATACCTGTCCGCGCGTGATAGCTCCGTTTTACATCCGCCGCGGTATCGGGTTTAGTCGCACGCTGCGTCGGTCATTAATAATACATTTAACCCCTAATCGACAATTAAGCGTTAAGCCATTGGAATGTAAATGTACATTATTAGCCACGTGGCGCGCGCGCGACGCGTATCGATTAACTAGCGGTTTTTCTTTTCTCTCGACGTTTTATAGCGCATTATTTATGTCATCTTCTATTATAGGTTATTATTTTCCATCGACGTTTTATATCGACATACCGAATCCGATCCAAGGTGGACGCTATGAGTCATTTCCGGTTTTCCCCTCTGCCAGGGGTTCAGGAGGGCGAGGGGGCGGGGCGAGGGGGCGTGGGCGTGGGGGCGGGGCGTGGGGGCGCGGGCGACGCTGATGACGTCACTTCCGGTTGGGGCGTTGGTCACGTGATACACCAAAGTGGCCCGATTGTAGTCATACGAGTAAAATTTATGTGTTTAAACTATACAAAGTTGAATTTTGGGTTTATCAAATTATTACAAAAATAAAGAGTTGACACTCGTTTTGTCGACATAGCATTTAAGTCTATTTCTTGCTTAGCCCTTTCCCAGGGAAACTGTCATTTCATTGAAGGAACTTTGAAACAGTGACCGTCTCTGTTGATGTATCTGAGATGATGAAGCAACCATCTTCTTTCACTATTAATGGAATTGTTGCCTTGACATCTTTTAGAAAGGTTTTTGTTTGCCATCTGACTGTATTTCTTTCCAGACTGTCAATCCGGTTTTTTTTAAATTTCAGATTATTTTCAGGGTGGAAGATTATGTTAGCGTGCAGAAATAACACTTAAAGTCGTGTTCACATGTCATTGTTCATCTGTGCAGGAACGAAATATGATAAATTTAGACATAAGTTTAGGCTATTTCAAAGTATTAATTTTACATCGATTGGGAAATAAGTTCTTAAAGCTTATATTGGTCCTTCTCGATTCTGCTTCCTGGTAACTGTACTAGTACTCGCACCGAATTTGTGGTCCGATGAAAAGCACAAGAATTATCGTCGCTACGGAGGATCAAACTCGGAACCTCTTGGTCGCAATGCCGATGCCCTACCTGCCTATCACGGACATAATATTTTAATTATGTCGCTATGCCAGAGCTTAACTAGTGTACCCCAATTCCCAAATTTTATAGGAGAGGAAAATTATTGCTTAATTTTCTTAATGTTAAGTCACAACTTTGATAACACACGTGACTTTTGTGAACCGTTCACATTGTTTAATATCGTTGCTTATACTTATATGGATTTAGACGAGATCAAGTTCGCCGTACGTGCATTTGAGACGACGGCCATTCCAGGTTGCAACTCGACTTTGGCCCGAATCTAGTAGTTTCTTCTAACATTCTAGCGAAAGTTTTTTTCTATGCACGTGAACGCTTTCCACTTTCGATTTTTACCGAAAAATACTGATTTGATTAATTGAAAGAAGATCATTCAGATTATTTGACCTAGAGAAATAGTGTCTGGCCATTTCTCATTTATTTACAATACTCAGAATGCCTGTTTGATACATGTATATTGCGTATACATGTATGTAAAAAAGCGTCAACTAACAAAAGGGTTGCTGGTATACGGAGAAAGAACACATATATTGAAATGAAGAATAAGCCAATTAAATGTCTCATATCCTTTGCCAACATTTCCTAAAAAAATAAACACAAAACTACAAAGCAATAACCAGTAATATCGAAATCCATCCAATCAATACATTGTTATGGTGACACTAGTCGTACTGTCGTTCGACAACAGGTTGTGACTAGTGATACTGTACGCTCGTAGCTATTTGTACAGTCAGTCGGAAGACAGGGGTGTATTTCCTCACTAAATAATGAGGATTGTATAATGATTAGGGGAAAACAGTGACATAGGGTTTCGAAAATAAAAATTGACTTGTCTTTCAGTGGATGTTTCATCAAAATTCATGCTCTCAGTAACGAAAAATGACATTGGAAGCACAAATTTGATGGCCCGGGAAAATGGAAAGTCAATGATTTGCAACCGAAATTATTGTTTAATGCCCACTTTCACAAAAATCATCACCTATGCTGAACAACGTTTAAGTTCGCTTATCAACAACGAAAACCGCGTTTAAATTCGATTCCTGAGCTTTTATTAATATCGATATGAAAAAAGTGACCCTATGTCTTTATCAAGGTTACCTAGTGATATTTATGCGTACAGTCGGTGGCACTTCCGATTTGGCTCACTGTACGGTTATACACAGTGATTATCCAATAAAAGTCTACATCGAAAGCGATAATGAAAGAACGACAATTTTCATATGAAATCTTTATTTTGTCATTTTCCTAGAACGTAAATTCTGGCAAATTGATTTTATTAACCAACGATGCCACATGCTTTTTTAAAGCATACGGCGATATTTGTATTAATTGAATCTCCAATTATGTGTTTCTTGTTTTTGTTTTAAACAATAACATGGATAACGGAATCTCAAGGTATCAAGAATAGCTAAGAAATAGCATCGTTGCTTTTCATAAAAAAACTCGTAATTGCAGCTTAAAAGAAGCTGCAGTTACGAGGGATTTTTTTTTGAAAAGTGACGGTTATCTCACCCATGACAGGGACCAATCGTAAAGTAAAAACAATGAGCGATGATGGGTTACAATGTATGGGATAAATTTATCTCATAAAATTAAAAAGAACTGATCTCTTTCAGACATTTATCTTATCATATTGTTATACAGATAGAAACAAAATCATGCCATAACCATGGGACGATCTGGGATTTACACAACCTTCCTAGGATGTACATTGGCGTTTGGTGTATTACTTATTCTACAATACAATAACGTTTCTGTTCGTCGCTCATCAGAGACAATATCTGCTTCATATTCAAGTTCATTATTAGCACATGGAACTGTTGATGATCCACTTTACCATACATCAACCTCAAACCAATCCAGCCATACATCAAGGGTTCGTACTGAAATACAACAAGAAGAGATATCGTTAAGCTATTCTGATTTTACTCTTGTACATGAACTTGTAAATGATCCGCTTGACAAAACAGATAACATGACAAAGATGGAAGAGATTCGATCTGAGGAGTTATTGGATAAAACTTTCGACAATTCTCGTATAATTAAAGAACATAGTGTATATGTATCTTCAATTGACAAAACGATACCAATCAGTTATGAACGATCGACTAAATCGCAACAACAACTAGATGCAATTTTTAATTCAAGAGAGGTAGTTAAAGAGGCTAACTGTCAGTATATATTTGATAGCAATTTGACTGAAATTGAACGTGTCGAAACTTCAGAACGGCGTCAGGAAATTTCTGCACATGATTATATTCATGATACGAAAACCTGTCCAGAATTTAAAAGAAATAGAGGTTATATTACCAATTCACTAAGCAAAGAGGAGGAAGACTTTTCGATAGCTTTTACCATTATGATGTACAAAGATATTGAACAAAGTGAAAGACTTCTTCGAGCAATTTACAGACCACAAAACTTTTATTGCATTCACGTTGATAATAAAACAGGAGCAGATATATACGAAGCTATGAAGTCCATCACAGATTGTTTTGACAATGTATTTATGGCATCAAAACGTTACACTGTTCGTTGGGCTACTATGACTGTTTTACAACCAGAATTGCTCTGTATGAAAGAGCTGTTGAACAAAAGCAAAACATGGAAATATTTCATAAATCTTACTGGTCAAGAATTTCCACTGAAGACGAACTCTGAACTGGTCGAGATACTAAAAGCTTATAACGGAACAAACGACGTGAATGCGTCAATAAAAAGGTAAATATTTTAGGTGTTTGAACCTTTTTCCGACCATCGATATACGTTTTACCATTCCATTTAAGGGGGAATGCTCCAGTTTTTCGGAACACTCGGACTTTACTGTAGTAATTTAAACGTTTCGTACCAATATGTTTCGCTACCAGATTTTCAATAATATAACACATCATTACAATTTACCATTTTCGACGGTAAAAGTGTATTTATTATGCAAAACTGATTTTCTCAAGATGGAAATCGAATATTTAGAGCAAGACAGTCGTAAGTGTGTATGCAGTTACCATTGTTTTGCGTCATTTTATTCATGTGTAGCTGATAAAAATTGCCGTAATTCACTAGTAAGTGCGCTGACCTATACATTTTCTTTTTGAATTATTACCAGGACATGTTGCTTAATACAATGAGGGAGTTTTGTCAAATTCTATTATGTAGAACTTGAAATATTTCCAAAAATATGCAAATTTTGACATAAAACACTCCAGCTTCGTTGATCTAACCGAACACGTGAGCATGCTGTTTTATACATTTACGCATTTATAATAGCACATATTTTGGGTTTTCTGTTCGTAATAAATGTAAGATGTTACTTTAAATCCGTTTTCGGGACTAAACGATGAATATACAGCTTTTTTTTTTTATTAAAATAGCATTTTAGTGACCTTGGACAGGTGCAAGAAATTGTGCATTTTTTCGATGCAGGGTTATGTGATACGAATGCCAATAAAATTCAAACAAGATCGCTGACCACCCATTTTTATTGTATTTTTCAATTGGTAATAACATGTAATTTCAACATACAAAATATGAATAAATTCTATTATTGGGAAAAAAATTAGGAAACTGGAGCATTCCCCCTTAAATGTAACATATTAAAGACGACAAAATACGCGTAGATGTAGCTATATAATGAAGAATCCCATTTTCCATGAAACAACAGAATCGTTTACCATTATACATTATTTTCTCGTTGAAAAGCATATGAACAGTCGACACTCGTTATGTCGACATCGGATAAGTCGAATTTTGGCTTAAGTCGAAGTTCAAATCTGGTCCCGTCCTCATCAATGGACATATTTTTTCCAAATAAAATAATTTCGAACTGAATATAGCTATTGAAATATAGTAGGAAAAGGATAGAAATTGCTCGAAACGAGCAATTTCTTTCCTTTTCCTACTATATTTCAATAATAATCGTAATTGGTTAGTTTAAAAAAACGGTCAAATATCAACTTTATCGAAGCCGAACAAAATCGGATGAGTCGAACTCCGGATATGTCGAGGTATTTTGACGGTCCCTCCGACTTTGACACAACGAGTGTCGACTATATATAATGAAGAATCCCATTTTCCACGAAACAGTAGAATCGTTTACCATTATACATTATTTTCTCGTTGAAAAGCATATACTAGTACATTGTATGTACCTTTCGTATTTATTGGTTCAGGACACTCAATGGTCGTTGGCGAGGGAAAGGCGATCCCCCTCATGGTATCATCCCAATAAAAGGGTCCGTACATATAGTTGCTAGTCGAGCATTCGTCGAGTTTGTGGTGACAGATCAGCGTGCCAAGGATTTCCTGGAATGGACCAAACAAGTAAAGTTCCCGGACGAAGTCTATTTCTCTTCTCTACAACATAATCCACATTTAGGCATACCCGGTGCCTATACAGGTATACATGCCGTCGCTTTGCAACAAAAAACTCGTAACTGCAGCCTTAAACAGTAACAAGTTCTTTTGGAGAAAAGAGACTGAATCTATTCCTTTCGCTTTTCATCTGAAATCACATATTCATAAATGCAGCTTGCTTTAAGCTGCGATAACGATATTGTTGGAGAAAAAACGATTGTACCTACATGTATTCATTTTGACAATCTAACCAATTCAATAACCACAAATTCTTTGGGCTGGTTAAGAACAGTTGCAGGCGACGCGTTCTTTTTTTTCTCTCAATATTTTTCTGTATTAGTTTGTATATCGTAAATCATATTTTCATAAATATCCAATTTGTCATCTACAACAGTATTGTTCACAAATTGAAACATATTACAAGTACATTAATTTTGTAATGTTTTAGAAAAGAGCTGTGCAATAACTTTTATACACACAGAGTTTATCGCCGGTGAATTGAGATTTTTATATCAGAATTTTTAAGTTATTATGCAAACTATTAAATAACGAAATCCCACCAAGACCCTAAGATTAGACGAGATTCTCTTTCGTAATAACATAACTGATATCAATCCTTTCGCGGTAAAACGTTTGACCATAGAACGATAGTAGGTAACTATGGGAATCAGTTCCTTTCTACATTGCCTTCTACATTGCCAGTTTTTTTTTTTTTTTTTTTTTTTTTTTTTTTTTTAATTTTGCTCCATCGTTTTCCCCCTCTAACAGCTTTCAATTTGAAAACCACCCTAAAATCATGTCGTTTGTGATATTACTTTTTGCTGAATGTTACAGCGTACGATGCACGTTTTCATTCCAGGTGACCCGGAATCTTCTATTCCTGAGAATTCAACATAGACTGGTACCCATTCGTGTAAATAACTGAATTTACGACTGGGAACAGGTACTGCATTCTGTCCTTTGATTGGTCAATCGATATAATCGATAGACCAATGAAACGGCTCGGTGTATGGAAAGCGTCACCTGTCCAGGCCGTCTGAGTGACCGTCAGATATTAGCTATTACCGTACTTAAATCCGCAGTAGATTTCAGGTACGGGAACCAGACTAAATTCAACAGAGAAACCGTTTTTGGCGCGCTTTAAAAACTGGCGCGGAAAGGTCTTTCGGTGGCCCTGCCATGGTAAAATGGTCAGACATATATGTATCATAGGGGTCGGAGATTTACCCCTTCTGGCTGAGAGGAAAGAACTTTTTGTTAACAAACTGCACCAAAACTTCCAACCTATCGCATATGATTGTTTAGAAGAACTTCATTTCAACCGGACTCGTGATGGTTATTTTGGACTGAGGCATTTTAATGCACAATGGTATAGAAACTTAGGCTTTGTGAAAAACAGAGTATAAACCTGTACCGTGCTTCTCATCCAAAACTTTGTTAATTAAAAAAAAACATTTTAAGATGTTTTTAAGTAAGTTCTGATCCCTTGATTCTCTAGGAAGATACAATTGCTGGAAATTACGGTTTTGGTCGAGTCGATAGATTTTCTTAGGAAAATACAGATGCCGGACTAGAAATTAACTGAGAAATTAATTCCTTTCTAAATGCTTTCATGTATACAGCTGATATAAAATTTGGTATGTGAACCCGCCTTTTTGAGTTTTAGGGTATCGGAAATTAACGGCGTGTTAAAAATAATTCAGCCTAAGGAATATAACCAGCATTGAAATGTTTAAACTTGTTCTATATTGGTTGTCTCCCTTATACAATGGATTCATTCATTCAATGTATGGTGTAAAGTCGGTACTCAATGCATTGGGTAATTCCTTTCCCAAACAAGACCTGCTTTAATGACTCTTATAACAAAGATCTGAGAAAATATTGACCCAAAGGACCAGCGTTTTCTCCTTTTGTCTAAATGTCTTCTTTTCTATAACGTTATAATCCCTGTAAATGTATGAGCCAGGATCTGAAAAAAAAAACGTCCCTCAAGGTTTTGGAGCCCAACATAGATCCAGATCAGCCTGTGCATACGCACAGTCTGATCAGGATCCATATTGTTCTCTAATACCTTTCTTGTGACATGTAGTTGCTTAAACAGAGCAGCATTGGTGCATATTGGACTCCATTTGACAACAGGCTGATCTTGAAACTCCATTTTAAAAAAAAGCTATAAGGGACGTTTTTCCAGATCTCGGCTCGTATGTATTTGTTGTCTGCTGCAACTTTCAGAATGGGATCTTATTTTTTGCTCCTTAGGAAATACATGTTCTTAATTGTTCTCTCAAAAACAAAGCGGATTCAAGAAGTGCTTTGAAACAAACCTTGGATCGTAAAATAGACGAGACCTGGTTTTGACGTCCCACATAGAAAAGAAACTTGTGAAACCAGCACTTCTCCTTTTGTCTCAATGTTTTTTTTTCTGCTTTTTCATAATGCATCTAAAAGAGCTCAGTAAGATGAGGTACACTCAACCAACCGCTTTAAAATTAATTCATAAATAGTTATTCCACAGATTTTAGCCTGAAGCATGGCTAATTTTGCCGTAGTTGTTATCATTTTGTTTTCTAGTCGGTTGGGATCAAGCCACAAACTCCACAAATAATCCATGTATTCAGCAAGACGGGGTACATTCAACACCACGGTGGGTAACCCACGTGACCTTTAGAAAGCGTCCACACGGAAAAATTGCCCGCTTCAAGGCATGTTTTGTTTAATTTCTCAGCTTATACTCTATTGATTTTGATGAGATAAAATGCACGGAACGCGCCTTGAGAGGGATATTCCCGGCTGTAACTAACTCTGCTCCAAATCCAGTGGTTTCTTCAAACATTCGAGCCAAAGTGTTTTAAGTGCAAAACGAAAGTGGGAAGCACTCACGTGCACCGAAAAAAACTTTCGCTTGAATGTTTGAAGAAACCACGGGATTCGGAGCAGAGTGAGTTACAAACGGGAATGGCCTTTTCAAATGCACGTACGGTGCACTTTATCTCGTCAAAATCCGTAGCATATAAGCTGAGAAATTAAACAAAACATACCTTGAAGCGGACGATTTTTTCGGTGTGAACGCTTCCCAAAAGTCACGTGGGTTACCCACCGCAAACACACCTTTTGAAAAATGACATAGAAAAAGAGAAATTGCAAATATTTGACCAGAATCGAGATTTTTTTGTCCCTAGTTGTTATCCATCCCATGATGATGCACAATCTCCACCGTGTTCCTGTTTTATCTCAAACCAAGATCTCACCATAAATTGCTTCACATGAGCAATTACAGTGTTGCATCTAACAGATAATGTTATTTACTTTCATTATAAGAATTCCCTCAAGGCGGGTTTTCTTTGATAGCAATATTGTAATCTATTGCTCCGCCTTTGTTGTTGTTTTGTTGGAATGCATGTTTAATTATGACTTAACAGTAATCTAAACATTATAATTTATTTCATCATGCTAGTTCGAACTAGACAATTTAGCTATCGGTCTTCGTGCACTTTACTTGATACGACGAAATATCTTTTCACCCCTTTCCTCATATAAATGACCATGGTCCTTGACACATTTAACCCATTAGCACATATTGGGTCATTTGACACCTTTGAAGAAAAAAATTTCGGTAAGCATTGTGGAAATTGAAGAATTGCTTTTTACCCAGAAAGACAAAATAATGTAAATTCGATTCACTGTCGTCTGCAACATTTTTGAATTTAGACAAGCCTAAATTTTGCGATCTGGTAATGGGTTTAGACTGTCATCTTTGCCCAAGAATAGTTTGGTCTAGATACGTTCTACTGTCTTTCATTTTGTAAAGGCTTGCAGGAATTAACATTTTCCCAAACGACAAAATTTTAGGGTTGTCCGATTCAAAAGCTGCTACAGACGACAAAATGGATCTTGATAAAGCATGGAATTGAGTGTGATATAGCCAAGAAAATATTGAGGCAAAAGGACAAACTGCTGGTTATCAGCAGTTTCTTCTTTTGTCTCAATGTTTTCCCAAGCCTTTTCCAAAAGGGACGTCAAAACCAGGTCTTGTTTGGGAAAGGGTTAAAGAACAACAAATCAATTGAAATAAAATCTATCTAAAAATCGCAAACTCGTTCACAGCCTTGCAACTCAAAGATAAATCTATAGCATAGCTAATTAAAAGATTTGATAACGTTCACATTGTATTCGTCTATTGAGGAACCAAATTAAACTACACAATTCAATTCTGCAAACTGCCTTCTGCTGAAGCTTTCAAATAGAAGTCGTCTGGATTTCTATACTTTAAAAAGGAATTTGCCTGATGTACGGAACAATGTCCAAATATGTATATTTTTGGTATATCTTTCCCAAACGAAACTTTTTTAGGGTGATCCACTTCAAAAACTGCCACACATGACAAAATGGATGTTATGTAAGATAGGATTTGTGTAAAATATGCCACAGAAAATATTGAGACAAAAGGAGAAACTGCTGGTTATCAGCAGTTTCTTCTTTTGCCTCAATGTTTTCCCAAGCCTTTTCTATTAGGGACGTCAAAATCAGGTCTTGTTTGGGGAAGGGTTAAGCCACGAGCAGTCTGCGGAATGAGCAATTCGGAGTAGATATTTGCTAAAATGCAAATACAGTAGATTCGCTATTAAACGAGAATAATTTCAGTTGTTTTGATAAAGCAGTTCAACTGTAATTTTTCTCGTTTAATAGTGAATGTATTATACACGAATACGAAATAACATATGAAAACGTATTGACTGATCGCCAGCAAGAGATCCAACAATCAACTCATCGCAGTGTGGGCAATATCGAAGTTCTATTTGGACAAAATATTTCACAAGGACCGAAGCGGAGCAGATGTCCAGTTGGAGGCTCGATAAATCATTCCATAAACTTCCATATCGCTGAAAAAAAAAACATCTATATTATTATTTGTTTACCTATTTTTTGTTACATTATACTTAATATTTCGAACAAAACAACGGAGGAACAAGAAAGCGTTTAAAATGATATTGCTGGATGTTCACTTATTTTAGTTTCATAATTTTATAATGTTTAGAACACTAGAGGTTCATATTTTTAAATCGCAAAAAGTTTTTTACAATCCTATTACATTCCTAGCAGAGAATTTCCGTGATTTCACAGTGAAATCAAAAACGATATTTCACTGCAGTGAAATATTTCACTGCAAGTTTCACTTCTGTCGAGACTTTTTTTTATTCTTTTTCATTATCTTTTACAGATTACATGTAAAAGTAACAGCAAAAAGAGTTCAAATATCGAAATAAAACAAAACTAGTGATAGCAGTACATGTTCAAACAGATAACATTGAAAAGCGATATGTGAAAAAGGAAATAAACAAAAAATCCTTTTCACACATTGATACAGAGCAGATTATAGACTAGAAAGCTAAAACTTGTAATCAGTTCGTTTTTTTATTCTTACGTTGCAGTCGTTTTTGATGATTTCAAAGTCCAGAGAGAACCTTAATGTTTTGCTCACTTCAAAATTTAAACAAAATGGCGATCATATTTTTGTAAATACACAAAGAACATGTATTTATGCGCGATGTAAGACGCATTGGATCTGATTGGAATGAGAACGTTTAATCATTTCCCAAATGACAAAAGTTTAGGGTGATCCAATTTGAAAGCTCTCGCTGTCGACAAAAAAGATGTGAAAGATAGAGTTAGTGCCCAATACAGCACGGAAAATATTGAGCCAAAAGGAGAAGCTGCTGGTTATCAGCAGTTTCTTCTTTTGTCTCAATGTTTTCTCAAGGCATTTCTATCAGGGACGTGAAAACCAGGTCTTGTTTGGGAAGGGGTTTAGGGTTTTTTTTTACACCGAAATGAGGGTTAACTACCCGAATAAGGTAGTTAATAAATAGATTTACTAACTGAAATAATGTGATATGAAAGTTATTTCACTCCAATGGGTTGAGATTTGGTTAAAAAAAAACCTCGTTCTTGCGTACTCATTTTTTTTTCAACTGCATCTCACACCATTCTTGTTACATACTTTTCAAATCACATTTCTTCAGTTAGTTAATCTCTATATCAACCGTACCAACTTTGTTACAATCAATATAGAAACCATTCGATTTCGGCCTTGAATGGTTTATATTATTTTAATTTTCTCGAACTAATCAGGATCCCTATTCCAGTACCCCTTTGATAATCATGAACGCGGAATTCCTAGGATATATTTTAGTTACATTTTGTATGCCTGTGTTATAATATTACATAAACAATGAAGGTACATCAAACGAAAGGGTGTTTCATAAATCCTTGTAGAATTTACTTAATATTTACAGAATCTATCATCTATGTAATGGAACATCCGCGATCGCCTAAAAATAACCCAAATTGATACAAATGTGACCCGTCACGCTAAAAGGGACCTTATAGGAAGTGTCAATTTCATGTAATTTTCTAATTCCGGAATGTTTCCCCAATCTTACTATATGCTCATTTTTCGCATACGTGGTCTGGTTCACCTGTGCTGAGTTTGTCAAAATTTAGATTTTTGGAGTTCGGATAAGGTCCCTTTTAGCGTGACGGATCAAAAATATCTGAGCAGAAGTATGGTACAGTGGACCTTAGCCCATTACCAGGCGACAAAATTTTGGGTTGTTCCAAAATGAAATATTTTGCAGTCGACAATTTCAGGTGAATAAAATTGTACATTTTTTGTATTTTTGGGTAGAAAACATCGTCAGAAATGAAAAGAAATTGCTTGGTAAAAGCAATTTCTTCATTTTCCACAATGTTTTCCGAAGCATTTATTTGGTATGGTGTTAAAAGGCGTCAAAAAGTTATTTGATTAATCATTATTTTCGGGATATACGAAATAAGCTCTACAAAAAGATGGAATTCCAGTTAAAATGTAAGTGAACACCATAATAAGCAAGGTTCATAAAAAGGGTCCCTATATCATTTGAGAATAACCTGGATCTTAAAAAGTTCTTCAATGGGCAGGAGAGGTCCCAATTGATTACATCTGAATAATCGGTTGTCACAAAAGCTTTAAAGGTCCCTTTTCCAGATCCTGGCTGAAATGTTTTTTTCCTATGCTATCAAAAACTATTGGTCCCTAAGTTACATCTAGGACATTTTGTCAAGTTAGAAATTCTATGGAGCAGAATAAATCTTTATTCAGAAATTGGTCTGGCCTTTTAGCGAAGATTAAACAACACTTGTGGGAAATGAGAAAACATTTATGAGAGCCTATTTAATAAGAGTACAGAGATTGATTCCTAGATCGAGTCTAAAAGTTTCCTGTCGTAGAAAGTTTATTAACTAAATAACCCCTAAACATAATCAACCATTTACCAAACGTCAAAAATATATACATGCCCTATTCGAAAGCTGCTGTAGATGACTAGATGGACGTTATTCAAGATACAATAAGTCAAAAGTGTATGATAGAACACAAAACATTTTGAGGCAACAGCAGCAAATGATGTTTCATATTTTGTCCAAATGCTTTTGCATTTCTTTTCTAATAGGGATGTCGACTAGAAAGCCCTGAAGGGCTTGAGTCGCTCCCCAGGCCTGGATTTTACGTAATATTAAATTCAAGTTTTGACTAGATTTTTTTCAGCAGTGGTGGTTCTTAAAGCAGAGAAAAAGAAAAATCAGCAATCATGTGGTCAAAGCAAAGTAAATGATTCACTAACATTTTGAGGTGTTAGAGGGATAAAAATTAATAAAGTTAGAAACTGAAATTTTGCCAAATTCAAGGGCTCATAATTCAGTATGTGAGTTTATGATCAAGCAGAAAATTAAACTCATGCAAGATCTTACGGTCACCATAATGCTGTCCAATTTTTGTTTACATTACATGTAGTCTAAATTTGTGGCCACAGAAGTGATACGTGTCGAACACTGAGGTTTTGTCAATGCCAAGGGCGCATAACTCAGGTTGTAACAGTGTGATCAAGCAGAAAATTCCACATAAGCAAGATCTTGTTATCAACAAAAATGTTTCTAGGTATCATGTTTAATGGTTATCATTTATGGTTGTTAGAGTGAAAACAAAGTAAAAATGATTGACGTTGTAGTACATATTAAATAATGCCTGAAGAATAGATGTGATAAAGTATTGTCTGACCACATTAAACTGATACTGATTAATTTTCGTGTGCAAAGTCCGTTAGTTGAGCGTATTAACAAAACATTGCCGAAGTGGGATCATTACATATGCGGATGTACCGGGTTAATCTTGCTGAATAATAGAAGAAGAATATATTTTTGTTTATCTAACGAAGGTCAGTGTTGGTAATCACGTGATTTAATTTTGGATTCATCACACGGAAAAATGGCGACAATCGGGTTAAACTGGCAGTCATTCTGAAGGTAAGCGGATATTTCTCGATCTGTAGGCAATGTCATCCAGAAAGTTATACCGCATGTCCTTGCCCACAAAATTTCTGACCTAATGGTACCAAGATATTATCGCAAAGATCCGTACTTTCAGCAAACACTCTGTCACAAAATTTCTATCGACGATAATCAAAACTAAAAATATGCGAATACTGTTCACGGACGAGTGGTTATTTTGGCGATTTTGAGGTCATGCTATTACTTCTTTGCAAAAATCGGTCTTCAAATCAAATGTAGGTAGTCTCGGTAACCCAAAATATCCTTGTTATTTACTTACATCCACCCATCTAGTGAAGAATTGAACATTTTAGAAAAGAATACCTCACACGGACAAAGAAATTTGAATTCAATTCACGGACAATCTTTCGAGATGGGATAGCACTCACGGACTGGGGCTTTATCGTGAACACAAGAATCGTGACAAATTGGAATCAAAACATAAAATACCCCCTTTTATTTGAAAAAAGTATTAACATTGTCCAACAATCGCAAATGAGAAACTCTACACTCAAACAAAACACTAAGTTTTGATAGATGGACCAAGTCCACTCATAATGTAACTCGTTCTGTAATTTCAAAACACCATACCTGTACTTTTTGCAAAATGTTGATTCTTTGTTCTTGTCGAATCTTGGCCGCATGATAGGGTTTACATTGCTTGGTGCAAAATTGCACAATAGACAGGGCACAAGTATCGTGCATTTTTTCTGATCGGTGCATATTGATATACGATTTGTGTTTGGGCCATGAGTCCTTTTTTCAACTTGTAAGGACAGACACTCTATTTTCTCTGGGAATCTTGTCATTTACAGATGATATCGGTTATGAATCTTTAACCGCACAGTATTCCTATATACGGATTACCCCGGCTACAATATTCATTTTGTTTTCGACGAGAATGAATTCGCAGCATCGAAATTTTGATTCATGTTTGTCCATAAAGCATAATTTATGTCATATAATTTTAATTTATAATTGTACTTGTGTTATTATGATGAATAAAAATTGACGATTAACATGTTGAATTTTCGCCTTCTAATCTTTGTTAAGAAAAAAAACCTGATAGATCGACGATCGTCGGCAAATATTAATTTAGGTATACTCCACCTAAAGGATGGGTTGCAACAAGGGCTCAAAATTGCTCAACGAATAGATTTTCTTTGATTTGATAGGGTTACATAATATCTTTAATTTGTATGTGTAAAATTCTGATAATGCCTTACTTTTGGAGATACTGGCTAACAAAGTGGGTGGGGTAAATTGACATGAAAAGCAAATTTTTAATTTAAAGTTGAATAACCTTTTCTGTATAGATCAGATCAAATTGAAATTTCGCATGTGCTTTAAATGTACTAGGGATAGACGATTTTTGGAATCATTAATGTATATTAGCTTGTTGATTTTTTTGTATTCGTCTTTCTGTCAATCTCAGATTTTGCTTATCTTTGATGTACTAACTTAACGAAACTATCTCTATGGCTTTTATTTTTGTATGGATTGACATGATATTTTGTGAACATGATCCTATATGATGTACCTAAATATCTGTACACATTGGGTTAAAGTGACATTGCATTCCAATTTCAATTTTTTAAAGTATGTCTTGATGCCAAGATTGGTTATTCTAATGAGTATAAATGCTATCGGCTTTTGGAAGTTGTTATTTATAAGCGATAAATGCGCCTTTGAAGGTGAGACAGAATCCACAAATTCCATATAAATCTGAACTGTTGTCCACAACAATTGGTTAAATTTTAGCACAAAAATATATATTTATCATAAAGGGTTCACTATTTTGGCTTGAAATTTTCAGAATTTTCATAAGCAAATATGCTATTTCAGATAGAAATAAAAGTGAAATTTATGACAAAAAATTCTGAAATGTCACTTTAAATCCATTGCATAGAACCAAAGTTATTTGACCTTGGCCTTCAAAGGTTATTCTAAAATATTAAGTATTTAAAATTTCGAGCTAAAAATCATCATGAAAATTGGTATATGAAGTGAAATTTAAACAAATAAAATTATTCTCATAATATCCTTGTTGAAAAAACTTAGTTCCGTGGAAAATTCACGATTGATACGGACTTTTACGCACATGATAACAAGGATATTTGAATGGGCAAGTGGTCAATTTCCTTTTCAACAGTCATTATTGTTCTGTATGTCAAGGTCAAGGTCTAATGTGAAATTAGCATAGGACTAACTTAGAACAGCAAGAATATTATACCTGTGACTTTATTTAATGAAATATACTTTAAAAGCCCATTTTTATATCAAGATATAGCTGAAAATTATCAAAAGTGACTTTTAGAATGACCTTTGAAGGTCAAGGTCTAATTTCCAGAATGTTTTGGTTTGACTAGAATAACGCATCTGTGTAGTTGTTTTGCAGCTGAACCATTTCACTACCTCATTCCATAGCATATACGAAATGTTTGTCAACGGAAACTTATTTTCGGCGACTAACTGGAAAAATTGCAGCATTTCTATATCATTTCCGTCCGTTGAAAGATTTTTCATCACAGCTGGAAGAAGCTGGATCATTTCCTTGATAATTTGGTCATCAGGTTGTTCTTCGAATGTATCGTTGCCTTTTGCTTCAAAGACACTATATTGTTTTTCCTCTGAATAACAAAAAAGCGAGCGCGCCGATTCCTTTGATCCAGCGATACATTTGTTGCCACAACAATGGGTGACATTAATGGTGAGGTATCAGTCAGAGTACTTGTACCACCTACACAAACTGTTCTCCATCTGATGACCGACTTAAGGGAGACCTCACACTATATTGTCTCAGTCTCTTCTGTGCCGGTGATTTGAATGTTGACTTCAGGGGCGTTAGATCTAGGCTAGGTCGTTTTCTGGCTACTTTTCCCGGGTAAGTCTTTGGTGTCCTCCGTCTAACGTACTTACCCAGCCGGGATTTCTCGCGGGTCATTTTGGTGATCTGAAAGGTAAATAACATTACATAAATACATATAAATATATTAAGTGAAATACCTGTTCCGTATTCGATGTCATGGTTTTGTTGTTGTTGTTTGTTCTGTTTTCTTTTTTTCAATATACAAGCAAACAAACAAACAAACATTCTACAGCTATCGGTTTTAAACCCGTTAAATTTAAGAGCTCTATCAAATTTGAACAAGCATTATCTTTTAACAAAGAATTTCGGAATTACCTTGAAACAAGAAACACCGATGCCCCCACAAAAACGGAATAATTTTGGAGGAAATGCCAATGTTAAATTTTCGGATCGACAGACAAAGGGACGCACATACTTACAGACAGATAGACAGACATACAAGTAAAACAATATGTCCCGAAGGTAAAAGAGGACATATACAAAGAATCACGTTTTAAATTCGTTAGATTTCGATATAGTAAACACCTATATAAGTGTATACTGCCAGAAGTTTACATGGAACCAGCTACAGAAATCACTGAAAAATCCATTCTGTGTCTTGACAATGTCAAACACAGTTTCATTTTCGGGGAAAAGACAACTGGGTCTGTATAACATGTTACAAAGTATATTAAGACATACTTCAAATCATTATTAAACAAAAGGTGAGTATTGTATGGTTTGATTCCAATTTGTCACGATTCTTGTGTTCACGATAAAGCTCCAAGTCCGTGAGTGCTATCCCATCTCGAAAGATTGTCCATGAATTGAATTCAATTTTCTTTGTCCGTGTGAGGTATTCTTTTCTAAAATGTTCAATTCTTCACTATTTGGGTGGAGGTAAGTAAATAACAAGGATATTTTGGGTTACCGAGACTACCTACATTTGATTTGAAGACCGATTTTTGCACATAAGTAATATCATGACCTCAAAATCGCCAAAATAACCACTCGTCCGTGAACAGTATTCGCATATTTTTAGTTTTGATTATCGTCGATAGAAATTTTGTGACAGAGTGTTTGCTGAAAGTACGGATCTTTGCGATAATATCTTGGTACCATTAGGTCAGAAATTTTGTGGGCCAGGACATGGGGTATGACTTTCTGGATGACATTGCCTACAGATCGAGAAATATCCGCTTACCTTCAGAATAACTGCCAATTTAACCCGATAGTCGCCATTTTTCCGTGTGATGAATCCAAAGTTAAATCACGTGATTACCAACACTGGAAGGTCACGGGACCGAAAATTAAGAAATAGAATGGAGAATAAGTAATAAAGAACAAGTGCATGTCGTATTGCGATGCAATACAGTAGTTCCCCCCACCGGATAACAAAAAGTGCTTTCTTATAATATATCTCCTACTTACTAGATCTTTAACTGTATACAAAGTTTGAAGTTTTTAGCACTTTAGGTTTTGGACAACATGTCTCGAACAAAAATATAAGGGTAAAAACAACCAAAAGCAATAACTCCAAAAATGGGCGTGACAGAGTAACGATTCTTGTACATGACACTTTTACTCAATGAGATATATAAGTGTACTAAGTTTGAAGCTGCACTTAAGCTTTAGGAGATATGTTCCTGATGAGAATGTAAGGGTAAAAAACAAAGGGCAATAACTCAAAAAGTGGGCGTGGCAGAGTAACGCTTTTGAAGTATGACACTTTTCCCAATTGAGATCTATAAGTGTACAAAGCTTGAAGTTGCTAGCACTTATGGTTTAGGAGATATATTCCAGACAAAAATTTAAGGGTAAAAACAATAAAGGGCATTAACTTAAAAAGTCGTGTGGCAGAGTAACAATTATTGAACAGGACACTTCTCCTCAATGCGATCTATCAGTGTAAAAAGTTTGATGTTGCTAGCACCTTTGGTTTAGGAGATATGTTCCTGACAAGAGTGTAAGGGTAAAAACAAAGGTCAATAATTCAAAAAGTGGGAGAGCCAGAGTAATGGTTCTTGAACATGACATTTCTTCTCAATGAGATCTATCAGTGTAAAGGCACTTATGGTTTAGGAGACATATTCCGGACAAAAATGTAATGGTAGAAACAACAAAGGGCAATAACTCAAAAAGTGGGAGTGTCAGAGTAACGGTTTTTAAGCATGACATTTCTCTTCAATAAGATCTATAAGTGTACAAAGTTTCAAGCTGCTAGTACTTATGACTTGGAAGCAATGTTTGGGACAAAAATGTAAGGGTAATACAACAAAGGGCAATAACTCAAAAAGTGGGCGTGCCAGAGTATTTATTCTTATTAATGACACTTCTTCTCAATGAGATCTCTAAGTGTACAAAGTTTGAAGTTTCTAGCACTTATGCATAAGAAGATTTCTTCCGGACAAAGATTAAAGGGTAAAAAGAACAAAGGGCAAAGACTCAAAAAGTGGGCAAGGCAGAGTAACGGTTCTGGAGCATGACACTTCTCCTCAATGAGATCTATAAGTGTACAAAGTTTGAAGTTGCGAGCTCTTATGGTTTAGAAGATATGTTCCGGATAAAAATGTAAGAGTAAAAAAACAAAGGGCAATAACTCAAAAAATCGGTATTGCAGAGTAACAATTCTTGTGCATCACACTTCTCCTCAATGAGATCTATCAGTGTAAAAAATGTGAAGTCGCTAACACTTATAATTTAGGAGACATGTTCGGGACAAAAATGTAAGGGTAAAAACAACAAAGGGCAATAACTCAAAAAGTGGGCGTGGCAGAGTAATGCTTTTGGAGCATGACACTTTTCCCTAATGAGATCTATAAGTGTACAAAGCTTGAAGTTGCTAGCACTTATGGTTTAGAAAAAATGTTCCGGACAAAAATGTAAGGGTAAAAACAACAAAGGATAATAACTCAAAACGTCGGCATGACAGAGTAACTGTTCTTAAATATGACACTTTTCCTCAATGAGATCTAACAGTGTACAAGGTTTGAAGCTCCTAACACTTATGGTTTAAGAGGTATTTTCCGGACAAGAATATTAGGGTAAAACAACAAAGAGCAATAACTCAAAAAGTGGACGTGGCAGAGTAACGGTTCTTAAACATGACACTTATCCTTAATGAGATCTATAAGTGTACCAAGTCTGACGTTGCTAACACGTATGGTTCCAGATCCCAGCTTAGATATTTTTGGTGTAGTTAGGGGATGGTTTATAATGTAACTAGATATCAGGCAGACATATCAGAAAGTTCAATGCCAATTGTGATAACCAACTTCAGCAACATAGAAGTTGTTCATGATTATGTGTGTTCTGAGAAAAATATTCTAACCTATACATAGATGTATGCGTCAGGATACATGAATCAAAGAAATTTATTAGAAAGTTAGAAAGTAATTGACTATGGCATTACTAGGTAAAGACTATATTATGTACAAGAGAAAAAATAGCTCGTGTAACCGCTTTAGAAACAGACATAATTAGATAAGGCAATGCCAACCTTGATAGCCAACATACGCAATAGCTTACTTATTCGTAATTTCGAGCGTCCGGAAAAGAATTTTCTGAGTTATACCCATAATCCGTGCTACTCTGTTATGTAAGCTATTGGCAATGACGATGCTTTTGGAGAACACTGTGTATACGTTTATGTTACACTAAGATTGTGATATCAGGGATTTCGTGAAATCACTAAAACTTTCAGGGAATTCGAGAAATCCCTATTTCACCTAGTCATTTCACAAAATAACTTAAATCTTCAGTAACTTCCTGAAATTACTGAAAAATAAGGTGTCAAATTACACAACTTTACAGGACCCTTTTTGTAATGTACAACACAGCTGATCATCATGATACAATAAAAATGGGTAAGTTAAAACAGACTTATGTATTTCTAATGAATGTAGACAACAAAAAATATGGAAAAGTTAAAGTTCCTCTTTTTAATCAGTTTTTTCAACCTCACCACACTGAAGAATTTCATACTTCGTCAGAATATAGTAGTCTTGAAGTGACTTTGTAGTAGAAATTCCAGCTGCTTCCAATGGTCTTGAAGTAAACGTCCTTGGGAATAAGGTACTTTTGGCATTGATAGTATTTGTCGAATAACTTCACCCTAAATCCTGTCTCAAAGCTGTGATATTACATTGCGATGAACATGGCAGAGAATAATAAGCAAAGCTGCCTTGCACATATTTTACTCGTATAGTGTCAGCAGGTGTTAATTGGTCTGTTTTAATTACTTCATTTATGATTGTCGTTGTCCAGTAACATTAACCACGGACATCTGCATATGTAATGAGCCCACTTCGGCAATGTTTTGTAAGGATCTCTGACAAACAACATTCGTGAAGACTGTATCATTATGCGACAATTCTACACACTTTCAAAGCCTTAGACCAAACGGTTCCGTCGAAGAAGATTGTACAAGATTTCTTTCTCTGTCTCTATAAGAAATTGTGATACCCACTACACAGGGTCAATTTTAATTGTATCATATTAAGTATTTTGATAGAGGGTCTTGAGACAATTCTACACACACAATTGCAAGACTCTAGGACTTATAGTTCGGGAGCAGAAGATATTTTAGGAATTGTAGACAGACGGACGGAATGACGGACGGTGAGCTATCACCCTCAGCACTTCGTGCTAAGATGACGTGCAGAAAAGATCAAAGTCATCGGGATATATGTAATTAACCTGACTTACAATGACCTCAGAGCCGTTGAATAAAAGTTTTTGAGAACTTCTATCTCACAATATTCCTAAAAGGGGTCCAGTAAAGTTGCGTAAAAATCAAAGCCATCAAAGGAAAGCTTAAGTGAAGTTCTATTTCACAATATTCCTAAAAGGGTCTAATAAAATTTGTGTAAAATCAAAGTAGTTTATTAAAAGTTTTAGTGAACTTCTATTTCAGAATAATCCAAAAAAAGGTCCGGTAAATTTGTAAAATTTGACACCTCGTTTTTCAGTATTTTCAGGAAATCCCTAAAGAGTTTAGTTATTTTATGAAATGACTAAGTGAAATAGGGATTTTACGAATTCCCTGAAAGTTTTAGTGATTTCACGAAATCCCTGATTTCACAATCTTACTGTAACATATGTACACAGGCTGACCTGGAACCATTATGGATACTAAATCCTAGAAATTGCCCATGGCATAACTACGAAAGGACAGATCATGTGCGAGAGAAATAATAAATCGTGAAACAGCAAAACAAGCTGATATATGAGATACGTCAATGCCAACTTATACAAAAAGGCCATTTGTTCATGATATTGTACGTTCTCAGAAATAAAATTTTGAAAGCATTATATGTCCCAAGCCACAAGTTCTTGATATTCCTTAAGTTATCACTTACTCAAGCACGACCCAGTCTCGATGTCCGTAATACTGGAACTAGCTTTGGAAACATTAATGAGGAAGAGGAAATTGCTTGAAATCGACAATTTCTCCTTTTCCGTCAATATTTTGTGTGGAGTAGCATGTGAATTTTCGGCTTGTGTCGAATCCAATAATTTCTCGTTAGACTCTCGGAATATCGTAATCACTTCTTCGGCAACTGATATACTATTTACTCACATACAATAATCGTTGTTGCAACGTCTGAAAATACATGTACATGTATTTATTTTGTGACAAAAACCAAGTGGCGAATTAGATGTTCTTACCGGAGCAGAATTTAAAAAAATATTTAAACAAATCTAAAATAAAATTTGATTACTTGATATTTCAGAGAATCTATAGATTTTCCCATATTTACAATTACACCCTTTCCTGTTTGCAAGAATTTGGAGTAGGCCCCTACGATAATTCTTAATGTGTTGAGAATGATATAAGTGTAACTGACTGTATCAATTTACAATATAACAAAGATCGTTGTACATTGCAAAAGAAGAAAGAATACAGTACTTTCTTCTGGAATTATGAATTTCGAGTAATTACTGCAATTTGTTCAAAACGATGAATTCTAAGAAAGTGTTTGAGTTTTGTGAACTACACAAAATCCAATTTATAAATGATTGGTTGCTATAATTGATAAAAATAGATTTCGCATCTGGGTCTTTGGTGCTTTTGAGGGTTTGGATACCTTAAGTCCCAACGCTTTCTGTGCTAAATCATATACCAATTCGTAGTCTACAGCATCTGTCAAAATGGGAAATCCTTAATTTGTGCCGTTTGGGAAAATATACACAATGCCTGTTTCAAAAATTACAACAAATTAACTTAAATAAAACAGAGAATCATAAAATTCGAAAATGTAGTTAGATTTAAACTGAAATTAAATTAAGGAGTTTTTTTCAGAAATTGAAACTAGATTAACAAATTTAGTTTTGTGGACCAACGAATTTTTTGCAATAAAACTATAACGTTTGTTTTGGTAGTATCACTCCCTGAAGGACAATTCAAAGAAATGAAAAGGCTGAGATTTTACGATTAATTGATATAGTTTTTGTGGTTGGATTTTTTTACTGTGAAATTTTCAATTCAGATCGATTTCTACTAGCGTTTACCACTTTCATGCAATTATATTTCAAACAGCCACATTTATTTTGATGTCACTTAATCAAAGAAAATGCTTGGCAAATTGAAGGAAAATGAACACTGTATCCAAAAGGCAGTTCATATACCAAATAACACAATTGCGATGCATTTAAGCCTTCCACTATTAGTATCTCCTTTGGAGAGATGACATAATAATTAATTCTTTTTTAAGAGAGAGACTTCAAGACCTGTCCAAATTATACGGTGTAGGTGATAACAAAATTGATATTGATAAAGGTTGAATTCATGTACATAATTAAACAGAAAATACATTTATTGAGACGGAAAGGAGAAAGCGAGTGTAATCAACATTTTCCTTCTTCTTGTCTTAAAGTGACATTTCACATTTATTTCCTTTTTTAAAAGTATGTCTTGATGCAAAGATTGTCTATTCTAATTCGTAGAAATGCTATCAGTTTTTTTAAAGTTGTTATTTATAAGCGAAAAATACGCCTTCAAAGTTGGAACAGAAATGACAAATTATAAATAAATCTGAACTGTTGTCCACAACAATTTGTTTAATTTTAGCACAAAAATATATATTTCTCGTTAACGGTTCAATGTTTTGGCTTAAATTTTTCAGAATTTTCATAAGAAAACATGCTCTTTCAGATAGAATAAAAGTAAAATTTATGTAAAAATAATTGTGAAATATCACTTTAAATTGTTTCAAAATCTTTTCTTATTAACCCAAATATATTCGGCTAACATTGAAGAAAATTACGTGCATTTTTCCGTTCTCCTCAATAGTTCTGCCCCATATAAGGAGAGGGTGATTCTGTTAATTGGGGTAATTGTGTTGCCTGTCTCACATTTGCATTTGGACAGGCCCAAATTTGGTTGTTTGTGATAGCAGTTTAAGACATTAGTAACCAAAGTTTCCTGTGCATTTTATTCTAGCCATATTTCACCCACAACGGATTTCATTTAAGAGCTTGATTATAGCGTATATCAAAATTTGTGACAATCTACGGACATTTATTGGTCATGATTAAAATAAAACATCTGCGACGACATTTTCAATAATGAATACCTTAGAGACATTTAACGTGGCGTAAATACCGGTTGTCTTTTTGTCGAATTGCCACTATCAATGAATACATAATTCATTTCTGTCTACAAAGATTTTGCGTAAATGGGAGAATAGGTATATGTGTAAAGATTAATAAGACTAAATGTTTTACGCTACTGATTTCCATTCGTTTTACGAAACGGAAATATTCAAATATTGACAACACATTTGTGACGGTGAATTTAAACTTTGCACGTTGATCTCATCGTTACTAGTAAAAGCAGAATTTGTGAACAATATAGCACATAAAATATTTAGGTAAAAGAAAGAATGCTGCTTTAACGTTGTCTTCGTTTGTCTTTGTATGTCCTTGTAAAAGAATTCATTTTGTTATCGTCAACAGATTTGAATGGGGGCCACCCTAATATTACAGTAAATCGTTTATTGTTGGTGTTAGGTCCGCTTTTGATAGTGACTACTTTTCCGGGTTAAAATGAAATCATTAGTTTAACCCTCGTCCTACTAGCATGTTTAACATGCACATCCTACCAACTAGGGTCCGTTTAGACCCAAACACGATTTTGTATTTAATAACAAAATATGATTCACAAAAGAAATCGCTTTTGTTCAAATGTTATATTGATCACTTACAAGTGATAGAAGCACAAAACACCAGGGAATAGAAGAAAGAGCCGTGTTTTTTGCCAATTTAACTATTGTCCATTACTTGTTGGAAATAGAGTAAAATTGGATTTGTTACATGATTTTAACGAACTGTAATAAAGAATGCAATGTGTTTACTTTCATTAACCATAGTACTGGTATATCACATGCTAGTGCAATGATAAAAGAATCATATTATTTCAGGAAAACAAACACTCTCCTCCATTTAAGTGTTGCACGTGCAATAAATAAACTGTAGATAAGTGATACTTCGCAAAAATTAAGCGCGAGCTAAATATGTTCTGAATGGCAATTCATGGCAAACCATTAGTACATTCCTGTACTGCGAAGACCTCAGAATCTATTTTGACAAAACGACGTCAATAGTTTGACGCATTATGACCGTGTTCAGCAAGTCACAAGTGTAGGCCTATAATTTTAGCCAGAGCTGTTCGCGGACAATGTAGCTTACCTATTTGAGAGGTGGTCATAAAAACAGGTTAATTAAAAGGTCAAGAAGTAAAAGATCTAGGTCCAAAATGAAAGGTCTTGACGCGAGGTATAAACGAATGAAATGTAAAGGGTCTATCTCTAATAGTACCTAATATAAAGGCCAGGTTAAAGTTTTTTTTAAAACGTAGGTCAAACTCCAATGTCAAACGTCTGGGTCTCCAATGAAAGGTCATGGCCAGAAGTATACACGTATGTAATATCATGGCTGTATCTGTAAAAAGTGTCTTAGAAATAGACCAGCTTAAACCTTTTCAAGTGGAGACGCGACTCGACGCCGACACTAGGACTGTGACATTAGCTCCCCGAAGATAAAGTCCCGGCTAACTAAAAATATTATTTGGTACGAGCATGGATACCCACATGAAAACAGACAAACCTACTCACCGTCATAAAAAGGTAGCCACTTTTCAAATAACCCTATTTTTTGCAATTCTTAATGTCGTTTTAACTTTACACTTTCATATGCATTCCCGATAGTTCTTTTTCATAACTAGATGGTTAAATGCTTTCAACATGTCCGGAAACATGTGTAGTTGTAATATGCATTAAAAACAGTATTTTAAGCTAGTTAGTTCAACCTTGTTTTCTCACAGCTGTCATTTTCTGCAAAAGTTGACGCTGTTGAAACACAAACAAAAGTCCCATTTCAATTTTACAGTCAACCATTCCGTTAAAATGATAGAGGTTAGAGGTATGAAAATTTAGCACTGCCAGTATAGCATGTCAAGATATCAAATGTTTGATAATAACCGGAAGTTGTTAGTGGGTAAAGTGAGGTAAACGTTTTCTTAATTCTGAACTTCCACAAGACCGAACAGAAAAAATAATTCAAAGAATAGAGCATTTGGGAGGAAATTAGCGGTTGGTTTGGCTAAAACCGGAAACCGCCATTTTGCAAGGGTCTTCGGTGTATTGAAAACCTCTTATTAGTCACTTATTTTTTAAGTACAAACAGATATCCTTATTCATTTTGGCTCGTTTCCGGCTCTATAAATGGCCGTGAATTTCAGTAGTGTGTTCCGCATCAGTTACGGATTCCCTGGAATTACCATCAAGCTGCCATAGCTACATGTAATTGGGTAATTCGAATGTTTTCGATACTTTCACGAAAGCGTATTTACTTGCCGTGCTTCAATTTTTTGTATCTATCCAAAGCCAATCCCAGCCCCTGAAAAAACAAGAAAAAATCTTCTCAAAACTGAAATTCCTCTGCATAAATTGCCAATCGATTGTCAATAAGAAACATGAGTTCCATGCATTGATACAGGACAAGAAACCTGATATAGTTTGTGCCACAGAGTCGTGGTTAACAAAAGATCACTTTTCAGAGGAAATATTCCCAACAACCCTTGGCTATGAAGTTTATCGCAGGGATCGCAAATCAGGAAAGGGCGGAGGAGTATTCTTAATGGTGAAAAAACCCCTCTTAGCAACTGAGCTTCCAAAGCTAAATACTGAATGCGAGATCCTGTGGATTAAAGTCGACATCAAAGGTAGCAAACCCCTCATTATATCTTCTTTCTATAGACCCATGAATCAAATATGGATAGTATCATCGAGCTTGAAAAGTCCCTACAACTAGCACAAAATGTCAAAGGAACAAAGTTACTACTTGGTGACTTTAACTTCCCAAAATTACAGTGGAACTCTGATCACACACCCTTTTTCAAACCGGGTACCAGCAGTAATGCAACTTATGAAAGATTTCTGGAAACCATAGATGACCATGGTCTTACCCAAATGGAAAGTGATGGTACCAGAAATGAAAATGTTATTGATCTTATGTTGACCTCTAATCCCACTCTTGTTTCCAATGTAAAAGTTGCTGCATGCATTTCTGATCATGACATTGTCACAGCAACTATCAGTGCCAGGCCTTCCATTCTCAGACAAAAACCAAGAACTTGTCAGTTATATAAAAAGGCAGATTGGACAGGCTTTAAAGTCTTTGTCAGGGCCCGCTCTGAAGAGATCATTCCGGGTCTTAATCTACTCTCTGTAGAGGATATTTGGTCCAAACTGAAAAAAATCCTAGAAACTGGGATTGAAAAATTTGTTCCCACCAAGAAAATTAGCTCCAGGAAGTCCCTGCCATGGGTTAATCGGGAAATCCAGAAATTAATTGGCAAACGTGACCGCTTGTACAAAAAAGCTAAAGCTAACAAAACAACCATGAAGTCTGGAAAAAATTCAAACACTTAAAGGCACAAATTAAATAAAAAATTAAGGTCTCCTATAATGCATACCTTGAGGAAATCTTGGATATTTCAGATAAAAAGGATGCAGATGACAAAACCAAATTCTCGTGTAAACAACTGTACACATTGCTTAAAACCTCAAAGCAGGATGCCCAAAATGTTTCTCCCCTAAAAGACCAAATATCCGGAAATCTCAAGTCAGATAATGTAGCCAAAGCGAACATTCTTAACAGACAGTTCCAGTCGGTTTTCTCTGGAATTTCGCCCTTATCCCTAGGCCAGTCATGCATACAGAAGTTGAGACAAATAAACCCCCTCCGTCACTGTATGTACCCACAAATGGATGACATCTCAGTTGACCAAGGTGGTGTGCTAAAGCTCTTAGCCAACTTGAAGACAGGAAAGGCTGCAGGCCCCAACCAGATCAGACCAGTGGTGCTGAAGGAGCTGAGACATGAACTATTAGAAATTATTACTATTCTTTTTCAGAGGTCCCTCTCTACCGGCACCATTCCCCGTGACTGGACCAGAGCAAATGTATGCCCAATCTACAAGAAAGGAGACACTAGTGATCCGGCAAACTACCGGCCAATCTCTCTGACTTGCATCCTCTGCAAAACTTTGGAGCACATTGTAGCCTCTAACCTCTCTGCCCATCTCTGCTCTCACAACATTCTCTATGAAGTACAGCATGACTTTCGGGAGAGACGCTCATGTGAGACACAACTTATTTAGCTCACCGAGTGTCTCTTCAGAAATGTCTCTGCTGGTAAGCAGACTGATCTAATACTCTTGGACTTCAGTAAGGCCTTTGATAAGGTCAATCATCAAAAGCTACTCTATATTCTCCAAGAGTATGGTGTCTCTCCACAGGTTATATCATGGAATCGCTCTTTTCTGATTGGTAGAAGTCAAACAGTTGTTCAAGATGGAGACAAGTCGGATGAATTACCAGTTACCTCAGGCGTCCCCCAAGGGTCAGTCCTGGGCCCACTATTCTTCCTTGTCTATATCAACCAACTGCCTCAATCTGTCTCTAAATCCCAAGTCCGCCTTTTTGCAGATGACACTGCTATCTATCTTACTATAAACTCTCCTTCTGACCCTGAAGCTTTTCAAAGAGATCTAGATGTGCTGCAGGTATGGGAACAAGCCTGGGACATGGAGTTTAATCCTTCCAAATGCCAAGTGCTGCATGTCACACGAAGCAAAAATCCAATCATGCACAAGTATTATCTCCATGACCAGGCTTTAGAAGCTGTTCCACATGCAAGATACCTGGGCCTTGATCTATCTTCTGACCTGAACTTCTCGGCCTATATCACAAGAATAACTGCAGCTGCAAATAGGTTTCTTTGCTTTCTCAAACGAAATATCACCACTAAGACAGAGAGAGTCAGAGAATTGGCATACATGTCTCTGGTCCGGCCACAGCTGGAATATGCTTCCACTGTGTGGAGCCCCCACACCAAGACCAATATTAAAAAGGTGGAACAGATCCAAAGAAGAGCCATCAGGTGGGTCAAGCATGATTATTCCCCTCTCTCTAGTGTTACAGACATGCAGTATGATATGGGGTGGAGGTCTCTTGAGCATCGCAGGATTGACGCCAGACTTATCATGTTTTACCGGATATACCACAATATTGTTGCGTTGAGTTTATTGGGGTTTTACGCCGTTTTCAATTACCTGGGTCATATCGCGGCGGCTGGAGCACCTACCCATGGATTCATGTTGTTTCTCAAACCAGTACTACCACAACACCCTTACCGAGCCTCCAGCTGCTCGCCCACTTAGGTTAACGATTTCAAACCCATTGGTGGGTGGCAATTTTGTCAGAAAGGGTATTAGCCGCGGCCGGGTATCGAACCCGGGACCTCTCGTATGAGGGTCAGATGTGCTACCACCTGCGCTAAGGCCGCGGCCTCAATATTGTTGCAATTAAACTTCCATCATATATCTGTGCACCAACCAGATTTACTAGACATATGCACCCTCTTTCTCTACGATAAATCCAGGTCAACTCTGATTACATCAAATATTCTTTCTACCCTCACTCTATTAGCCTTTGGAATCAGTTACCCTGTCATATTGCCACACTTTCTGAGTTAGATCAGTTTAAAAGAGCTGTGGCAGGTATTCAATATTAGTCTGGAGGTGATTGTTTTTATCTAGATCTTTTACTCCACTCTCACTTTCTAACATTTTAAAGCAATACTTTTACTTTTATCTACTTTCACTTGTCTGCATGTCAGATCTTTACTTTTACTTCTTTCACTTCTTTCACTTTACTAACACTCCAACGTGCACAGTTTTCCTGTCTGTAATACTCGAGAGAGGGGTGGACAGTACACAGAGATAGACAGAGATAGATAGATCTATTTCGGAACGTTTAAGAATAATTCTAAAATTATCGACCATTTGCATTAGACAAGTGGCTTCTTTCTTATGACAGGGAGTATAACATGATGCTAATAAACATGGATACATCAATGTTTTATTTCCTATCTTTAATCACAGGTAATCGTCGTGTAATAAGTTACACGTTTTGTCTTGGATTCAAGCCTTCATAAATAAGTCATTAATTCATAATTAATTGTTTGTTGATTGCGGATCTTGGATCTACATGGTGTTAGATCTAGTCTTAGGATAAAGTTGGATCATGATACAGCTGCTTTTCAAGAAATAGGCCTACCTTGTACCAAAGCATGTAGCTTGTTTTAAGCTGTAGTTACGAGATGATTTGTGTAGGACGATACTCTATTAATATTTTTTCACATGTACCCTGTGTTATTGGTAACCGAGTTATTTGTCCTGTAGATATGCACATGTATAGTTTAAAGTGACATTTCACGATTATTTTTACATCAATTCTACTTTTATTAGTCCCCTACCGGCGAAGCCGAAGGGGACTTTAGGTTTGCACTCTGTCCGTCAGTCAGTCTGTCTGTCCGTCCGTCCGTCCGTCCATCTGTCCGTCCGTCAGTCCGGTGAATTAGTTTTCCGGACTTTTTTTTCTAAACGGGGGTAGCTATTGAGCTGATTTATGGTATGTAGACCCGCATTGATGAGTTACAGAACAAGTTTGAGTTTCGTTTCGGTCCAGTGATTTTTGGGGAAGATATGGATGTCTGACTTAGAAAATTTCTGGGAAATTACAGTTTTCCAGACTTTTTTTCTCAATGCTGGCAGCTACTGAGCTGATTTTTGGTATGTGGACCCGCATTGATGAGCTACAGAACAATTTTGAGTTTCGTTCCGGTCCAGTGATTTTTGGGGAAGATATGGATGCTGGACTTAGAAATTTTCTGGGAAATTACAGTTTTCCAGACTTTTTTTCTCAATGCTGGCAGCTATTGAGCTGATTTTTGGTATGTGGACCCGCATTGATGAGTTACAGAAGAAGTTTGAGTTTCGTTCCGGTCCAGTGATTTTTGGGGAAGATATGGATGCTGGACTTAGAAAAATTCTGGGAAATTACAGTTTTCCAGACTTTTTTTCTCAATGCTGGCAGCTATTGAGCTGATTTTTGGTATGTAGACCCGCATTGATGAGTTACAGATCAAGTTTTAGTTTTGTTCCGGTCCAGTAATTTTTGGGGAAGAAATGGATGCTGGACTTAGAAAATTTCTGGGAAATTACAGTTTTCCAGACTTTCTTTCTAAACGCTTGCAGGTATTGAGCTGATTTTTTATATATGAACACATATTGATGGGATACAGAACAGGTTTGAGTTTCGTTCCGGTCCAGTGATTTTTGGGGAAAATATGGATGCTGGACTTAGAAAATTTCTGAGAAATTAGTTTTCCAGTCTTTTTTTTTTCTTAATGCTGGCAGCTATTGAGCAGATTTTTGGTATGTAGACCCGCATTGATAAGTTACAGAACAAGGTTGAGTTTTGTTCCGGTCCAGTGATTTTTAGGAAGATACGGATGCTGGACTTTGAAAATTTTTGGGCTTCTTTTTCTTAACACATATATAAAGCCGGTAGGGGACTTGGTATTGTTTTGCAATACTTCAGAATGCTTGTTCTATCTGAAAGAGTATGTTTTCCTACGAAAATTCTGAAAATTTCAAGCCAGAATATTGAACCGTTTACGAGAAATGTAATTTTTTGTGCTAAAATTAAACAAATTGTTGTGAACAACAGTTAAGATTTATATAGAATTTGTCATTTCTGTCTCAACTTTGAAGGCGTATTTTTCGCTTATAGATAACAACTTTAAAAAAAAAACATGATAGATCTAGCGTTTCTACGCATTAAAATAAACGATCTTTGCATCAAGACATACTTTTAAAAAATGAAATAAACGTGAAATGTCACTTTAACCAGCAATATGTTTTGTATGTCGCTGCTTTTCACTGAAAACCACGTACTTGCAGCTTAAATCAAGCCAAAGTAAATAAAACTGCGGTTTTTAAGAAATTTTATGTTTCCGAATCAAGCTCTTCTGAACGAATCCTGTCGGTGAAACACGGCAATGGTGTATTTCTTTCTACATTAACAATCAAATAAAACTAATGTTTTATATCCAGCAATTTTTGTAATGTGTGAGCCCTTTTCACTCATTGTATTTTTTATCATTTTTTATTTCATTAACAGTATAATTCGGTTACGACTAATGAGGAGTACCTTTTTATAAATTATATAATGATATACATGTATATAGGTAACTATTTGTGTATTCCATTTAGCTAAAAAAGATTGAACATGGCAGAAAACGATCTTGTTACCAAAATATTTTCAGGTACAAAAGACCCTCACCATGGTTTTGTCTGTTGATAATTATCTCTTCCGACATTTTATAAGCTTACGTAAGGATAATGATAAACAAAACAACGAAAATACCCCAACCCTACTTCAGATTATTTTGCCAGATGCTCTATTGTCGACAAAACCTAATATTTTTATATCATCCAAAGCATCGCACATTGAGGATTACTTAGTAAAGGCTGTTTTGACTGCTCGAAATGAACAGCAAACAATTAAGGCATTGCGAATGTCACACTTCTTAAATAAGTTTGCAGGATTGTCAATTAGACCGGCGCTACATTTGAAGCAAGGCACATCACCCTTGGCGAACATCATTTCAGTAGAAAGTAACGACAAACATTTATTCATATGCATTTATATTAAACATACGTTTTTAGCTCGACTTTTCGAAGAAAATGAGAGCTTATACTGTCACCCGGGCGTCGGCGTCGGCGTCGGCGTTGGCGTAGGCGTTGGCGTTGGCGTCGGCGTTGGCGTTGCAACCAAGGTTAAAGTTTTTTCAAACATCAATAACTTCCATACTATCAAAGGGATTCAACCCAAACTTGGAATACTTATTCACCATCACACCCTCTACCTTACTATCAGGGCCCATGACCCTGGGACCGCTTTATTTGGAGTTATGCCCCCTTTATACTAAGCAACTTAGAAAGTCGAGCCCGCTGTCTTCGGACAGCTCTTGTTTACAGAAAAGGTCATCTACATAACGGCTACATGGGTAATAAATGATAACAAACTTTGAATAAATCAAAAACGCTTCTTACATCAGGCTTATCAAACAAAATTACAAATTACACTGTTGTGGTTTTGGATGTTTAAGTGATAAGCAATCGAAGTTAAAGAAGATAGATCTTTATTTCCTTGAAAATTCAAAATTCCTGATTATGTATCATTAAAAGCAATTATAATTATTGTTTAAAAATAAGCAGGGGTTACCTCAGGGTGGAATTTTGTACCTGTAGCTAATTAGCTGTATAATTTACTGATGTTTGATTACTTAAGAGACCAGAAGAGCATAAAAACAGCTGTTGAACTCTTGTTTTGTTCAAGACCTTGTGAATCCGTAGGAGTATAAGTCGGGCCATCGAATCCATAGCGTAATTTTAAGTGCGAAATATCTATGAGCCGGGATCTGGAAAAACGTCCCTTATAGCATTTTTAAAAATTGAGTTTGAAGATCAGCCTGTTGTCAAATACAGTCAAATATGCATCCATGCTGCTGTCTTTAAGTTGCTACAGGTCACATAAAAGCTTTTAGAGAACAATATGGATCCTGATCAGACTGTGCGTATGCACAGGCTGATCTGGATCTATATTGGGCTCAAAAGCGTTATGGGTCGTTTTTCCAGATCCTGGCTCAGACTGTGCATATGCACAGGCTGATCTGGATCTTTGTTGGGCTCAAAAGCGTTATGGGTCGTTTTTCCAGATCCTGGCTCATACTGTGCATATGCACAGGCTGATCTGGATCTTTGTTGGGCTCAAAAGCGTTATGGGACGTATTCCAGATCCTGGCTCATATGTATTAACCCAGATCAGTTTGTGATGTCTGAAAGGCGGACGAAAGCACACTACTTAATTTCTGTTGTAGACAGATAAACGATTAACCAATTCCTACAGGACGAAACAGCTTTACTATTCCTTACAAATCAAGAAAATGTAGAAATGTATCAAATGACTGTAACAAGCCTTTTTTTTATTTTTCATAATGATTTGTACCGAGAAATACCAAATATACATGTATAAGAAAGTAATCAACTCGTAATCCATCCTCTGCAGCGTCTTTGAATGAGGACCAGTTTACGATTGTACCATTTTGTAAGGGTTACCACTTACCACTAACAACAAGTTTGTCTAACTGCATAGCCACTTTATAATTATTTTTATGATCGGCTGATACGGCTGTATTTTATTCATTGAAACCTTTCCCATACAGCAAAAAAATGGGTGGTCTAATTTCAAAAAGAAAAAGTGTAGACAACAATAGTTGTTTAATTAGATGCTCGCAAAGTTCGTATTTGTGAACACTAAATGTTGGTACAAATGGTGATTATTGATGAGTATAAGCATTTCGTTAATAAACATTTTTCATCTCATTAAATGTGCTCTGAAATCGTTCAGTCAAAATCGGACAGACAATACTTCCATTTTCTATTGATTTCACTGATATGTGCTGCTATATATGTACGAGGTTAATCAAAGGGTTTCCATAAAAGACGACGTGTTGTACTTGTAAGATACGAATGTTGCACTTGTATGATATACAAAGTGTGTTTTTAGCAAATGAGGGATTCCCAAACTCGTTTTAGATGCATTTTATATCGGCATTTTATATTCTAGGGATGTAAAATCAGTTACATTTTAAAGATATAGAATTAATAAACAACCTTAAATTCTATTCCGAAAAAGAAACCATGTGCATGCATGTTTTAATTCGATGGTATTTGTATTGCATATTTGCGAAATCGAATTCTACTAAATTAAATATTTTGTGTCGTAAACTGAGTTTAGAATTTGAATTAAGAATCCCACAATGAACTATAAATATGATTTTCTAATAGTTTTCGCAATAGAGCAGCGATTTAGAAATATAATTATTGTATAATTTGTGTTATGCATCCCGAAAGGCCTGTCAAATATTTGTAAAAAGGAAATATAATGTTCAACAGAACTCTGTCGCAATGTCTCCAAATATGTAATTAAATCACACAGTGCATTCCGTTATTGAATCCTCACAAGTAACGTCAACGGTGGTCAGGTCGTAGAGTGGTTACAAATTTTGTAAATGCTTTGTGGTCGCCAACATAGTATTTACCGAGTTAATAATCCTTATTGTATATAAGCTATCATTTAAACACAAAATAAACATCACATCCATTCAGCAAGTATGACCAAGGCTAAAATATTACGAAAACAAAACAAAAATTCGCGATATTGACATACTCGTAATTATGTTAATCTAATATTGCTCAATATAAATAACCTGGCAGAGCATCTCTTGCTAGAGATGTCCTTCCAGGTCATTTATCGCAGGCTATAACAAATTGATCGTTCTATGAAGGCGTTATTTGCGTATACCTTAATCAAAATAACAGCGCTTGATGAATTTATGAGAGGCACAGCGGTATATTCATTCATATTTCAAGTAGAAACAGTTATCAAATACGAGATGAGATGAAACAAGATTACGTTATTAAAACACCCCTGGAAAGTAATGATGATTGGTTCCATATTTTAAAGGTTGTATATAATTTATACTATGTCTTTGACTTACATAAATCATACGAATTTTTAAACGAGTTCCCGAAGAACATAATCGACATGGTCTAGTTATATGCATGTAGCACAAACCTTTTTAAGAATTACACCCTATCATTCGATACAAAACACTTGGTGCAACTTCGGGCGTCATCCATCCCAACTTCCGAAGATGCACAAAGTGGTTTGTAGATAATGATAGATGCAAAACATATAGTATTGATGATGTGACATATTTTTTTTTATTTTCATTCTGTCGTCGACTGCAGTTTTCAAATTGGAGCAGTCTAAAATTGTCGTGTTGGAAACGGTTAAGTTATGTTCGTGACATATATTTCTGAGAGACCAAGGGAATCCAAATCTAAATTAGAACAATTCCATTTTCAGCTTGGTAACTTTCAATTCAATAAAATTGGACTCAAAGGACGAATTGCACGACATATTGTACATTCTTGGTGTTCCTACTGATTGAACAGCACAAGTAGGAGACATTTCAAACCACAATTAGGATAGGTCTTCTCAAATACGTATTTTTGCAAACATCCCATGACAATTCTTGAAATTGCTATGATTAAACAAGAATGAGAACACATTTATGACAATAATCTTTCCTAAAGGAAAATACCCAAATATCGTTTTGATATAGGCGTCGGGAAACATCAAGATCATAAAGAGAAAATTCTAATAACCAACATTTCCTCGTTTTTTTTTAACAAACTACTCGTAAGTACAGCTTCAAACATTCATGTTCAACATCCATTTCGTTGTTAGCAGCTTGTACTTGACCAGTCAAAAATCCACTGATAGGGAATCGTTTAACTCACACCGCCGTTACTTACCTACGTTGCCAGCAGTGAATTAATAGCAATACCCGACTCCCATCGTTAATCCTACATGACTTTTTACAAAGATAGTTGGCACTTTACTTATCTGATTCTTGACTGTTGACGTGTTTATCTTGTTACACCTATATATTCAAGTGAATTTCAAGAATATTTTTTGTACGTACATTGTATTAATTCTGAAATCATGGTGATAAATACAGAAACAGTATCCATGTTACAAGTCTCTGCTTAAGACAAGGCTTTATGTTTGAGTTTCCGTTTATCATTGTAAGAAAAAAGACACTTATCGGCTAGACAAAGCTCGCTAAATGTTGTAGCTACGCATTTTGTAAAACTCAAAAGCCAGTGAATAACCCTTGCTACACGCAATAACACATATTATGTGTGTAGCAAAGTTTTTTCAACCAGATGCAAGATAGAAACGTGTTTAGAACACCCATTTAACGGTCAAAGACTTATAATTAATATCTAGTTTGACTATATCAGATACTGCTTTACAATTTACAATAGAAACGTTAAAGGAAGTCAATGTGAAATGTTTTTTAGTTTCAATCATCTTTTTGTTTCAACACATAACACCATAGCAGACATTATTATAGTTGATTTTATTTGACATGACATTGGCCTTTATAACAAAAAATACATAAAAAGTCTTATATCGTACAGCAAAGATATAAAAAGGAGGCATCATAATTATTACTGATTTATTTTTGTAAAAAAATTTTATGATAATAAAATCTTAAGTTGCGCCATATAAAATGAAATCTGTAACACCTGAAATACTGCAATTTGAATTATTAAGCGCTGTAGTTACAAAGTTTTTGGTCACAATCGATGCCAAGAAAAGTAAAAACGCTGCTTTTTAATCAATACATCGTAACTGCAGCTTAACAAAAGATGCTGTTACGAGGTTTTAATTGAAATGCGACGAAATAATCATTACTAAAATAAAGTAGACAACCAATGGTATGACGGCATCTGGGTAATAATGAGATAACACACGTTCGCTAAATATATTGATAAACGGTGTAATTAAAAAAATGTTTCTTCAGAGGGTCACGAAAAAGTGGTTTGCTTCACTTGAATCTTTACATACATGTATGTGAAGGATATACGTGGGCTGTGGTTAACTTACAAGCTATTAACAAAAATAATTGAGCCAGTATCTTGAAAATTGCCCTTTACAACATTTGAGACAGCCATGTTTCGAGAACACCATCTGCCTAAATGCAGTCTAATCAGGATCAATGTTACTACTCTACTGTTGTCACGAAGAAGCTAATGGAGAACATCATGGCTCTTGATCAGACCGCGTGTATACGTAGGCTGATCTTGAACCACGTTGGGCTCAAAAGCCTTAAGAGACCATTATCCAGATCCTGGACCAAACAGAATTACACTGTTTTTACTTTTATCAACCAAAGTAAAGGTACATCACATACTAGTGCAATGAAAAAAAATCGTTTTATTTTAGGAAAAACAAGCACTCTCCTCGAAATTTAAGTGTTGCACATGTAATGAATAAATTGTGGATAAGTGATACTTTGCAAGAACAATGTGCCAGCTAAAACGTTCTGAAAAGTAATGCATGGCGAAATATTAGTACAGTCCGGTCTTGCGAAGACCTCATTGAATCTATTCTGGCAAAACGACGCGAATAGTTCGACACATTATGACAGATTTACTTTGCCGAGTCACAAGTGTATAATTTTAACAAGAGTTGTCCGCGGACAAAGTAGCTCGCCTATATGGTAACTTGTCACAAAAACAACTTAACTAAAAGGTCAAGGTCAAGAAATAAAAGATATAGGTCCCAAATGGAAGGGTCTTGGTTTGAGGTATAAATGAATGAAATATAAAGGCTTTATCTCCAATAGTGCCTAAGATATAGGCCAGGTAAAAGTTTTTTTTTTTAAAGTAAGTCAAACTCCAAGGTCAATGTCACTAGGCCAAATGTCATGGTCCCAAATGAAACGTCTTGGCAAATATCAAGGCTGTTTCTGTAAAAGTACCTCAGATATAGTCCAGGTTAAACTTTTTTCCAGTGAAGACGCGACGCAGACGCCGACACTAGGACAGTGACATTAGCTCCCCGGACATAAAGTCTCGGCTCGCTAAAAATATTCTTTTTACGAGCATTGATATCCACATGAAAACAGACATAATATATGCTAGTAAACACGGATTTATCGGTGTTTTATTGCCTATCTTTAATCACATGCAATGTTCGTATAATAAGTTACACGTTTAGTCTTGGTTTCATGCCGTCATTAATAAGTCATCAATTCATAATTATTTGTCTGTTGATTGCGGATCTTGGTTCTACATAATATCAGATCTAGTCTTAGGATAAAGTTGAATCATGATATCGCTGCTTTTCAACAAATATGCCTGCCTTGTAACTGCAGCTTGTTTTAAGCTGTAGTTACGAGAGTTGTGTTCAAAGTCGATGATATACCATTGATATCATTAAAATACCGTACTCCTCTAGCCTGTGTTATGGGAAACTGATCTATTTGTACTATATATATGCACATGTATGGTTCAACCAGCCACCATTTCGTTTTGTATTTCGCTTCTTTTCATTGAAAACCACGTACTTGCAGCTTAAATCAAGCTAAAGTAAATCAAACTGCAGTGTTTAAGAAAAGAAAAGATTTTATGTTTCCGAATCATGCTCTTCTGAACGAATCCTGGTTGTGAAATTCGGCAATGGTGTATTTTCTCTACATTAACATGCAAACAAAAAGGTTGTTTTATTTCCAGTGAATTTTGTAATGTGTATGTCCTTTTCACTCATTGCATTTTTTATCTTTTTTCAAACTCCATTAAAAGTCTTTTTCGGTTATTCTGGTTTGATGAACCAGCGTCTTTGTTCATATATATATACAAACGACGTTAAGGAAGGTATATCTGTATTCTCTTTAAATATTCAAATTTCATGAGTATGTATCTTTAAAAGCAATTATAATCATAGTTTTGAAATTAGCAGGGGTTACCTCAGGGCGGAATTTTGTACCTGTAGCTAATTAGCTGTATTATTTACTGTTGTTCGATTACTTTAGAGATCAGAAGAGTATAAAAACAGCTGTTGAACTCTTGTTATGTTCAAGATCTTGTGCATCCGTGGAAGTATCAGTGTGAGCTACAGATATGAGGGGATGGTGGCTTTTTAAAATTTTAATTAAATCCTATGTTGTGGGTATTCATTAGATAGGGTTTTGGAGCTAAAATAACAAATTTAGAATGCCTTCACCCTCACTTATCTGTAGCTCTGTATTAACGCTGATCTATGCGACCAGTTTGTACAGTCCTACTAGTGGACGAATGCATACAGGCTGATTTACAATTTATCAATTCCCACAGAACAGAACAGAACATTTTAACTACTCCTTGCAAAACAAGAAAATGTGAAAAATGTATGAATGTTTTAGCCAGCAATCTTTTCATATTTCATAATCATTAAAATGCTGTACCAAGAAATACCAAATATACATGTATAAGATAATAATCAACTTGGCAATTCATTCTCTACAACGTCTTTGAATTTGGACCAGTGTAAAATTGTACAATCTGGCAAGGTTTACTAACTTATCACTAATTACAAGTTTGCCTAACTTTATATCCACTTTTTTATTTTTTTTACGATCGGCTGGTACATATGTATTTTTTTTTCATTTAAACCTTTTCCAAACAGAGAAAAACATCGGATGGTCTTCTTTCAAAAAGATTCTGTAGACGACAATAGCCGCCTTACTAGAAATTGATAACCTCGTATTTATGAATATTTAATTATAACATATAAAATGGTACAAAAGGTGATTATTGAGGAATATTATCATATACTTCTTTTATGGCAATGGTTTACAAGCCTTTTCCTTTTGGTACGCCAAACCCAGGTCTTGTTTGGAAAAAGGTTTATGGTCCCAACAAAAAGATTTTTCTGAAGTCAAGGTTTGACTTGCTTGCTTATATTTGCGGATGCTAAAGTGTAAAAACCAAATCAAGAACAGACAGATGGACAGATAGACAGGCAGACAACGAACAAAAGGCGATTGAAATAGCACAGCTTAAGCATTTTGTGCTCAGATCCGCTAAAAACAACGCTACCATCCATTTAAGATGCTATACAAGCAATTCTGATTATGAAAAATCTTCTTCACGCCTAATTTTGGAGTATATTACCCCACCCACTCTGCCAAGATAACACTTGCAACCTCTTTATCGGATGTTTTTGTGTCGATAAGGCTCATATCGTCTTCCTGTGGTATTTTATGGTGATTTATACAGAAATGTTTGGTTTAGAAACGAAATAGTAGTTCTTATAATTTTTTTGGCATTTTTATCAAGAAATCAAGGGCAAGTTATCCAGAAAATACAAAAGGTATTTTGAACATTTTCATATTACAATTTACGATAATATATCTTCATTCACCACCAAAAAGATAAATCAAATAAAATAAGAAATAAAAGCCCGTTGTGGATTTTCGTAAAGTTAGCCCATCCAAAAATCATAAAAAATCATAAACATGTTTAATGCCCCTTTTCCCCTGTACATGGCATCCAATGGAATACACAACAACATGTATTCAAGGTGCAATACACATATATTTCACTGCATAAGCAATTTTCGAGTTATAAATTGTTTGTAAAACTGTATAAGAAATTGATTACCATCTATTGGCATAGTGGGTGACTTACCCCACCCACTTTGATTTAATACATCTTCAAAACCAAGCCTCCGTTCAAGTTGATACTTTGCCTACATAAGGTCAATATATTAGTGGTCATGTGTGGCGAAAATGAAGAAAATCGGGTTGGGTCACGGAAAGGGCCTTATTGACACTCATCCTTTTGTGATGGAAAATATAAATACTTATAACCTGTATTTTCTCCGATTCTTTCTGTCGTGCATATCACCTTAATACTTTAATAGTCATTCAATATCTATGTTGTTTGGGAAAGAATCAAATGCTTAAAAAATCCTTGCCTTTTCAAACTTAAGAATTATTCTCTGGGGCTTCATAAAGGCAACGATTTAATAGTTTAATCGGAAAACCTCAAACGGTCCATTAAATTAATTTTCAAAATTCGGTTCTTGGAGATTCAAATCCTTTAATAAGATTATTTAATTCACACTTATTCGTTTTCGATTGGATAAGGGAATTATACTTCTGATACTTACTTAAAATCTCGCAAGGACATTATGGCACACCAAAGGCGCGTTCTTTAGAGCGGGATTTCTTAAGATTTCGCGAATTCATGCAGTGTAATTAGATTTTATTTTTCATACCTGCATGCAAAAATAATTGCATTCACTCCTTATAATTTAATATTATATTTTATTTCCGTAAATAGTAATATTTGCGACTAGAAAAAAAGGATATCGTCCGGATTATGTTAAAAAAAAAGTGGACAGATGTGCGATATCTGGGCGATGCTAAGGTATTCAGATCTTACGCACGTCCCTTTCCGTAACGGAAACGTTAAATGACGTCATAAAAGGCGCACGTAACTGCAACGTTGTTTACAGCGAAATTATTTTCCATCCTCTCAAATGCGATTTCAGCAATAAGTCTTTGAAATTGAGTTTGTTTCAACTACAAAATCTATTTAAAGTAAGATTTAATGATAAAACTTGCAATTTATTACTCAAAACGGACATAATATGCCGTTTTGTACAGGGCACATCCATTTTTTCATATTGTTGACACCGATAGAAGTTCCGACAATGTCATTTTTATGGAGTTATAAAAAACAGCCAGTCAAAACGCTCGGATTATAATGAAATCAACTAATATTAAATCATTTATATTTTGTTTTTTGAAAGTGCATCTGATTAACAATAAAAAAACGAAATAATAATGGATAGTCATCGATCTTGTTTTAATTTCATATGTATGTATAAAACAATATGCTCAAGTGTTCAGTAAGATCAACAAAACTGATACATTTTATTTCAAGCTTTGGATATTTTTATAAATATTTCAAGTTCTACATAATAGAATTTAATAAAAGAAAAACTCCCTCATTGTATAACGCAATATGTCCTGGCAATATTTCAAGAAGAAAATGTATGGGTCATCGCACTAATTAGTGGATTACAGCAATTTGTATGAGCTACATGTAAATAAGATGACGCAAAACAGTGGTAAGTGTATATGTTGTGAACCGTTTTAGAACTTGAGCAGTTTTAAAACTGCGTATACGGAACTTTACTCAGTTTCAAAACTGGATGAGCAGTTTCAAAACTGCTTATGCATGAGTTCTGTATGTTATGCAGAACCATTCAGACTGTTTATTTTCACTGAATTATTGATATTCAAATCAAACAACGACCTGAAAGGACTTTTTACGGGTAAATTTTTATTTTTGATAGATTCACTTCTGACAAAGACATAATAATTACAACAAAGATTGGAAACTCCGCGAAATAACGTGGAGTCTCGTAAGCCGAGATTTTATTGCGCACCTGATTATCTATCTACCTGGCGTTACGTTGCTAGGCAATGATCCCCAAGTCAGGATTGTTTGTGGTGATGCTCGGAAAAAGTTAAACATCGTAGAAAATGAAGGAATTACTTCCAACCATGAGCATTTTCTTTATTTCTCACGATGATTTCTGTCCCAAAAGACAATATTTTTGTTCACTTAAAATTTTCGGTACAAAAAATTGTTACAAACTTTTGATAGATCTAGATCTACGTTAGCCAACATTGACAAATTTCAATATTAGCGGGATCGCGGAACAAAAATTCAGACGAAATTTTGTAGGCCCCAGTAATGGATCCAAAGTGGGTTCGGGGGGGGGGACGAACATTTTATTTCAATTTCATGTAGAAATTCAGTAAAATTTGTGTGATATTAAGAAAACGAACCTCCTCTCCTATTTGTAGGCCTACGTTCGAACCCCGTCCACAGAAACCCTGGATCCGCAGCTGGGCCCAGATCTACCTAGGCCTATTTGTTCGCGTATACTGACCGACATTATAGGGTGAGTAAATCAGTCCACCGAGTTGTCTGCATAAACTGACTGACATTATAGGGTGGGTGAATTTGATCTTCCGACTTTTTCGGGTATACTGACCGACATTATAGGATGAATGATTTAGCTCCACTGAGTGGTACGTGTATACTGACCGACATTATAGGATGAATGATTTAGCTCCACCAAGTGGTTCGTGAATGCTGACCGACATTATAGGATGAATGATTAAGCTCCACCGAGTGGTTCGTGTATACTGACCGACATTATAGGATGAATGATTTAGCTCCACCTAGTGGTTCGCGTATACTGACTGACATTATAGGATGTATGATTAAGCTCCACCAAGTGGTTCACATATACTGACCGACATTATAGGATGAATGATTTAGCTCCACCAGGTAGTTCGCGTACACTGACCGACATTATAGGATGAATGATATAGCTCCACCGAGTGGTTCGCGTATACTGACCGACATTATAGGATGAATGATATAGCTCCACCGGATAGTTTGCGTATACTGAACGACATTATAGGATGAATGATATAGCTCAACTGATTGGTTCGCGTATACTGACCGACATTATAGGATAAATGTTATAGCTCAACGGATTGGTTCGCGTATACTGACCGACATTATAGGATGAATGATTTAGCTCCTCCGGGTAGTTCACGTACACTGACCGACATTATAGGATGAATGATATAGCTCCACCGAGTGGTTCGCGTATACTGACCGACATGATAGGATGAATGATTTAGCTCCACCGGGTAGTTCGCGTATACTGACCGACATTATAGGATGAATGATTTAGCTCCATCTAGTGGCTCGCGTATACAGACCGACATTATAGGATGAATGATATAGCTCAACGGATTGGTTCGCGTATACTGACCAACATTATAGGATGAATGATTTAGCTCCACCGGGTAGTTCACGTACACTGACGGACATTATAGGATGAATGATTTAGCTCCTACGAGTGGTTCGCGTTTACTGACCGACATTATAGGATGAATGATATAGCTCCACTGGGTAGTTCGCGTACACTGACCGACATTATAGGATGAATGATTTAGCTCCACCGATTGGTTCTCTTATACTGACCGACATTATAGGATGAATGATTTAGCTCCACCGAGTGGTTCGTGTATACTGACCGACATTATAGGATGAATGATTTAGCTCCACCTAGTGGTTCGCGTATACAGACCGACATTATATGTTGAATGATTTAGCTCCACCGAGTGGGTCATGTATACTGACCGACAGTATAGGATGAATGATTTAGCTCCACCGGGTAGTTCGCGTACACTGACCGACATTATAGGATGAATGATTTAGCTCCAACGATTGGTTCTCGTATACTGACCGACATTATAGGATGAATGATTTAGCTCCACCGGGTAGTTCACCTACACTGACCGACATTATAGGATGAGTGATTTAGCTCCACCGAGTGGTTCATGTATACTGACCGACATTATAGGATGAATGATTTAGCTCCACCGGGTAGTTCGCGTATACAGACCGACATTATAGGATGAATGATTTAGCTCCATGGAGTTGTTCACGTATACTGACCAATATTATAGGATGAATGATTTTTTTTCAATTGGTAATAACATGTAATTTCAACACACAAAATATAATTAAATTCTATTATTGGGAAAAGATTTAGGAATCTGGAGCATTCCCCCTTTTAGGGTGAAAGGTTCCGTAATAAAACTAGCTTACTTTCAAGGATTTTTTTTTCAAAATGTCAACTTTGTCAACTAAAATTTCAAATTAGACCTGATTACATAAATTTCATCTTATTTTAGAAAAAAAAAATCCTATAGATAGGTGGTTATGATGCTCATAACAATACATACAATCGTAGTTCACAAACAGAATAGGCCTACAGACATTTACAATCTGTAAATAATGTTACGAAATGGAATAGTACGAATTTCTTAATCATTTTCTAAAATAATTAATCAGAACCGAGAAACCATATCACCATTATGACAATATTGTCTATAAATTGGACGATATGCATTGTTTTGTAAATGTAGACGAACTGGTAAAATTAAGGTACGAAATTTCTAGGGTACGAATCATTTTCGGTAAACGGGAAGCTGTTTTTCGGTTCGGTGCAGAACTTCGGCTGTTCGGTACCGATGAAGTTTTCAAATAAAAACAGCCTAATATGGTTTGTTTTGTGATCTGTTGAGTTTTCTTCTCAAAAGGAATATGTTTAAGATGAGTTCTGCATCGAGAGAACGCCGTTATACGTCAAAATAACAATATAATCGCTGTATTACGCAGTTTCGAAACTGCTCAAAATGACTTCCGTAACATCTGCGCAGTCTTAAGACTGCATAGTTTCAAGATTACTTACGACATATACACATTTACAACTGTCTTGCTCTTAATCATCGATTTCCACCTTGTGCATAACCAATACTCTCTTACAATCGAAAATGGTAAATTGTAATGACATTATATATTATCGAGAATATGGTAGCGAAACACATATGGTACGAAACATTACATTTTCTACAGTAATGACCGAGTGTTTCGAAAAACTTGAGAAGGCCCCCTTAAGCCGCTCATTAGGAAGCGCCATTTCCCTACACTTCATACGAAACCCCTCAGCCAATTTTGTACAAACAATATAAATGATAATTAACGGAGTCATTCTGAATGCTTCATTATCTATAAACCGCACATCATTCGGATAATAAGTTTTTTTTACATATGAATACATTTTTAACATGTACCATAAAATGTTAATCGGATGACAGTCAATAGTATGTATTCAAACAGGCAGATTTCAAGATTTGTCCAAATTCTATGGTGTTAGAGATAACAACATGGATATTCATATACGTTGAATTGATGTTTTGTCTTGCTCTGTCTTAACCCTTTCCCAAACGACAAAAAATTAGGGCTGTCTAATTTGAAAACTGCTGCAAACGCCAATAATGGATGTTGAAAAAGAGGGAATGTGTGTACGAAATGGCACAGAAAATATTGTGACAAAAGGAGAAACTGCTGGTTATCAACAGTTTCTTCTTTTGTCACAGTGTTTTCCCAAAGCATTTTTATTAGGGACGTCAAAACCAGGTCTTGTTTGGGAAAGGGTTAAATGGTTTTAAAATGTATATATTTTCCATTAGACTGTACATTTTAGGTTAATATTGAAGTTGAAGAAAGAGCCGGTTTATAATTATTCTTTATGTCGCCCTCAATATTTCTACCATATTAATTGATGCATGAAACGCAAAAAATAAAGTCAACCAGTTTTATAACCAATTTTGTTTTGTTACCTGCAATACATTTGCATTTGGACTGGCCCTTTGTTGTTTGTAAAAGGTAGTTAAGACATGGTAACCCAAGTTTTTTTTGCATTTAATTCTGACCATATTTCACAATAATCGATTTCACTTTAAAGCTTGATTATAGCGTATATCAAAATTTGTGACAATCTCGGGACATTTATTGGTCATGATTAAAATAAAACATCTGCGACGACATGTTCAATAATGAATACCCTAGAGACATTCAACGTGACGTAAATACTAATTATCTCTATATCAAATTGCCACTATCATTACATAAGAAATATTTTCTGTCTTCAAAAAGTGCATAAATGGAAGAATGCATATGAATAGATATAGACCTACTTACTTTACGCTACTAATATATTCATGGATTTCCAAAAACGGAAATAGTCAAATTATGACAAGCAATTTGTGACAGTGAATTTAAAATTGGTTGTTGTACTGCATTTCTTTACCATTGTTTTCTTTGTTTTGACATTGTTTGTTGCTGACCTTTTCGTTAAATTGATGAAAGCAGAATTAATGTATAATATAGCACATAAAATACTAGGCAAAGAAAAAATACTGCTTTCAACGCTGTCCTCTTTTTTGTTCAGATTATCTGCGTTTTATCGTGAGAAATTTCTGTCCTTGTAAAAAAAAACATTTTGTCATCGTCAACAAATTTGACTTTGGACCATCCTAAAAAATTTTTCAGTAGATCTAAACATGTTAATGTTGGTCTTATCATACCTTAATACGAAGAATTTTTGTAGATCAAGTTCGTTTTGAACAGTGACTGCTTTTCCAAGTTCAGTTGAATTCGCTAGTTTAAGTGCTTAACACAACAAAATATTTTGAAATTTGTCTTTCGAGTTTCAGGAGTTCCGATGAAAATAGAAACGGATCAGCCGTTGCTTGCTTTACGAGAAATGACAATTCTTTATGCTTTTCTTACATATATTTGAGATCAGACTGATCGATATATAAGATTTGATCTGTGTTAATTGTAGTCGCATATGACTTTAAGTTTTTATTTACTCTTTTCAATTACTAAGATATTCTGTTTTCGTTTACATCAGTAAAGACAGTCCTTTATGAAGGAATGTACAGTGGTAGAGTCGTTGGTTGATTCTTAAATAAGAAATTTGAGACTACATTGTGTTTTTACATACAAGTTTTGTGACCACATTATCGATACTCTTCTCTTGTTTATTACCTTGTCCGAGGAGGATCCTGAAACGGAATTCGACATAATCTGAGCAACAAGTAAGAGGAGTGAAGATATCTTTAAATTGTTATTTGAAATAATGAAAAACTGTGTTGTGTGTACTCAGTTGAATTATTCCAATGACGATTCCAATGAGTACCACAACATAGAATTTTATGAACAAATAAATTGAATATTCCATTTTGAAAAGCCATTACCTCTTATCATTAGCTATGCATAATTATGACAACTGGGCTCGAAATTCACGTCATTGTGTTACATTTATAGTCTTTTACGTTTAGCTTGGACTACTTAAACGTCTGTAATTTGAATTATTATAGCGCTTCCAATAAATGCATCACGAATCTTACTAAACAGACAAATGCAAAATAGCAATTAATAATTAGAAATAATTCTGCAGATACATTTTTGTTTTTCAGGTAACGTTGATTTTCTCCAGGAGCTGGTTCAAGATAAGACATAGGATTAGCTTTCTTTAAAAGCTGAAAGTTTGGGATACAACAAGCTACATTTACGAGGCTTTTGATCACAGGCGATGCCGTCATTATCAGATAAGCACAGACCACCAATGGTTTGACGTCATTTGTGTAATAATGAGATAACGTGAGTTTGATACATTGATTCATAAATGATGCAATTACGAATTGTTTCCTCGGGGGTTCATGAAAAAAGTGGTTTGATTCACTTGGATCCTTACCAAATGTGAAGGATATACGTGGTTTGTGGTTAACTTGTAAGCCCTTAACAAAAACAAATGAACCAGTATCTGGAAAAGGTACCTTACAACATTTGAGACAGCCATGTATGGAGAACACCATCTGCCCAAGTGTAGCTACTGTTGTTACAGGTCACGAAGAAGCTAATGGAAAACATCATGGTTCTTGATCAGATTGCATGCAAACGCAGGCTGATCTGGAACCATGTTGGGCTCAAAAGCCTGATAATACCCTTTTCAAGATCCTGGATCAAACAGAATTGAAATGTCTTTAGTTTCATCAACCATAGAAAAGGTATATCAGATGCTAGTGCAATGAAAAAATCGTATTATTTTAGGAAAACAAGCATTCTCCTCCAAATTAAAGTGTTGTACGTGTAATGAATAATCTGTGGATAAGTGATACCTAGCAAGAACTATGCGATATCTAAAAACGTAGCAATTCATGGCAAAATATTAGAACATATCTGTCTTGTGAAGACATAAGAATCTATCTGACAAAACGACGCCAATACGACGCATCATGACAGCTTTACTTTGGAGAGTCACAATTGTATAATTTTAACAACAGCTGTCCGCGAACAAAGTAGCTCGCCTATTTGAGAGCTTGTCATAAAAACAGCCTTACTAAAAGGTCAATGTCAAGAAGTAAAAGGTCTAGGTCCCAAATGAAAAGTCTTAGCGGGATGTATGAATGAATGAAATATAAAGGCTCTATCTCTAATAGTGCCCAAAATATAGGCCACGTCCCAAATGAAAAGTCTTGGTCAGAAGTATACATGTATGTAATATCAAGGCTGTATCTGTAATAGTGCCTCAGGAATAGACCAGGTTAAGCTTGTTCAGGTGAAGGACGCGACGCCGACACTAGGACTGTGATATTAGCTCTCCGAACATAAAGTCCCGGTTTGCTAAAAAACATTGTTTTGTACGAGCATGGATACCCGCATGAAAACAGACATAAAATTATGCTAATAAACATGGATACATCGGTGTTTTATTTCCTATCTTTAATCACAGGTAATCGTCGTGTAATAACTTTAACGTTTTGTCTTGATTTCAAGCCGTCATTAATAAGTCATTAATTCATAACAAATTGTTTGTTAATTGTGGATCTGGGATCTACATGGTGTTAGATCTAGTTTTAGGATAGAGTTTGATCATCCTATAGCTGCTTTCCTACAAATAGGCCTACCTTGTAACTGCAGCTGGTTTTTAGCTGCAGTTACGAGATGATTTTTGTAGGACGATATACCATTAATATCATTTCACCTATAGCCTGTGTTATTGGTAACCTAGCTATTTGTCCTGTAGATATGCACATATATAGTTCAACAAGACAACATTTCGTTTTGTATATCGCTGATTTTCACTGAAAACCACGTACTTTCAGCTTAAATCAAGCTTAAGTAAATCAAACTGCAGTTTTTAAGAAAAGAGATTTTATGTGTCCGAATCATGCTCTTCTGAACGATTCCTGGTGGTGAAATACGACAATGGTGTATTTCATTCTACAATTAACATGCAAACAAACATGTTGTTTTATATCCAGCAATGTGGTAATATGTAGGCTCTTTTAACTCATTGCATTTTTTATCATTTTTTTACTTCATTAAACTCATGAGGAGTACTTTTTTATTAGTTATGTAATGATATACATGTATATAGGTAACTATAATGGTTTATTCCATTTAGCTAAAAAAAGATAGAACTTGAAAGAAAACGATCTTATAACCAAAATATTTTCAGGTATAAAAGAACCTCACCATGGTTTTGTCTGTTGATAATTATCTCTCCCGACATTTTATAAACTTACGTAAGGATGATTTTTAAACAAAACAATGAATGTGTCCCATCCTACTTCAGATTATTTTGCCAGATGCTTTAGTGTAAACCAAAACTATTATCTTTTTCATCATCCAAAGCATCGCACAATGAGTATAACAGAATAGAATCTGTTTTGGCTGCTCAAAATAAACAGCAAACGAACATAATGCATTACGAATAACACTCTAATGAAATTAGTTTGCAGTATTTGGCTTAAGAGTGGTGGTGAAGCAAGCACGTTACCCATTCCTAAAATTATTTTAGTAGAAAATTACGACGCACATTTATTATTGATTTTTATTAATCGCACATTTGTTACAGAAAATGCAATTCAAATTAAAACTACACTAGGAAAAAAAGATAATAAACTTCTAGCAAATCAAAAACGTTTCTTACACAAGGTTAAACAAAATTACACATTCTACATACATGTACACTACAGGATAACAGTGATGTCGTTTGCATGATAATTTATTTTAAGTGTTAAGCAATCAACACTAAACACGATAGATCTGTATTCCCTTTAAATATTCAAAATTCATGATTATGTGTCTTTAAAAGCAATTACATCATAATCATGGTTTTGAAATCAACAGGGGTAACCTCAGGGCGGAATTTTCTACCTGTAGCTAATTAGCTGTATTATTTACTGTTGTTTGATTACTTAAGAGATCAGAAGAGCATAAAAACAGCTGTTGAACTCTTGTTATGTTCAAGACCTTGTGCATCCTTTAGGGTATAAGTCGGGCCATCGAATCCATAGCGTAATTTTCAGTGCGAAATATATATGAGCCGGGATCTGGAAAAACGTCCCTTTTAGTATTTTTAAAAAAAAATGAGTTTGAAGATCAACCTGTTGTCAAATACCGTCAAATATGCATCCATGCTGCTCTCTTTAAGTTACTACAGGTTACAAAGAAACTATTATAGAACAATATGGATCCTGATCAGACTGTGCATATACACAGGCTGATCTGGATCTATGTTGGGCTCAAAAGCCTTATGGGACGTTTTGTTCAGATCATGGCTCATACTGTGCATATGCACAGGCTGATCTGGATCTATGTTGGGCTCAAAAGCCTTATGGGACGTTATTCCAGATCCTGGCTCATATGTATTAACCCAGATCAGTTTGTGCTGTCTGTAAGGCGGACGAAAGCACACTGCTTAATTTCTGTTGTAGATAGATTTACTATTAACCAATTCCTACAGAAGTAAACAACTTTACTATTCCTTACCAATCAAGAAAATGTAACAAATGTATCAAATGACTGTAACCAGCAATCTTTCTTTTTTCATAATGATTTGTACCGAGAAATACCAAATATACACGTATAAGATAATAATCAACTCGAAATCCATCCTCTACAGCGTCTTTGAATTAGGACCAGTTTACGATTGTACCATTTTGTAAGGGTTACCACTTACCACTAATAACAAGTTTGTCTAACTTCATAGCCACTTTATAATTATTTTTATGATCGGCTGGTATGGCTGTATTTTTTTTCATTGAATCCTTTCCCATACAGCAAAAAAAATGGACGGTCTAATTTCAAAAAGAAAAAGGTGTAGACAACAATAGCTGTTTAATTAGATTGTTCCCAAAGTTCGTATTTGTGAAAACTAAATGTTGGTACAAATGGTGATTAATGATGAGTATTAGCATTTCCTTAATAAATATTATTCATCCCATTAAATGTTCCCTGAAATCATTCAATTATTTATCATGTATACACACCAGATTTATATTTTTTTATCAATATAATCATGGAATTTGATGAAAATTTGATGTAATGTTATCGACATCAAAATCGGACAGACAATACTTCCATTTTCTTTTGATTTCACCGATATGTGTGCTTTATATGTACGCGGTTAATCAAAAGTTTTTCCATAAAAGACGACGTGTTGTACTTTTAAGATACGAATGTTGCACTTGCATGATATACAAAGTATGTTTTAAGCAAATGGGGGATTCCAAACCCTTTTAAATGAATTTTATATCGGTATTTTATATTCTACGGATGTAAAATAAGTTACATTTATAAAATACAGAATTAATAAACAACCTTAATTTTTATTCCGAAAAAAAAAACATGTGCATGCATGTTTTAATTCGATGGTATTTGTATTGCATATTTGCGAAATCGAAATCTACTAAATCAAATCTTTTGTGTGGTAAACTGAATTTAGAACTTGAATTTTGAATCCCACAATGAACTGTAAATATGATTTTCTAATAGTTTTCACTACAAAGCAGATATTTAGAAATACAATTATTGTATAATTTGTGTTATGCATCCCAAAAGGCCTATCAAATATTTGTAAAAAAGGAATTATAATGTTTCAAGAGAATGCTGTCGCATTGTCTCCAAATATGTAATTAAATCACACAGTGGAATATGTTATTGAATAATTACATTTTTTGATAAAGTAACGTCAATGGTGATCAGATCGCAGAGTGGTTCCAAATTTTGTAAATTCTTTGTGGTCGCCAACAATTATTTACCGAGTGTTTAATCCTTATTGTATATAAGCTATCATTTAAACACAAAAAAACATCACATCCATCCCAGCAAGTATGGACAATGCCGAAATATTACGCAAACAAGCCCCAAATTAATTTATCTACATGTAATAACAAATTGATCGTTCTGTGAAGGTGTTTTGTCCTATCATTATTTTGTATACCTTAATTAAAATAACAGCGGTTGATGAATTTACGAGAGGCACAGCGGTATATTCATTCATATATCAAGTAGAAACAGTTATCAAATACGAGATGAAATGAAACGAGATTACATCATTAAAACACCCCAGGAAAGTAATGATGATGGGTTCCATATTTTAAAGTTTATAATTATATGATTAATACTAACCTTTTGTATTGCATACATCATACGAATTAAAGAATTCTCGGAGAACATAACGCAGATTTTCAATAAAACATCGTAACTGTAGCTCGTTGTAAGCTGCAGTTACGAAATTTCTGTTGAAAATCGTTGATAAATGATATGGTCCACACTTAAGTATTGCTTATGTGCTACGACTATGCTTCTAACCTGAATGTTTTCAATTAGGTCGGTATCAGGAATATAGGCATATCATCCCTAAAAGAGACACACATTTCCTCATTTTACTCCCTAAGGCTGAACAGTGACGTCATCGGAACGTTTTTACTACTTTACTTCCCAAAATTCCTATTACCTTTACGATTTCTACTTTGCTCTGAAAACACACAGATCTATCAACGCGTCAACTAATAGACTAAAATCAGAACTTGAGGAAGAAAGGTGAACATTTTAACAGTCTAATCTTATGTCAAGAGAGGTCTTCAAATGACGCACCTGAAAAGTAAAGCTTCTGAAAAAAAATATTGGAGCACAAGAAGAATATGCTAACAACCAACATTCCCCCCCCCCTTTTCTACGAAATCTTCTGTACTATGTTATGCGAATATTCTTTTATTTTCAGGACATTCATTCTGTCGTCGGCTGCAGTTTTGGAAATTGGAACAGTCTAATTTTGTCGTGTCGGAAACGGATAAGTTATGCTCGTAGTATATATTTCTGAGCGACCATGGGAATCCAAATCTAAACTAGAACAATCACATTTTCAGCCTGGTAGCTTTCAATTCAATACAATTGGACTCAAAGGACAAATTGTACGACATTTGGTACACTCTTGGCGTTCTTACTTATTGAATAGCACATAAAGGTGACATTTCAAACCACAGTTTGGATATATCTTCCCAAATATATATTTTGACGTTTCTCCTGAGTTTTGCAATGATCCCATGACAATTCTTGAAACTGCTAGGATTAAACAAGAATGAGAAAATATATTTATGACAAAAAAACTTTTCTTAAAGCGAGGTAAATACCCATACATCGTTTTTAGAAAAGCGTTGGGAATCCTCAAGATCCAAAACAGAAAGTTCTGATAACAAACATTTCGTCGTCGTTTTTTTTTTTTTTTTTTTTTTTTTTTTTTAACAAAAGACTCGTAAGTACAGCTTTAAACATTCATGTTCAACATCCATTTTGTTGTCAGCAGCTGATACTTGACCAGTCAAAACCCCACTGCTAGCGAATCGTTTAATTCCCACTACCGTTACTTACCTACGTTACCAGTAATGTACAAGACGAATTTGACCAAAATGTATCCTATTGATCAGGTCGGAAATCAAATTAGCCCAAAACATTTTACGCAGTAAGAATATTTGATTTGTTTTCCACCGATGTTTCATTTTGAGAAACCCCCTACACGCGTGAGATATCCCATGTTTTCAACCGGTAACATGAAGAACTATTGTGGTCAAGAAATCGATGCATTTAGCCCGAATGAAAACATAAAAACAAACAGTGTTGAGATTAACAAAGAATTGTGTTGAATAAAATAGACGGAACAGCCACACTATAGCCCGAACTATCGCCAATCGAAGTCGGCCAAATTGTAGTAATGAACAGTCGCGGAACTGTTCGTTACTCCATGTCTTTGTACAATTTACACCTCCAGTGATAAAGCTCCAACAGCATACCATATTGTACGGCGCTTGTAGAGCGCCGTACAATTACTCGTAAGTGCAAAACCCGCCTTCAATCGTTAATCCTATAAGACTTGTAACAATGATAGTTGGCACTCACTTATCTCATTTTTGGCCGTTGACGTGATTATTGCAGTTAACACCGTCTATCATCAACACCGGAAATAGATTACCAGCGAAGCGAGAGTATGAAAAAACGCATGGTGAGTGGGTAAGTGTTGACCTTTATCATTGCGTTACAATTTACTACAGGATAGCCAGTGCATGTAAGTCACATTGTAAAAGGATTTAATATAACGGTGTGTGCCTTTATTTTATCCTGTGTATCGAAATATCTGTGTTTAGACAGTTTTTTTCGTTTCTTGGTACTGGCATTTCAGATAATCGTGTCGCGAAAACACATGTTTTATCGGGTTAATAAGATTGTGTTTCGGGTTTGAAGTCCATTCCCTATTCTTAATACCAATTAGCCTTATATAACATGTGTTTCTTATGTTGGTTTGATATTTTACTGCCGCTAATTACTGAAACAAAAATGCAAGAGGTATACGGCGAATAGTTGTTTGTTGGTATTTTTTGGACGGCGAATAGTCAATACCATGGACGGCGAATAGTCGATATGTGTTAACGAATTTACGTCCTATATTTTTCATTTATTTTTCAAATCAAAAAACGAATTATTACACAATCATGGTAGTTATGCAGTATCGCATTTTACTTCTTTGTTGGGATATCGGATGTTTGTATGGTGGAGGAAGGCCACTACTCAACGAACTATATATATGCGTCAACAGACATTTTGCACTCTACAGCTCAGCATATCTAGTTAAATGTTTGTTATTATTGCTATTATTATTATTAGTCGAGTCTGGTAAGTCTGCGCACCCATTCAATTCCGTCTAAGAAACAACGACAACCACAACAAAAAACTCCACTTAGTCTGTGATCCAACTTTCAAATATATTATGAATATTTTTAAAAGAACATAAAATCATTTTTACAAAATTCCTAATTCAACCGAGTGACACAAGTGTTTACATTTTCCTCATAAACACAAACACGGTTACAATTAGTTACTAAAAATAGCAACACATTAGTGGGGTTTCTTTATGCCAGATCGAGGCTCTGACCTGATTTCGAGCAAAGAATTCAAACTACAATGGAAACGCACGGGGGAAAGAAGAAGTTTAAGTGGAATCACACTCCGTTGAGTGAAGTTCCTCTGTGTATCTCGAATGTCATTGGCTGACTTCAAATAATGGTTCTTACCTGCTTTAGAGTAGTTTTTGACCCTACTAAAAAGGACCATCCACGGATCTTTGAGAAACATAGCCGCAAGGTACAAGCGTCGTAAACCTCCTCTCCCAACAAAAAGAGTAGGAAACATGTCATTTTCAGTGTGGCGATTATAATCTCAGTACCGAAAGGTTTATGTAGATAGATGATTCATTATGGTAGATCTAGATCAATTTGATGATCTCTTTAGGTATACCACCCGTCGTTAGCACCAAAAAGCCAAAGGCGAAATTTGAAAAGTGCCAGTAATTCCTAAACTGTATTACATTTCCATTCCATAAGCAGTTTGAACGGTTTAGAATTTTGAATTAATGCATACTTATGGAAATATTTGACAAAAATATTCAAACTTACCTCCCTTGCATGTGAATATAGAGTAAAATAATATTTGTAAACTATCTTCTTCTTGAAGCATAATTTTGAAATCCAGCACGTTGATTTAACTCAATGTGAAGTGTTTTTACAAGTGTGTGTAATCGACCCTGTGACCTGCCCATTGTATTGACTCTAGTCTACAGCAAGAGCAAATGCAAAATATTACCGCTCACAGTTGGACAGTACTAATGAGCTCACTTGCTTCTGCAAAATTGTCTTTATATGATTGTCAAAAGCAGTACTTAGCTTGCATGGTGTTAAAGGGTGATGGTAACAGATGGTCTAATTGTAAAAAATGAAATTTTTTGAAAAAATATGCAAAACTTTTGTGTTGGCCACCTCAGAATGGTTAATAATATGCGATTCAGACAGAGATTGAGCCGAAATTATAAGAGAGATAGCCGAATTTAGGGAGAATCCAAACCAAAATTCAACCCCCGTCTCAGATGCGGTTGAATTTATTTTTTAACTGTCACGCATGCGCATACAGCGCGGACCAAGATTCAAACGAGATTCATGCTTGAATTTCAATATGACGTCATCATGTATGTTGTGACGTCATTTAAGAAAGTCGCAGGTCCTACTGTTTTTGACCTACTTTCGACATCGCTTCATGAATTCGGTATCAAATTGCGAAAAAATGAGTCGTTGCTTCAATAGTTTGTCGTAATCATTTAATCAGGTCATATAAATCTTAAAAAGTGTACATTTCGTTTGTTTTTGACAAATTTTGGTCCCAAATCTGGGAAATAGTAGCTTTAATGGGCGATGGAGACAGGCTACAAATGGTTACAATTAAGCCAAAAATCGCCTTTCTTCAATCCAGGCCCGTAGGAACAGGGGGGGGGCTAGGGGGGTGGGCTAAGCCCCCCCCCTAAAGTTGGGCAAAACTGCCAAATTTTCTTAATTTTACACTGAAAATTTTGGGAAAATCCAAATTAGCCCCCCCCAATATTCAGAACAAGGGCTTTAGCCCCACCCCCCCCCCCCCCCCACCCCCACCCCCATATGAAATTGCTTCCTACGGGCCTCAAAGTTGCAAAAATATTCCTGTAACTTAATAATCTGATAATTAACGTAAATGAGTATGAGTTTATTGGCGTTTTACGCCGTTTTCAACTACCAGGGTGATATCGCGGCGGCTGGAGCACCTACCCATGGATTCCTGTTGTTTCTCAAACCAGTACTACCACAACACCCTTACCGAGCCTCCAGCTGCTCGCCCACTTAGGTTGACGATTTCAAACCCATTGGTGAGTGACAATTTTGTCAGAAATGGTATTAGCCGCGGCCGGGTATCGAACCCGGGGGACCTCTCGAATGAGGGTCAGATGCGCTACCAACTGCGCTAAGGCCGCGGCCATTAACGTAAATTTATGACTGTACAAATATTCTTTGTATTGATGCAGAATTAACGTAGGCCTACAATGCTCGTGGGAAACAACGACTTGCAAAATGAATAATATAGTAATACAACCACGTGACCTTTTGTTTAGGCATACTCATAAACACATAAGCAGGTCACGGTCAAGCCAAATCGTTTCTATGTGTATTGATATTAATGTGACATAATTATATATCTTAATCGGACATGCGGCCTCCACAATTTTCTCATCTGGAAGGGCTCGAAAACTAAGTATCTAATTTAAAAAAAAACAAAAGCATAAAAACCTGAATTCCCTTGAGATAAATAGGCATAATCTAGAAGAAAGTCAAACCTTGCGATAAAATGCAGAAATTCCACACCTAAAGTAATCAAGACTTAACAAAGTCACATATCAAACGTCATCACTTCACCGAATGACGTCACTGTAAATAAACAAGCAAATTCCTTGACTATAGATATCCCTCGCCGAAAGTATTTTGTTTACTCTGTATGTATATGGCTTCACCGATCAGGGACAGTATCTCTGAATTTCATTGTTGAAGCAGGTTATTCCAACTATTCAATTGTCGAACCGAGCAAACCCGACGATATGTACATCTCCTTTTTGTAGTAGAGCTTTCCACAAAATGTCATAGAAATCCAGCCAATAGTTCTCAAGAAAAAGAGCGGAAACGAATATCACTCTGTATGTATATTGCTTCGCCAATCAGGGGCGGTAACTCTAAATTTATAAGTCGAACCGGGTAACCCCGACGATGTGCGCATCTCCTCTTTGCAGTGAAGCTTTCCAAAACAAACTCATTAAAATAGGGTCAATGGTTTCAAAGAACTAGCGCGGTCCAAACGAATATTGCTCTATATGTATATAGCTTCACCAATCAGGCAGTAACTCTAAAGGGAGTGTCTCACGAATAGGAAAAATAACACGGGAGTCTGCCCACGCTCGGAATTTAATGAAATTTGGCGTGAAGTTAGTACACTAGATAATGGTTCATATTCATGAATTGTTTCAAATCGCACATTCCAGAAAACAATTTTCTCCGAATTTTAAGTTTTTACCATGAAAAAAGAGGGTACCCTGATTAAAACAGTGTACAAGTGTTCTGGTTGTTAGTTTTATCGCGCAATTTATTCTAAATATAATGCCCAGTAGTCCGTTATCCTGTATGAAACAAAAATACATATAATTATGAACAAAAACATGCTTTATATCAACTGATGTAAGGGGGTAACCCAAAAATTCATTGTTTTTTTTTTAAATAAGTAAATTCTGTTCTAAAATTTTCTTTGTTCCAGTTTTTGTCAAGATTTGAAAATTATGTAAAAGTTGCGCACAAATATACTGATGATTGTTGTGAAATGTTGAGAAAAAATATAACCGGTAACATGTTGCTTTTGGAAATTCCCCCTGAATAGTGCACATTTCCAAGAATGGACAAAGTTAAGTTGTTTTTTTAAATGACTTTTTCAAATGTTTTGTTTACTTTTTTGGTTATTTTAGTTTACCTGGGGACAATTCAAGTTGCAAGAAATTTTATCGGTCATTTCCTGTCATCTGTTCGTGTGTCTGTCTGTCTGTTGGCATTTTCTCAAAAAGTCTTTTTCTCCCAATCTTTAATATGTAAATCTTTTTGAAACTTGATAAAAAGTATCATTGGGTTAAAGGAGTACAACTCTGTGTATTAGAATTTCTTTTTGTCATAAACTTTTGTTGCTGTGGCAGCATAAAAGGGGAAACATTTCATATAATAAAAATAATCTCTTTTTGTAAAGCTTTACACAGCTTTGAGGTTTTAAATTTTATATGTAAGTTTGCTTAGGGGTAGACTTCAAAGTTGGTTACAATATTTTTGTCCAGGGTCACATTAGATCTTGTCCCAGGTGTACCTACTTTACAAAAAAGAGAGGAAATTTTCTATAAAAATCATTTTAAATTATTCAAGTCAGCCGTGATTCACGAAAGGTAACAACAAGAGTTATTTATAGATCTATTGAAACATGAGAAAGCAAATCAGAAAAAGCACCGATTTCTCTGATGGCATTTGATAATCGTGCAAAAGTGAAAATATTGTTGTAATGCATCAGAAACAGAACATCCAGCTCCCATGTGACTATTAAGGACCATTGATGGCTAAACAACATGTTAATCATATGACATCATTGAAATGTGTATAATTTGTGTATCAATACAGGTTCAGCTATGGTCAGAAAAATAATTTGAGGAAATAATTGCGCCCTTATTTATCCCAATAGGGCCACATTTTGAAATAAACAAGCACATTTTCAACTGTGTAACTGAAAAGATATATAATGCTTTAACAGTCTTTTACTGAATCATAGGGGGCCTTCCATATCATGTTAGTTCATTGGTGGCGCTTGGAGCAAAAACATTTGGTTATGTATTGGTTACCTGGCAACTTTTGATGCTTAACGTATCGGTTCTATGCGTTTTTTTCAATTTCATAACATTTGGCCTGACATTTATTGCATGTCATAGTCTCACTAAAAATGGTGCATAGACATTCTCACCAAATAGTAAAGAAAACTGGCAATGTGTATATGTATGCCTATCTTGGCTTCCATACATGTAATTTTGTAAATAAAAGTAATATTTATATTCAACCTATGTTTTTTTTCAATGAGTGTTTTGGGCATGAATATTGCTGTAGGTTTGTACTGTATGCTATGTACAGTTGATTTTACGGAATATAAAAATGTTTTAGGAGCACAATTAAATTTTACCGAATACAAGTTTTGGACCAAAACATCACCTTCATCAATAATATGTATTATATGACATTGTTACCGGTTTTGGATTTCTATATAATTTAGCTCAAAGTAAGAGGAAATATGTAGCATATTTTTGTGATAATATGGAATCTTGACAAAGACTCCAACATACTTTACTTTGGAATTCAATTTTACTCTTTTCCGAAATTTTGCAGAAAAATATGCATATTTTCTTTATTAATTCAACAGAAAACATTCATAACAATTTCCTCAAATACCTTTTCTGGTATGAATGTAATGCCTTATGTGTCTCGGATCAAATTCAATTGACAGATCTTGAAAATACACAAAACTAAGGATTTTAGACACATGAAAAAGGGGCCATGTTTCATGTCATAGTGGGAATAAGTCAATGTGGCTTTTTGGAATTCAGTTTAGATTATCAAAGATACTAATTGCATTTTCATAGCTTGTACATGGTCCTTTATCACCAAGCAGAATTAAAAGAAAATTCATGCGTGGGCAGATTTGAGACACCCCCTTTATAAGTCGAACCGGGTAACCCCGACGATATACACATCTCCTCTTTGTAGTGAAGCTTTCCACAAAGTTTCATTGAAATTGAGTCAATGGTTTTCAAGAAACGAAACTCGGACGGACGGAAGGACGGAATAATGGACGGAAGGACGGACGGACGACGCAAAAACAATATCCCCCGATGATTTCATTGGCGGGGGATAACTATAACTACACACAGTGACGTGCACAGACTTAACGGGCATAAAAATAAACTTCAAAACATGAGGGTAGGTAACTTCAAGCTTGATTATTACACTTGTCTTCAGGAAATTTGCAGAATTTCTAGATTGCCATGTTTTAACAGATCCAAATTTGCTTTATGCTTGTCATTTGTGAGCTTACAATCGCGTATTCAATGGCAAATATAGATCTAATTTCTTAAGGAATAAGGTATGCAACCCATCATTAGCACCATTGAAGAGCCAGGGGCGAAATTTGAAAAGTGCCAGTAACTACCAAACAGTGTTACATATCTATTCCAAATACAAACATAAGCATTTTGTACGGTTTAGAATTTTGAATTAATGCATACTTATGGAAATATTTTTTGTAGGTTTTGATCGTAAAGATTCTCTTACCCTAGGCACTTTGAGTGGGCTGCGTTTTTTATTGTGGTACTGTCTACACGTTCAATTTAAATGATTTTTCGATGACTATTTGCCGTACATAATTTTTGGATAATTTAACTATAAGCCGTACGGATCATGTTCTATTCGCCGTACACATCTAACATTTTGTTTTGTTAAATATTTTGCTTAATTTCTGGATTTTGGTTTAAAAATTCTACGATACCTTCATATTCTATATGTTCTCTAGCTCAGTACTCAAAAAATCGAAAATGTCCGCATATATTTCAAATAAATTGGTCCTAAACGCCAAAAGCATGCTTTGTTCATGGTACCAGTCATCGGATGATCGGTCCTAAAATCCATTCGTCTTGTCAATTAACAAAACGATCTACTTACAAGAAAAGCTTTATATATCCGCCATGTATGTACACAAACAGATCTTCAAATATATCACGGTTAAAACCATCAGAACTGATTTTTCATGAGTTGTCACATTTCGTGTCGGTCAGCTCTCGCCTAGCTGGTAATCTATTTCCGGTGTTGATGATAGACGGTGGTTAAAGACCATTATCAAGTGTCTTTCAAAAAAAGTGTTGTGTACGTATACTTCGTAACCTCTGATTGAAATAATGTGTATAAATACAGAAACGGCACCCGTGACATAATTCTCATCCAACCACTGGGTTAGCTTTATAGATAATTTGACGTTTCCTATTGCAAAAAAGGAGAAAAATATCAGGTAAAAAATCACTGATTATCATAGCTAGGCACTTTGTGACACTCAACAGCAGTTGAATGAACCTTGCTTCACATAGTAACACATATCATGTGTGAAGTAAGGTTTATTCAACCAGATGTACGATAGAAACGTATTTGCAACACCCATTTAACGGTCAAAGACTTTTGTCTAGTTAGACTATATCGAAATACTGCTTTACAATTGACTAAAGAAGCATTGAATGAAGTAAATGTTAAATGGTTTCTGGTTTTAATCACCTGCTGGTATAAAATATACATCAAAACATGCAGTATGTTTCCATTATGTTAGCTCCATTATTCCTCTTTGTCAGAAATTATATAATTAAAACCGTTACACAGTTTTTAAAAGGTATATATTCCTGACAATACGATTGAGGAATTATCTATAGAAATTGCGATGGAAAATATAAATACTTATAACCTGTATTTTCTCCGAATCTTTCTGTCGTTATTATTATTATTATTATTCCTTTATTTCCTCCATAGATGAAGAGCATTTTACAGATGAACAATGAACATATATACAAATATAACAAAGTTAATAATTACATGTAGGCATACTTTGATTTTCAATAAATTGATTTGATAGGTATGCATAAGAAATGACATAATTTACTACCATATGGATTTTTTACCATGTTCATGCATGTATATGTTCTTTGGAAGAACATAGAATACATACATTTACATGAGAAAAAATGCAACTTTACCTACTACAGTAATAGTCCATGGTGAAAGTTTTTCCACGAAAGCGAAAAGGAACGACTCTCTATGGATTAACTTTGTAGTATGCGTTTCCTTTTCTAGACAGTATAAGGTCAAATATTTTCAAGCTTTGAAATAAAAGTAACATTCAATTTTAAAAATCTTGGGTAATTGTCTACACCAATTAGACTAAGCAGAGGACTGTCAGCAAAGCCCAAAATGTATCCTAACAAGGAATCAGAGTTTTTCTGTAATAAAAATTCAACGAGAGAGACTGAAAACTGCTGCATAATATTTGTCATATATTCGGTCCTTGCTTCAAAGACTGCAACATTCGTGCATTTGCACACCAAATGATACACTCTATTGAAGCTGTACAGAAGACATTTTGGACATTGCTGCCACTCGGGTTTTTCACAATAGAGCTTTGCCGGGTACTGCATGCTAAACAATAGTTTTGGGTGTTCGAGAGCTACTAGCCAACAATTTGCTGGTACCAGTCGTGTGTGAATAGTTTTAAACATAGAAAAATCTATTTAAATCTATTCGCTCTATCCACTGAGATTCTTCTAAATTGAAAATAGTGCTTTTGCATATTGTTTTCCACTTAAATTTGCACGGGAAATATCCAGAATTCACAAAATCCGTTAAATATCTTCTAAGCTTAATACTTTAATAGTCATTCAATATCTGTGTTGTTTGGGAAAGAAAGAAATGCTTCAAAAAATCCTTGCCTTTTCAAACTTAAGAATTATTCTCTGGTGCTTCATAAAGGCAACGATTTAATAGTTTAATCGGAAAACCTTAAACGGTCCATTAAATTAATTTTCAAAATTCAGTTCTTGGAGATTCAAATCCTTTAATAAGATTATTTTATTCACACTTATTCTTTTACTATTGGATAAGGGAATCATGCTTCTGGTACTAACTTCAAATCTCGCAAGAACATTATGGCACACCAAAGGCGCGTTCTTTAGAGCGGGATTTCTTAAGATTTCGCGAATTCATACAGTGTAATTAGATTTTATTTTTCATACATGCATGCAAAAATAATTGCATTCGCTCCTTATAATTTAATATTATACGAGGGTTGTCCCAGAAAAAGTGAGACTTTTAAAATATCTTTTAAATCGGACGTCCGATTGATTTCAAATTCATACTGTATGTAATTAAAACATTTTAACATTGTTTAATATACAACCAATGTCAAAACAATGATAATTCTACGAAATATTGAATGAAAAGGAGTACGTGGTAAGGGTACCCGGAGCACGTCATATTTTAACATGACAAGCGTTCCCAAATTCTATAGATGATCTTGTTTTCGCAATAATAATGACACCAAAGTTACACCTACGTTTAGCTAATTATGCGATGATAATTTGCTGACATTTCCATGTAGATGACGTCATTAATGTTGATGCTTTGTAAAAATGTGTGACTACACCTTCGCTTAAAATTGCGACGTCGACGAAATCCGCGGAGCAAACATATTACGTCGAGCAAGAAATTGCACCTTCATAAACGAAAATACGAAGTGACACATGCAGAATAGCGAATTAGAGAAACTCTACATATTTTGTGTTCAAGCGGCGCAAGCATTATTTTGGTGGGTTGCTACTTACATCGATGGAAAATAGAGCATGACACAGTAAGAGGAAATCTAGAGATACAAATGTAAATTAAAACGTTCTCGACGTCGGCCGACGTCAAACAGTATGTGAGCTTCCTGAATAACATACAAACGGTATATAAGGCTGCTTGACATTCAAATGTCGAAAATCAACAGAAAGATAGCATGTGCTGGTATAGGTTGGTGACCCGTGGGCGTCATCTCTACTGAAATTTAGCCTAAAAGATAGTAACAAAATGGGTTTGCTTCATTTGTTTATGCGCATAGCTTAGTCTGACATCCCCCCTTCCCCCGGGAAACTGACATTGCGGAACACATTGCCCGTTTTGGAAAATGGATGGGATCGCCCTAGAACAATGTTTGTAAGATGTGACTTGACTTTTGAATGAAGAAGACATTAAAACGCCTGGTTTGGCTTCATGTCCTAATATTTCGTATTTCCTGGCTTTGAATTCTAATTTACATTTGACTATATTAAAAACTGTGGATGGAATTAGAGTTTCGTTTAGATATTTTGAAATTAGATTAGAACATTAAAACAACGTTAGATCAAGAACAAATATAATAAGTAGGTTGAGGGTCACAGAAAGTATACTGAACGCAAAGGACGGTACTTTGGAAAAAAAATGACGTCATGTACATGACGTTATACATGACGTTACGTTACCGTGCGCCGCCACACCTTCACTAATTACCGAATTGTCTGCATAATTTTGTTGATTTTCGAGATATTCTCTCAAAAATTTACACACAAGTCACAAACATCTTGAATAAAACGATGATAAATCTATATCAATGTATGTTGACTATTGTATTAAATACAAACATTGTCCCACATTTTCTGGGACAACTCTCGTATTTTATTTCCGTAAATAGTAATATTTGCGACTAGAAAAAATAGGATATCGTCCGGATTATGTTAAAAAAAGTGGACAGATGTGCGATATCTGGCCGATGCCAAGGTATTCAGATCTTACGCACGTCCGTTTCCGTGACGGAAACGTTAAATGACGTCATAAAAGGCGCACGTAAGTGCAACGTTGTTTACAGCGAAGTTATTTTCCATCCTCTCAAATGCGATTTCAGCAATAAGTCTTTGAAATTGAGTTTGTTTCAACTAGAAAATCTATTTAAAGTAAGATTTAATGATAAAACTTGCAATTCATTACTCAGAACGGACGTAATATGCCGTTTTGTACAGGGCACATCCATTTAACCATATTGTTGACACCGATAGAAGTTCCGACAATGTCATTTTTTATGGAGTTATAAAAACAGCCAATCAAAACGCTCGGATTATAATGAAATCAACTAATATTGAATAATTTATATTTCGTTTTTTGAAAGTGCATCTGATTAACAATAAAAAAACAAAATAATAATGGATAGTCATCGATCTTGTTTTAATTTCATATGTATGTATAAAACAATATGCTCAAGTGTTCAGTAAGATCAACAAAACTGATACATTTTATTTCAAAGTTTGGATATTTTTATAAATATTTCAAGTTCTACATAATAGAATTTGATAAATTTAAAGAAAAACTCCCTCATTGTATAACGCAATATGGCCTGGCAATATTTCAAGAAGAAAATGTATGGGTCATCGCACTTATTAGTGGATTACAGCAATTTGTATGAGCTACATGTAAATAAGATGACGCAAAACAGTGGTAAGTGCATACACATTTACAACTGTCTTGCTCTTAATCATCGATTTCCACCTTGTGCATAACCAATACTCTCTTACAAACGAAAATGGTAAATTGTAATGCCAATATATATTATCGAGAATACTGTAGCGAAACACATATGGTACGAAACATTAAATTTTCTACAGTAATGACCGAGTGTTTCGAAAAACTTGAGAAGGCCCCCTTAAGCCGCTCATTAGGAAGTGCCATTTCCCTACACTTCATACGAAACCCCTCAGCCAATTTTGTACAAACAATATAAATGATAATTAACGGAGTCATTCTGAATGCTTCATTATCTATAAACCGCACATCATTCGGATAATAAGTTTTCTTTACATATGAATACATTTTTAACATGTGCCATAAAATGTTAATCGGATGACAGTCAATAGTATGTATTCAAACAGGCAGATTTCAAGATTTGTCCAAATTCTATGGTGTTAGAGATAACAACATGGATATTCATATACGTTTAATTGATGTTTTTTCTTGCTCTGTCTTAAATGGTTTTAAAATATATATATTTTCCATTAGACTGTAAATTTTAGGTTAATATTGAAGTTGAAGAAAGAGCCGATTTATAATTATTCTTTATGTCGCCCTCAGTATTTCTACCATATTAATTGATGCATGAAACGCAAAAAATAAAGTCAACTACTTTTATAACCAATGTTGTTTTGTTACCTGCAATACATTTGCATTTCGACAGGCCCTTTGTTGTTTCTAAAAGGTTGTTAAAACATGGTAACCCAAGTTTCGTTTGCATTTAATTCTGACCATATTTCACAATAATCGATTTCACTTTAAAGCTTGATTATAGCGTATATCAAAATTTGTGACAATCTCGGGACATTTATTGGCCATGATTAAAATAAAACATCTGCGACGACATTTTCAATAATGAATACAATAGAGACATTCAACGTGACGTAAATACTAATTATCTCTATATCGAATTGTCACTATCATTACATAAGAAATATTTTCTGTCTTCAAAAAGTGCATAAATGGAAGAATGCATATGAATAGATATAGACCTACTTACTTTACGCTACTAATATATTCATGGATTTCCAAAAACGGAAATAGTCAAATTATGACAAGCAATTTGTGACAGTGAATTTAAAATTGGTTGTTTTACTGCATTTCTTTACCATTGTTTTCTTTGTTTTGACATTGTTTGTTGCTGACCTTTTCGTTAAATTGATGGAATCAGAATTAATGTATAATATAGCACATAAAATACTAGGCAAATAAAAAATACTACTTTCAACGCTGTCCTCTTTTTTCTTCAGATTATCTGCGATTTATCGTAAGGAATTTCTGTCCTTGTAAAAAAAACATTTTGTCATCGTCAACAAATTTGAATTTGGACCATCCTAAAAAATTTTCAGTAAATCTAAACATGTTAATGTTTGTCTTATCATACCTTAATACGAAGAATTTTTGTAGATCAAGTTCGTTTTGAACAGTGACTGCTTTTCCAAGTTCAGTTGAATTCGCTAGTTTAAGTGCTTAACACAACAAAATATTTTGAAATTTGTCTTTCGAGTTTCAGGAGTTCCGATGAAAATAGAAACGGATCAGCCGTTGCTTGCTTTACAAGAAATGACAATTCGTTATGCTTTTCTTACATGTATTTGAGATCAGACTGATCGATATGTAAAGTTTGATCTGTGTTAATTGTAGTCGCATATGCCTTTAAGTTTTTATTTACTCTTTTCAATTACTGAAGATATTCTGTTTTCGTTTACATCGGTAAAGACAGTCCTTTATGAAGGAATGTACAGTAGTAGAGTCGTTGGTTGATTCTTAAATAAGACATTTGAGACTACATTGTGTTCTTACATACAAGTTTTGTGACCACATTATCGATACTCTTCTCTTGTTTATTACCTTGTCCGAGGAGGATCCTGAAACGGAATTCGACATAATCTGAGCAACAAGTAAGAGGAGTGAAGATATCTTTAAATTGTTATTTGAAATAATGAAAAACTGTGTTGTGTGTACCAGTTGAATTATCTTAGTAAGACGATTCCAATGAGTACCACAACATAGAGTTTTATGAACAAATAAATTGAATACTCCATTTTGAAAAGCCATTACCTCTTATCATTAGCTATCATTAGCTATGCATAATTATGACAACTAGACTCGAAATTCACGTCATTGTGTTACATGTATAGTCTTTTACGTTTAGCTTGGACTACTTAAACGTCTGTAATTTGAATTATTATAGCGCTTCCAATATATGCATCACGAATCTTACTAAAAAGACAAATGCAAAATAGCAATTAATAATTAGAAATGATTCTGCAGATACATTTTTGTTTTTCAGGTAATGTTGATTTTCTCCAGGAGCTGGTGCAAGATAAGACATAGGATTAACTTTCTTTAACCCTTTCCCAAACAAGACCTGGTTTTGACGTCCCTAATAGAAAAATCTTGTGAAAACATTGAAACAAAAGAAGAAACTGCTGATAACCAGCAGTTTCTCCTTTTGTCTCAATATTTTCTATGCCATATTTTACACAAATTCTTTCATTTATAACTTCCATTTTGTCATTTGTAGCAGTTTTTGAATTGAATCAATGTTGCCGTTTGGGAAAGGGTTAAAAGCTGAAAGTGTGGGATACAACAAGCTGCATTTACGAGGCTTTTGATCACAGGCGATGCCGTCATTATCAAATAAGCTCAGACCACCAATGATTTGACGTCATTTGTGTAATAATGAGATAACGTGAGTTTGATACACGGATTCATAAATGATGCAATTACGAATTGTTTCCTCGGGGGTTCATGAAAAAAGTGGTTTGATTCACTTGAATCCTTACCAAATGTGAAGGATATACGTGGTTTGTGGTTAACTTGTAAGCTCTTAACAAAAACAAATGAACCAGTATCTGGAAAAGGTACCTTACAACATTTGAGACAGCCATGTATGGAGAACACCATCTGCCCAAGTGTAGCTACTGTTGTTGCAGGTCACGAAGAAGCTAATGGAAAACATCATGGTTCTTGATCAGATTGCATGCAAACGCAGGCTGATCTGGAACCATGGTGGGCTCAAAAGCCTGATAATACCCTTTTCAAGATCCTGGATCAAACAGAATTGCAATGTCTTTAGTTTCATCAAGCAAAGAAAAGGTATATCAGATGCTAGTGCGATGAAAAAATCGTATTATTTTATAAAAACAAGCATTCTCCTCCAAATTAAAGTGTTGTACGTGTAATGAATAATCTGTGGATAAGTGATACCTAGCAAGAACTATGCGATATCTAAAAACGTAGCAATTCATGGCAAAATATTAGAACATATCTGTCTTGTGAAGACATAAGAATCTATCTGACAAAACGACGCCAATACGACGCATCATGACAGCTTTACTTTGGAGAGTCACAATTGTATAATTTTAACAACAGCTGTCCGCGAACAAAGTAGCTAGCCTATTTGAGAGCTTGTCATAAAAACAGCCTTACTAAAAGGTCAATGTCAAGAAGTAAAAGGTCTAGGTCCCAAATGAAAAGTCTTAGCGGGATGTATGAATGAATGAAATATAAAGGCTCTATCTCTAATAGTGCCCAAAATATAGGCCACGTTAAAGTTTTTTTAAGTATGTAAAACTCCAAGGTCAAACGTCTTGGTCCCAAATGAAAAGTCTTGGTCAGAAGTATACATGTATGTAATATCAAGGCTGTATCTGTAATAGTGCCTCAGGAATAGACCAGGTTAAACTTGTTCAGGTGAAGGACGCGACGCCGACACTAGGACTGTGACATTAGCTCTCCGAACATAAAGCCCCGGTTTGCTAAAAAATATTGTTTTGTACGAGCATGGATACCCGCATGAAAACAGACATAAAATTATGCTAATAAATATGGATACATCGGTGTTTTATTTTCTATCTTTAATCACAGGTAATCGTCGTGTAATAACTTTCACGTTTTGTCTCGGTTTCAAGCCGTCATTAATAAGTCATGAATTCATAATTAATTGTTTGTTGATTGTGGATCTGGGATCTACATGGTGTTAGATCTAGTCTTAGGATAAAGTTTGATCATGCTATAGCTGCTTTCCAACAAATAGGCCTACCTTGTAACTGCAGCTGGTTTTAAGCTGCAGTTACGAGATGATTTGTGTAGGACGATATACCATTAATATCATTTCACCTATAGCCTGTGTTATTGGTAACCTAGCTATTTGTCCTGTAGATATGCACATGCATAGTTCAACAAGACATCATTTCGTTTTGTATTTCGCTGATTTTCACTGAAAACCACGTACTTTCAGCTTAAATCAAGCCAAAGTAAATCAAACTGTAGTTTTTAAGAAAAGAGATTTTATGTGTCCGAACCATGCTCTTCTGAACGATTCCTGGTGGTGAAATACGACAATGGTGTATTTCTTTCTACATTAACATGCAAACAAAAATGTTTTATATCCAGCAATTTGGTAATATGTAGGCTCTTTTAACTCATTTGCATTTTTATCATTTTTTTTACTTCTTTAAACTCATGAGGAGTACTTTTTTATAAGTTATGTAATGATATACATGTATATAGGTAACTATAATTGCGTATTCCATTTAGCTGAAAAAGATAGAACTTGAAAGAAAACGATCTTATAACTAAAATATTTTCAGGTATAAAAGAACCTCACCATGGTTTTGTCTGTTGATAATTATATCTTCCGACATTTTATAAGCTTACGTAAGGATGATTTTTAAACAAAACAATGAATATACCCCGCCCTACTTCAGATTATTGTGCCAGATGTTTTAGTGTAGACCAAAACTATTATCTTTTTTATCATTCAAAGCATCGCACAATGAGCATAAAAGAATAAAATCTGTTTTGGCTGCTCAAAATGAACAGCAAACGAACATAATGCATTACGAATAACACTCTAATGAAATTAGTTTGCAGTATTTGGCATTAAGAGTGGTAGTGAAGCAAGCACGTTACCCATTCCTTAAATTATTTTAGTAGAAAATTACGACGCACATTAATTCATATTTTTTTTTATTAATCGCACATTTGTTACAGAAAATGCAATTCAAATTAAAACTACACTAGGAATAAAAGATAATAAACTTCGAGCAAATCAAAAACGTTTCTTACACAAGGTTAAACAAAATTACACATTCTACATACACTACAAGATAACAGTGATGTCGTTTGCATGATAATTTATTTTAAGTGTTAAGCAATCAACGCTAAACACGATAGATCTGTATTCCCTTTATATATTCAAAATTCATGATTATGTGTCTTTAAAAGCAATTATATCATAATCATGGTTTTGAAATCAACAGGGGTTCCCTCAGGGCGGAATTTTCTACCTGTAGCTAATTAGCTGTATTATTTACTGTTGTTTGATTACTTTAGAGATCAGAAGAGTATTTAAACAGCTGTTGAACTCTTGTTATGTTCAAGACCTTGTGCATCCGTGTAGAAGTATTAGCCGGGTCATCGAAAATATAGCGTAATTATGAGTGCGAAATGTATTAACCAAGATCTGTTAGTGCTGTCTGAAAGGCGGATGCACACTGCTTATTTTTTTTGTAGACAGATTAACGATTAACCCATTCCTACAGGAGTAAACAACTTCACTTTTCCAAACGAATCAGGAAAATGTGAAAAATGTATAAAATGACTGTAACCACCAATCTTTTCATATTGCATAATGATTTGTAACAACAAATACCAAATGTACATGTATAAGATAATAATCAACTCGTAATCCATCCTCTGCAACGTCTTTTAATTATTACCAGTGTACGACTGTACCATTTAGTACGGGTAACCAATTTACCACTAAAAACAAGTTTGCCTAACTTCATGGACACTTCATAATTATTTGTATGATCAGCTGGTACGGCTGTATTTTTTCTTTTAATCACTTTCCAAACAGAGAAAATTTAGGGTGGTCTAATTTCAAAAAGATTGTATAGGCAACAATAGTTCTTTAATTAGATGTTCTCAAAGTGCGCATTTGTGAAAACAAAATATTGGTAAAAAAGGGTGATTATTGATGATTATTAGCAATTTCTTGGAAAATATTATTCGTATCATTAAATTGGCTCGGAAATCGCTCAGGTATTTATCATGTGTACGCACGAAATTTTTATAATCATTTTTTTTCACCACAATCAAGGGATTTGATGAAAATTTGATGTAATCATTATTGACTTCTAAATCGAACAGGCAATACTTCCATTTTCCCTTGATTTCTCCGATATGTGCTGTTTTATATGTACGAGGTTAATCAAGAATTTTTCTATAAAAGACGACGTATTTTACTTGTTGCACTTGTTTGATATACAAAGTGTTTTTAAGCAAAGGGGGTTCCCCTAACTCTTTTCATATGAATTTTATGATGGCATATTATATTCTAGGGATGTAAAATCAGTTACATTTATGAAATACAGAATTTAAAAAAAAACAACTTTAAATTCTGTTTCGAAAAGGAAACCATGTTCATGCGTGTTTTGATTCGATGGTATTTGTATTGCGTATTAGCGAAATCTTAATTTACTAAATTAAATCTCTCTGTGGTAAAATGAATTTAGAAATGGAATTAAGAATCCTGCAATGAACTTTAAATGTGATTTTCTAATACTTTCGCAATAAAGCAGAGATTTAGAAATACAATTATTTCATAATTTGTGTTATATGCATCCCGAAAGGCCTATCTAATACTTATGAAAAAGAAAATATCATGTTTAACAGAATTATGTCGCATTGTTGTCTTCAAATGTGTTATTAAATAATTACATTCTTTGATAAAGTAGCGTCTACGATGGTCAGGTTGTAGAGCGGTTCCATTTTTAAAATGCTTTGTGGTCTAGTCGCCAATATAGTATTTACCGAGTAAAATCTTACAATAAAAAGGCACACATTTAAACACACAGCAACAGCATATCCATCTCAGGAAGTATGGACAATGCTGTAATATTACGAAATAAACCTAAATTTACGATATTGATAATTTAATCAAATAACAAATTGATCGTTATGTGAAGGCGTTATAGCCTATCTCTATTACGTATACCTTAATTAAAATAACGGTTGATGAGTTTATGAGAGGCACAGCGGTATACTAGTATTCATTCATATATCAAGTAGAAACAGTTATCAAATATGAGATGAAATGAAACGATATTTCATTATTAAAAACACCCCTGGAAAATAATGATAATTGGTTCCATATTTTAATGTGTGTATATAAAATAATACTAGGCCTTCAGCTTGCATGAATCATATGAATTTTCAAACGTCTTCGAATACCGATAGTTCACGAAGAACATAACGCTGCTTTTCAACAAAACCTTGTAAATGCAGCTCGTGAGATTTTTGTTGAAAAGCGTCGAAAATCGATTTGATCCTTTCATGTTGTACAGACCTGCTGAAGTATTGCTTATATGCTATATAATAAGACTTTGCGAAGAAAAGATGACTGTTTTCAATAGAGTCGGTATCAGGAAAACGGGCATTTGATCCATACAAGAGACGGACATTCCCCTCACTTTCCCCATCCAAGGCCCAATCGTGAAGTCATCGGAAAGTTTGACAGCTTTACTCATCACAAATCGTTTTACCTGTACGATTTCCAATTTGCTTTGAAAACACATCTATCAACACATCAGCAAACCTGGACTTGAAGTAGTTGGGTAAACATTTCAACAGTTTAATCCTGCTCCAAACAAGTGCGATTTTGACGCACCTGAACAATAAAGCTTGTGAAAAGATTGGAGCACAAGAAGAATATGCTAACAACCAACATTTTATCTGTCTGTCGTCGGCTGCAGTTTTTAAATTGGAGCAGTCTGACATTGTCGTGTTGGAAACGTAAAGTTATACACGTGACATATATTTCTGAGAGATCAAGGGAATCCTAATCTAAACTAGAACAATCCCATTTCAGCCTGGTAACTTTCAATTTAACACTATTGCACTCTAAGAACAAATTGTACGACATATGGTACATTCTTGTCGTTGTTACTTATTGAGTAGCACAAGTAGGAGAAATTTCAAACCACAGTTAGGATAGATCTTCCCAAATACATATTTTGATGTTTCTCTTGAGTTTTGCAATTATCCCATGACAATTCTTGAAACTGCTAGGATTAAACAAGAATAAGAAAATATATTTATGACAAAACCTTTTCTTAAAGCGAGGGAAATACCCAAACATCATTTTGAGAAAAGCGTGGGGAAACATCAAGATCCAAAAACAGAAAATTCTGATAACACACATTTCGTCTTTTTCTTTTTCTTTTTTTTTTTTTTTTTTTTTTTTTTTTTTTTCTTTTTTAACAAAAGACTAGTAAGTACAGCTTTAAACATAACATTCATGTTCAACATCGATTTTGTTGTTAGAAGCTGGTACTTGAACAGTCAAAAACCAGTCAAAAACCCACTGCTAGGGAATCGTTTAATTCACAATACCGTTACTTACCTACGTTACCAGTAATGTACATGACGAAATGGTGGTACGGCACCAAATTAATTGGCAAAAATGTAACCTATCGATCACGCTGGAAAGCAAATTAGCCCAAAACATTTTACGCAGTAAGAATATTTGATTTGTTTTCCACCGATGTTTCATTTTGAGAAACCCCCTACACGCTTGAGATATCCCATGTTTTCAACCGGCAACATGAAGAACTCTTGTGGCCAAGAAATCGATGCATTTAGCCCGAATGAAAACATAAAAAACAAACAGTGTTGAGATAAACAAAAAAACTATGGTGAATGAAATAGACGGAACAGCCACACTATAGCCCGAACTATCGCCAATCGAAGTCGGCCTAAATGTAGTAATGAACAGTCCCGGAACTGTTCGTTAATCCATGTCTTTGTACAATTTACACCTCCAGTGATAAAGCTCCAACATCACACCATTTTGTACGGCGCTTGCAGAGCGCCGTGCAATTACTGGTAACTGCAAAACCCACCTTCCATCGTTAATCCTATAAGACTTGTAACAATGATAGTTGGCATTAACTTATCTCATTTTTGGCCGTTGACGTGATTATTGCAGTTAAAGAACATTATCAAGTATCTTTCATAAATAGTGTTGTGTACGTATAGTTCATAAGCTCTAATTGAAATAATGTGTATAAATACAGAAATGGCACCCGTGTAATAATTCTCATCCAATCACTGGGTTAGCTTTATAGATAATTTAACGTTTCCTATTGCAAAAAAACAGGAGAAAAATATCAGGTACAAAATCACTGATTATCGTAGCTAGGCAGTTTGTGAAACTCAAAAGCAGTTGAATGAACCTTGTTTCACATAGTAACACATATCATGTGTGAAGCAAAGTTTATTCAACCAGATGTAGGATAGAAACATGTTTGCAACATCCATTTAACGGTCAAAGACTTTAACTGTCTAGTTAGGCAATATCGAAATACTGCTTTACAAAGGAAGCATTGAATGAAGTAAATGTAAAATGGTTTCTGGTTTTAATCACCTGCTGGTAAAAAATATACACCACAACATGCAGTATTTTTTTCAATTATGTTAGCTCCATTATTCTTCTTTTGTCAGAAATTATATAATTAACAAGAGTGCCATGGTCACAATATACGCCGCCACTTATAAAACTTGAGACAAAAAATGACATTGACAATGATTTATAAATATTCACACGAAAACCTGTAAAAAGTTGTGTTCACAAAAAGGTTTTTATAAATATCCAGTCAAAAACCTGGAAGGAATTGCGTTCATGAGGCTGAAATATCATTAAACCCCAGAGACTAAGGTTGAAGGGGGCATAACTCAGGCAAAAATCAATGTACCATAAAATCCTTACTTCATGCACATCTACCAATTTAGGTAACAACATCCACCAAATTTCATTAGGATCCAGTCAAAATCTTAGAAGAAGTTGTGTTGACAAGGCTGCAATTTCAATCAGCCCCAGAGACTAAGTTTTAAGGGGGCATAACTCTGGCTAAAATCAATGAACCATAAAATCCTTCCGTCATGCACATCTACCAATTGAGGTAATAACATTGACCAAGTTTCATTAAGATCCAGCTAGAAAGTAAGGAGAAGTTGCGTTGACAAGGCTGCAACTTCAATAAGGCCCAGAGACTAAGTTTTTAAGGGGCATAACTCAGGCAAAAATCAACGAACCACACATGACAACTAATATATTGACCTTATGTAGGCAAAGTATCAACTTGAACGGAGGCTTGGTTTGGAAGATATATTAAATCAAAGTGGTAGGGGTAAGTCACCCACTATGCCAATAGATGGTAATCAATTTCTTATACAGTTTTACTAACAATTTTAACTTGAAAATTGCTAATGCAGTGAAATATATGTGTATTGCACCTTGAATACATGTTGTTGTTTATTCCATTGGATGCCATGTACAGGAGAAAAGGGGCATTAAACATGTTTATGATATTTTAGGATTTTTGGATGGGCTAACTTAACGAAAATCCACAACGGGCTTTTATTTCTTATTTTATTTGATTTATCTTTTTGGTGGTGAATAAAGATATATTATCGTAATTTGTAATATGAAAATGATCAAAATACTTTTTGTAATTTCTGGATTACTTGCCCTTGATTTCTTGATAAAAATGCCAAAAATTATAAGAACTACTATTTCGTTTCTAAACCAAACATTTCTGTATAAATCACCATAAAATACCACAGGAAGACGATATGAGCCTTATGGACACAAAAACATCAGGTAAAGAGGTTGCAAGTGTTATCTTAGCAGAGTGGGTGGGGTAATATACTCCAGAATTGCTTGTATAGCATCTTAAATGGATGGTAGCGTTGTTTTTAGCGGATCTGAGCACAAAATGCTTAAGCTGTGCTATTTCAATCGCCTTTTGTTCGTTGTCTGTCTGTCTATCTGCCCATCTGTCTGTTCTTGATTTGGTTTTTACACTTTAGCATCCGCAAATATAAGCCAATCTTGACCAAACTTTATCAAAACAAGTATGTTCTCTTAGGAGTTTGAATATGGGCTGGATCGAAATAAAAACTCCAGAGTTGTCTGCCCTTGCACATCAAAAATAGCTAGTTTTGACATTGTTTCCACTCTAGCCTCTACATTTATTGTCCAATCAAAATGAAAATTAGTAACAAGGGTGATTACTATATGAGCTATAACGAATTTGAATTTCTGCCTGATCGAATCTGAAAATGGCGAGTTATGTGCCCTTGAATTCGAAAACAATTGCTGTTTTCAACTTTTTTACTATAACAAACACAAATACGGACCAATCAAGACAAACCTTCGACACAATGTTTGTCACTACAAGACCTTGAATGAGTTCAAATTTCAGCACAATCGGACAACAATTTGCGGAGTTGCCTGTTCTTGAATTTGACAAAATTGCAGTTTTCGACTTTGTTTTATCCTTAAAAACCACAAATACAGACCAATCAAAATGAAATTTTGACACTGTGTTTGTGACTATAAGAACTTGGAGAAGTGGGAATTTCATCACAATTTGGGTAAGACTTGCTAAGTTATCTGCCCTTGTGCAAGATAAGATTAAAGTGAAAGCAAAGTCGAAAATAATTATTTTCTGATCCTGTCAGACTGTAAATCGATGTCATTTGATCACTTATGGTACCCAATATTATGACTAATTTTCATCTTGATTGGACAATAAATGTAGAAGCTATTGTAGAAACAATGTCAAAACTAGCTATTTTTGACCTGCAAAGGAAGACAACTCTGCACCTTTTTATTTGATCCGGCCCATAGTCAAACTCCTAAGAGAACTTATGACTATACTTGTTTTGATAAAGTTTGGTCAAGATTGGCTTATATTTGCAGATGCTAGAGTGTAAAGACCAAATTAAAAACAGACAGATTGGCAGATAGACAGACAAACAGACAATAAACAAAAAGCGGTTAAAATAGCCCAACTTGAACATTTTGTGCTCAGATGAGCCAATAACAAAGTTAACACACATTTAGGATGCTATACAAGCAATTCTTACTATGAAAAAATCCTGTCTGTTTCAAGCGTAATTTTGGAGTATATTACCACACCCACTCTGTTAAGATAACAATTGCAACCTCTTTATCTGGTGTTTTTGTGTACATAAGGCTCATATCATTCTCATTTTGGTATTTTACGGTGATTTATACAGAAATGTTTGGTTAAGAAACGAAATAGTAGTTCTTATAATTTTTTGCACTTTTATCAAGAAATGAAGGGCAAGTAATCCAAAAAATAGAAAAGCTAGTTTGAACATTTTCATATTACAAATTACGGTAATATATCTTTCCTTCACCACCAGAAAGATAAATCAAATGAAATTAGAAATAAAAGCCTAAAAGCCTGTTGTGGTTTTTCGTAAAGTTAGTCCATCCAAAAATCCTAAAAAATTATGAACATGTTTAATGCCCCTTTTCTCCTGTACATGTCATCCAATGGAATAAACAACAACATGTATTCAAGGTGCAATTCACATATATTTCACTGCGTCAGCAATTTTCAAGTTATAAATTGTTAGTAAACCTGTATAAGAAATTGATTACCATCTATTGGCACAGTGGGTGACTTACCCCACCCACTTTGATTTAATATATCTTCCAAACCAAGCCTCCGTTCAAGTTGATACTTTGGGTACATAAGGTCAATATATTAGTGGTCATGTGTGGCGAAAATGAAGAAAATCGGGTTGGGTCACGGAAAGGGCCTTATTGACACTCATCCTTTTGTGATGGAAAATATAAATACTTATAACCTGTATTTTCTCCGATTCTTTCTGTCGTGCACATCACCTTAATACTTTAATGGTCATTCAATATCTATGTTGTTTGGGAAAGAATCAAATGCTTAAAAAAATCCTTGCCTTTTCAAACTTAAGAATTATTCTCTGGGGCTTCATAAAGGCAACGATTTAATGATTTAATAGTTTAATTGGAAAACCTCAAACGGTCCATTAAATTATTTTTCAAAATTCAGTTCTTGAGGATTCAAATCCTTTATTAAGATTATTTAATTCACATTTATTCGTTTTCGATTGGATAAGGGAATTTTACTTCTGGTACTAACTTAAAATCTCACAAGGACATTATGGCACACCATAGGCGAGTTCTTTAGAGCGAGATTTTTTAAGATTTCGCGAATTCATACAGTGTAATTAGATTTTATCTTTCATACCTGCATGCAAAAATAATTGCATTCACTCCTTATAATTTAATATTATATTCTATTTCCGTAAATAGTAATATTTGCGACTAGAAAAATAGGATATCGTCCGGATTATGTTAAAAAAAGTGGACAGATGTGCGATATCTGGCCGATGCTAAGGTATTCAGATCTTACGCACGTCCCTTTCCGTGACGGTCCAGACGTTAAATGACGTCATAAAAGGCGCACGTAACTGCAACGTTGTTTACAGCGAGGTTATTTTCCATCCTCTCAAATGCGATTTCAGCAATAAGTCTTTGAAATTGAGTTTGTTTCAACTAGAAAATCTATTTAAAGTAAGATTTAATGATAAAACTTGCAATTTATTACTCAAAACGGACATAATATATCGTTTTGTACAGGGCACATCCATTTATCCATATTGTTGACACCGATAGGAGTTCCGACAGTGTCATTTTTTATGGAGTTATAAAAAACAGCCAATCAAAACGCTCGGATTATAATGAAATCAACTAATATTAAATCATTTATATTTTGTTTTTTGAAAGTGCATCTGATTAACAATAAAAAAAAAACGAAATAATAATGGATAGTCATCGATCTTGTTTTAATTTCATATGTATGTATAAAACAATATGCTCAAGTGTTCAGTAAGATCAACAAAACTGATGCATTTTATTTCAAAGTTTGGATATTTTTATAAATATTTCAAGTTCTACATAAAAGAATTTGATAAAAAAAACTCCCTCGTTGTATAACGCAATATCTCCTGGCAATATTTCAAGAAGAAAATGTATGGGTCATCGCACTTATTAGTGGATTACAGCAATTTGTATGAGCTACATGTGAATAACATGACGCAAAACAGTGGTAAGTGCATACACATTTACAACTGTCTTGCTCTTAATCATCGATTTCCACCTTGTGCATAACCAATACTCTCTTACAATCGAAAATGGTAAATTGTATTGACATTATATATTATCGAGAATATGGTAGCAAAACACATATGGTACGAAGCATTAAATTTTCTACAGTAATGACCGAGTGTTTCGAAAAACTTGAGAAGGCCCCCTTAAGCCGCTCATTAGGAAGCGCCATTTCCCTACACTTTATACGAAACCCCTCAGCCAATTTTGTACAAACAATATAAATGATAATTAACAGAGTCATTCTGAATGCTTTATTATCTTTAAACCGCACATCATTCGGATAATAAGTTTTTTTTACATGTGAATACATTTTTAACATGTGCCATAAAATGTTAATCGGATGACAGTCAATAGTATGTATTCAAACAGGCAGATTTCAAGATTTGTCCAAATTCTATGGTGTTAGAGATAACAACATGGATATTCATATACGTTGAATTGATGTTTTTTCTTGCTTTGTCTTAAATGGTTTTAAAATATTATATATATTCCATTAGACTGTACATTTAAGGTTAATATTGAAGTTGAAGAAAGAGCCGATTTATGATTATTCTTTATGTCGCCCTCAATATTTCTACCATATTAATTGATGCATGAAACGCAAAAAATAAAGTCAACTAGTTTTATAACCAATGTTGTTTTGTTACCTGCAATACATTTGCATTTGGACAGGCCCTTTGTTGTTTCTAAAAGGTTGATAAGACATGGTAACCCAAGATTCTTTTGCATTTAATTCTGACCATATTTCACAGTAATCGATTTCACTTTAAAGCTTGATTATAGCGTATATCAAAATTTGTGACAATCTCGGGACATTTATTGGTCATGATTAAAATAAAACATCTGCGACGACATGTTCAATAGAGACATTCAACGTGACGTAAATACTAATTATCTCTATATCAAATTGCCACTATCATTGCATAAGAAATATTTTCTGTCTTCAAAAAGTGCATAAATGGAAGAATGCATATGAATAGATATAGACCTACTTACTTTACGCTACTAATATATTCATTGATTTCCAAAAACGGAAAAAGTCAAATTATGACAAGCAATTTGTGACAGTGAATTTAAAATTGGTTGTTTTACTGCATTTCTTTACCATTGTTTTCTTTGTTTTGACATTGTTTGTTGCTGACCTTTTCGTTAAATTGATGAAGGCAGAATTAATGTATAATATAGCACATAAAATACTAGGCAAAGAAAAAATACTGCTTTCAACGTTGTCCTCTTTTTTCTTCAGATTATCTGCGATTTATCGTAAGAAATTTCTGTCCTTGTAAAAAAACATTTTGTCATCGTCAACAAATTTGAATGTGGACCATCCTAATATTTTTTCAGTAGATCTAAACATGTTAATGTTGGTGTTATCATACCTTAATACGAAGAATTTTTGTAGATCAAGTTCGTTTTGAACAGTGACTGATTTTCCCAGTTCAGTTGAATTCACTAGTTTAAGTGCTTAACACAACATAATATTTTGAAATTTGTCTTTCGAGTTTCAGGAGTTCCGATGAAAATAGAAACGGATCAGCCGTTGCTTGCTTTACAAGAAATGACAATTCTTTATGCTTTTCTTACATACATGTATATTTGAGATCAGACTGATCGATATGTAAGGTTTGATCTGTGTTAATTGTAGTCGCATATGCCTTTAAGTTTTTATTTACTCTTTTCAATTACTGAAGATATTCTGTTTTCGTTTACATCAGTAAAGACAGTCTTTTATGAAGGACTGTACAGTGGTAGAGTCGTTGGTTGATTCTTAAATAAGAAATTTGAGACTACATTGTGTTCTTACATACAAGTTTTGTGACCACATTATCGATTCTCTTCTCTTGTTTATTACCTTGTCCGAGGAGGATCCTGAAACGGAATTTGACATAATCTGAGCAACAAGTAAGACTAGTGAAGATATCTTTAAATTGTTATTTGAAATAATGAAAAACTGTGTTGTGTGTACTCAGTTGAATTATCTTAGTAAGACGATTCCAATGAGTACCACAACATAGAGTTTTATGAACAAATAAATTGAATATTCCATTTTGAAAAGCCATTACCTCTTATCATTAGCTATGCATAATTATGACAACTAGACTCGAAATTCACGTCATTGTGTTACATGTATAGTCTTTTACGTTTAGCTTGGACTACTTAAACGTCCGTAATTTGAATTATTATAGCGCTTCCAATAAATGCATCACGAATCTTACTAAACAGACAAATGCAAAATAGCAATTAATAATTCGAAATGATTCTGCAGATACATTTTTGTTTTTCAGGTAACGTTGATTTTCTCCAGGAGCTGGTGCAAGATAAGACATAGGATTAGCTTTCTTTAACCCTTTCCCAAACAAGACCTGGTTTTGACGTCCCTAATAGAAAAAGCTTGTGAAAAGATTGAAAAAAAGAAGAAACTGCTGATAACCAGCAGTTTCTCCTTTTGTCTCAATATTTTCTATGCCATATTTTACACAAATTCTTTCATTTATAACTTCCATTTTGTCATTTGTAGCAGTTTTTGAATTGAATTAATGATGCCGTTTGGGAGATGGTTAAAAGCTGAAAGTGTGGGATACAACAAGCTGCATTTACGAGGCTTTTGATCACAAGCGATGCCGTCATTATCAAATAAGCACAGACCATCAATGGTTTGACGTCATTTGTGTAATAATGAGATAACAAGGGTTTGATACATGGATTCATAAATGATGAAATTACGAATTGTTTCCTCGGGGGTTCATGAAAAAAGCGGTTTGATTCACTTGAATCCTTACCAAATGTGAAGGATATACGTGTTTGTGGTTAACTTGTAAGCCCTTAACAAAAACAAATGAACCAGTATCTGGAAAAGGTACCTTACAACATTTAAGACAGCCATGTATGGAGAACACCATCTGCCCAAGTGTAGCTACTGTTGTTGCAGGTCACGAAGAAGCTAATGGAAAACATCATGGTTCTTGATCAGATTGCATGCAAACGCAGGCTGATCTGGAACCATGTTGGGCTCAAAAGCCTGATAATACCCTTTTCAAGATCCTGGATCAAACAGAATTGCAATGTCTTTAGTTTCATTAACCAAAGAAAAGGAATATCAGATGCTAGTGCAATGAAAAAATCGTATTATTTTTTGGAAAACAAGCATTCTCCTCCAAATTAAAGTGTTGTGTGTGTAATGAATAAGCTGTGGATAAGTGATACCTAGTAAGAACTATGCGCCATCTAAACACGTAGCAATTCATGGCAAAATATTAGAACATATCTGTCTTGCGAAGACATAAGAATCTATTCTGACAAAACGACGCCAATAGTTTGACGCATCATGACAGCTTTACTTTGGAGAGTCACAATTGTATAATTTTAACAACAGCTGTCCGCGAACAAAGTAGCTCGCCTATTTGAGAGCTTGTCATAAAAACAGCCTTACTAAAAGGTCAATGTCAAGAAGTAAAAGGTCTAGGTCCCAAATGAAAAGTCTTAGCGGGATGTATGAATGAATGAAATATAAAGGCTCTATCTCTAATAGTGCCCAAAATATAGGCCACGTTAAAGTTTTTTTAAGTAGGTAAAACTCCAAGGTCAAACGTCTTGGTCCCAAATGAAAAGTCTTGGTCAGAAGTATACATGTATGTAATATCAAGGCTGTATCTGTAATAGTGCCTCAGGAATAGACCAGGTTAAACTTGTTCAGGTGAAGGACGCGACGCCGACACTAGGACTGTGACATTAGCTCTCCGAACATAAAGTCCCGGTTTGCTAAAAAATATTGTTTTGTACGAGCATGGATACCCGCATGAAAACAGACATAAAAGTTTGCTAATAAACATGGATACATCGGTGTTTTATTTTCTATCTTTAATCACAGGTAATCGTCGTGTATACTCCGTAAATATTGACCTTATCCCGGTGAATATGAAATGAGTAGTTGTGAGACGGAATAATGGATACTCGCCATCAATCCTTACTGTCGAGCAGAGTCGATGGTTTCCACATGAATTATGACTTTGTATTCTGCACATGCTTTTCGTGTCAACATATGTTGGAGAGTGATTATTTCTCATTACAATTACTCATTACATATTCAACAGGCTCAGGTCAATATTTACGAAGTATAATAACTTTCACGTTTTGTCTTGGTTTCAAGCCGTCATTAATAAGTCATTAATTCATAATTAATTGTTTGTTGATTGTGGATCTGGGATCTACATGGTGTTAGATCTAGTCTTAGGATAAAGTTTGATCATGCTATAGCTGCTTTCCAACAAATAGGCCTACCTTGTAACTGCAGCTGGTTTTAAGCTGGAGTTACGAGATGATTTGTGTAGGACGATATACCATTAATATCAATTCACCTAAAGCCTGTGTTATTGGTAACCTAGCTGTTTGTCCTGTAGATATGCACATGTATAGTTCAACAAGACAACATTTCGTTTTGTATTTCGCTGATTTTCACTGAAAACCATGTACTTTCAGCTTAAATCAAGCTAAAGTAAATCAAACTGCAGTTTTTAAGAAAAGAGATCTTATGTGTCCGAATCATGCTCTTCTGAACGATTCCTGGTGGTGAAATACGACAATGGTGTATTTCTTTCTACATTAACATGCAAACAAAAATGTTGTTTTATAACCAGCAATTTGGTAATATGTAGGCTCTTTTAACTCATTGCATTTTCATCATTTTCTTTTTACTTCATTAAACTCATGAGGAGTACTTTTTTGTAAGTTATGTAATGATATACATGTGTATAGGTAACTATAATTGTGTATTCCATTTAGCTTAAAAAGATAGAACTTGATAGAAAACGATCTTATAACCAAAATATTTTCAGGTATAAAAGAACCTCACCATGATTTTGTCTGTTGATGATTATATCTTCCGACATCTTATAAGCTTACGTAAGGATGATTTTTAAACAAAACAATGAATGTGTCCCACCCTACTTCAGATTATTTTGCCAGATGCTGTAGTGTAGACTAAAACTATTATCTTTTTTTATCATCCAAAGCATCGCACAATGAGCATAACAGAATAAAATCTGTTTTGGCTGCTAAAAATGAACAGCAAACGAACATAAGGCATTACGAATAACACTCTAATGAAATTAGTTTGCAGTATTTGTCATTAGAGTGGTGGTGAAGCAAGCACGTTACCCATTCCTAAAATTATTTTAGTAGAAAATTACGACGCACATTTATTCATATTTTTTTTAATCGCATATTTGTTACAGAAAATGCAATTCAAATTAAAACTACACTAGGAGTAAAAGATAATAAACTTCGAGCAAATCAAAAACGTTTCTTACACAAGGTTAAACAAAATTACACATTCTACATACACTACAAGATAACAGTGATGTCGTTTGCATGATAATTTATTTTAAGTGTTAAGCAATCAACGCTAAACACGATAGATCTGTATTCCCTTTAAATATTCAAAATTCATGATTATGTGTCTTTAAAAGCAATTATATCATAATCATGGTTCTGAAATCAACAGGGGTTCCATCAGGGCGGAATTTTCTACCTGTAGCTAATTAGCTGTATTATTTACTGTTGTTTGATTACTTTAGAGATCAGAAGAGTATTAAAACAGCTGTTGAACTCTTGTTATGTTCAAGACCTTGTGCATCCGTGTAGAAGTATAAGCCAGGTCATCGAAAATATAGCGTAATTATGAGTGCGAAATGTATTAACCAAGATCAGTCTGAGCTGTCTGAAAGGCGGATGCACACTGCTTAATTTCTTTGTAGACAGATTAACGATTAACCCATTCCTACAGGAGTAAACAACTTCACTTTTCCTCAAGAAAATGTGAAAATGTATAAAATGACTGTAACCACCAATCTTTATATATTGCATAATGATTTGTACCAACAAATACCAAATGTACATGTATAAGATAATAATCAACTCGTAATCCATCCTCTGCAACTTCTTTTGATTATGACCAGTGTACGGTTGTACCATTTGGTACGGGTTACCAATTTACCACTAAAAACAAGTTTGCCTAACTTCATGGACACTTCATAATTATTTGTACGATCAGCTGGTACGGCTGTATTTTTTTCTTTTAATCACTTTCCAAACAGAGAAAATTGAGGGTGGTCTAATTTCAAAAAGATTGTATAGGCAACAATAGTTCTTTAATTAGATGTTCTCAAAGTGCGCATTTGTGAAAACAAAATATTGGTAAAAAAGGGTGATTATTGATGATTATTAGCATTTTCTTGGAAAATATTATTCGTATCATTAAATTGGCTCGGAAATCGCTCAGGTATTTATCATGTGTACGCACAAAATTTTTATAATTATTTTTTTTCACTACAATCATGGGATTTTATGAAAATTTGATGTAATCATTATTGACTTCTAAATCGAACAGGCAATACTTCCATTTTCCCTTGATTTCTCCGATAAGTGCTGCTTTATATGTACGAGGTTAATCAAGAAGTTTTCTATAAAAGACGACGTATTTTACTTGTTGCACTTGTTTGATATACAAAGTGTTTTTAAGCAAAGGTGGTTCCCCTAACTCTTTTCATATGAATTTTATAATGGCATATTATATTCTAGGGATGTAAAATCAGTTACATTTATGAAATACAGAATTTAAAAAAAAACAACCTTAAATTCTGTTCCGAAAAGGAAACCATATTCATGCGTGTTTTGATTCGATGGTATTTGTATTGCATATTAGCGAAATCCTGATTTACTAAATTAAATCTCACTGTGGTAAAACGAATTTAGAAATGGAATTAAGAATCCTACAATGAACTTTAAATGTGATTTTCTAATACTTTCGCAATAAAGCAGAGATTTAGAAATACAATTATTTCATAATTTGTGTTATATGCACCCCGAAAGGCCTATCTAATACTTATGAAAAAGAAAATATCATGTTTAACAGAATAATGTCGCATTGTTGTCTTCAAATGTGTTATTAAATAATTACATTCTTTGATAAAGTAGCGTCTACGTTGGTCAGGTTGTAGAGCGGTTCCATTTTTTAAAATGCTTTGTGGTCTAGTCGCCAATATAGTATTTACCGAGTTTAAAATCTTACAATAAAAAGGCACACATTTAAACACACAACAACAGCATATCCAGCTCAGGAAGTATGGACAATGTTGTAATATTACGAAAAAAAAAACCCAAATCGACGATATTGATATATTAATCGAATAACAAATTGATCGTTATGTGAAGGCGTTATAGCCTATCTCTATTACGTATACCTTAATTAAAATAACAGCGGTTGATGAATTTATGAGAGGCACAGCGGTATATTCATTCATATATCAAGTAGAAACAGTTATCAAATATGAGATGAAATGAAACGAGATTTCATTATTAAAAACACCCCTGGAAAATAATGATAATTGGTTCCATATTTTAATGTGTGTATATAAAATAATACTAGGCCTTCAGCTTGCATGAATCATATGAATTTTCAAACGTCTTCGAATACCAATAGTTCACGAAGAACATAACGCTGCTTTTCAACAAAACCTTGTAAATGCAGCTCGTGAGATTTTTGTTGAAAAGCGTCGAAAATCGATATGGTCCTTTCTTGTTGTACAGACCTGCTGAAGTATTGCTTATATGATATATAATAAGACTTTGCGATGAAAAGATGACTGTTTTCAATAGAGTCGGTATCAGGAAAACGGGCCTTTGATCCATACAAGAGACGGACATTTCCCTCACTTTCCCCATCCAAGGCCCAATCGTGAAGTCATCGGAAAGTTTGACAGCTTTACTCATCACAAATCGTTTTACCTGTACGATTTCCAATTTGCTTTGAAAACACATCTTTCAACACATCAGCAAACCTGGACTTGAAGTAGTTGGGTTATACATTTCAACAGTTTAATCCTGCTCCAAACAAGTGCGATTTTGACGCACCTGAACAATAAAGCTTGTGAAAGATTTGAGCACAAGAAGAATATGCTAACAACCAACATTTTACCCTTTTCTATCATAATATCTGTATTATGTTATGCAAATTTATTTAATTTTCTCGCCATTTTTTCTGTCGTCGGCTGCAGTATTTAATTTGGAGCAGTCTGATATTGTCGTGTTGGAAACGGTAAGTTATACACGTGGCATTTATTTCTGAGAGATCAAGGGAATCCAAATCTAAATTAGAACAATTCCATTTTCAGCTTGGTAACTTTCAATTCAATACCATAGGACTCGAAGGACAAATTATACGACATATGGTACATTCTTGGCGTTCTTACTTATTGAATAGCACATAAAGGTGACATTTCAAACCACAATTACATGTAGAATAGGTCTTCCCACATACATATTTTGATGTTACTCCTGAGTTTTACATTTATCCCGTGACAATTCTTTAACCCTTTCCCAAACAAGACCTGGTTTTGACGTCCCTAAGAGAATAGGCTTGGGAAAATATTGAAACAAAAGAAGAAACTGCTGATAACCAGCAGTTTCTCCTTTTGTCTCAATATTTTCTGTGCCATATTTTAGACAAATCCTATCTTTAATAACATCCATGTTGTCATTTTTTACAATTTTTGAAGTGGATCACCCTATAATTGTGTCGTTTGGTAATGGGTTAAACTGCTAGGATTAAACAAGAATAAGAGCATATATTTATGGCAATACTTCTTCTTAAAGAGAGCGAAACACCCAAATATCGTTTTTAGAAAAGCGTGGAGAAACATCGAGATTAAAAAGAGAAAATTCTGATAACCAACATTTCGTCGTTTTTATACGCCCGAATGGTCGTATTATGGCTCTGGCCGTCCGTCCGTCTGTCTGCCTGTCCGTCCAATAGTAATATCTTGTGTGCACATCTCATCCTACAGTTTTGATCGGCATTTGATCAAACTTGCCACAATGTATCTCCGTGGTGTGTTGTTGTGCACACTACTTACGGAATTCAGATAGCTCATTTGGTTTTTGAATTATCTGCCATCGAATTTTTAAAAAAAAAAAGAAAATTTTCTTGTGTGAGCAACTCCTCCTACAGTTTCAACCCGAATTTAATCAAACTTGTCACAATGAATCTCCGTGGTGTCTAGTTGTGTACAATACATACAAAATTTAGATAACTGTAAATACTTGAATTATCTGCCATTGAATTGAAAAAATGGTCAATTTTACTGACAAGATCCTCTCGGGCGAATATGCGCCGTTTTGCGACACTCTTGTTTAACAAAAGACTCAGTACGGTTTTATTCATGTTTAATCTGAATGAATCCAGATGACATAATTCATAATTTCATAATGTTACATCTGAAGATCGCGCATTAGGGGTCATCTTCTGTGACCTGGGAATTTCCATGTTTTCTATCTTTACACCAACAAATCAAAACGCTCGTTGCAAAAGCAAGTCTGTAGTCCTTGACAACAACACCAACATGGCTGCGGTTGATAGACACGCCCTTGACACCGAGCAAAGAGCACAGCCCGTTAGTTTTGAGAGCAAAGATATGGCCTTTATTAATGAAGTGGATATGTTTCGGTATATTTTTGGCACTGTAAGTGGCAGTTTTGTGCGATCATTGTGCTAATCCGAAGTAGAGCGGTGTGTAAACATATATGAACTATATATTGACAATTGGTGTACATGTTCAGCAGTAGTCAGATTAGCTCGGTTGGTAGAGCTACCGACTTTTATACCGTGCATTAGAGGATCGAACCTCGCGCCGAATCCATCTTTTTATCCCCCTAACTTATTTTTTTATCTTTTTAGATCTAATTACATTTTTCCATACCAAATTATTTCACAAAATGCAAAAACGAAATAAAAATGCAATTACCAATTATATTTTTATATCCGCGATTTCTAGAATCTTTTAGTTTGAAAAATATAAAATGCATAGTAGGGAAAAAAGAAGCCAAGTTGGGAATCGATCCCTGATCGTCAGGATTGTGGGTTGGACGCTCTACCGATTGAGATAATCGGGAATCTAGAACCCAATGGTTCAAAGTGCCAATATATAGTTTATACGTTCATAAGTTAACATCGCTTTGTTTTGGGTTTGCGTGATGATCGTGTGGAACTGTTACTGCTAGTGTTGGAAGTATGCAGAAGACTATCTGCTTCATAAATGCCATATCTTTGCTCTCAAAATTGACGGACTTCGGTCTTTGTCTTTGTAGTGAAATTACCGCAAAGGAGGTGGCCATGGCTTCTTGTTATCGTTAGAATCGGAAGTGTAGTGTGCACGGTAGTGCGCATGCCCATGCGAAAAATCTTTCAACTTTTCCAAAGTTATAATCTGATTGGTCCAAAAAAGGTCACAGAAGATGACCCCCAACGGGTGGCCGTTAGATCCTACTGAAGGATAGGATCTATATTTCAATTAGATTGATTCATGTTCAACATGCATTTCGTTGTCGTTGGACTAGTAAAAATTCTACTGTTGGAGAATCGTTTAACTCACGTCACCTACACTGTCAGCAATGTATTAATAGCATTACCCGCCTTACATCGTTAATCCTATAGACGAATTTCAAAATTGCTATTTTTAGAACAGTTTACATCATTTGCATAATTGCCCCGCCACGGGAGGCAAAACATTCCACTGATAAGCCATAACTGAGTATAACATGCAGTTGAATTAACTAATATTAACAATTTTATTGTAATGTAAACATGACAACTAGTTTTAATCTTTCCCAGTTACAAATGTCAGATTATGCTGCTAATTTAACAGCACATGATCTTGTAGTTTACTCGGATAAATGAAACGTTCCTTCTCATAAATCATTACCGGATCCATACAGTATTGACAGGGAATGTTGGAAAAACAATCCCAAAGAGTGGCCCGACATAGGCTATCTGGACATGTAGGCCTGTCACTATTTCTTGATACTGCAATAATTAATGTGCGAAGAGGTCAACTTGTATATCTGAGAACCAATTAAAAAGTATTATGATAATTTTTTACCTTTTCACAAAGTTACAATACAATCATGTAACAAATAAATTCAGTTCAAGAATGCTTTGTAGGTTTACTCTGGAAGTTTTTTTCATGACCATTGTTACAAAACAAAAATAATTTAGGCTACTCAAAATTAAAGCTTTTGCACACAACAAGTTGAAGTATAGACCTGATTTATGTACAATATAGCACAGAAAATATTGAGACAAAAGAAGAAAATACTGGTTATCAAAGAAGAAAATACTGGTTATCAGTATTTTCTTCTTTTGCCGCAATGTTTTTCAAAGTTTTTTCTGCTAGAGAAATCAAAAGCAGGTCTTGTTTGGGTCAGGGTTTAAGCTTTTGTTGTTAATTTTTTAGGTTAACATATGAACAGAAATATGAATATACCAGCTTAACTTTAACAATAGATATTTCATGGAAATGAACGTTGTAGGTACTCAGAGTCTTTCCAAGTACTAACAATATAGGGAGCTAAAATTATAAACGGTAATTGGCTTTGTCACATCACCCGCTCTTGAGATAACAGCGTGTTAATTTTTGTGTTTTTACTATTGGAGGCATATCAGTAAGGCTCCTTTTGCCTCCTCATGAATAATTCATTAGTGACCTGATATTATGAAACTGGTCTATACGACTTGTTACAATGATACTTGGCACTTACTTATCTGATTCTTGGCTGTTGACGTGTCTATCTTGCTACACCTACATTATCAAGTCTTTTTCAAAAATATGTGTGTATACGAGCATTTAATCATATCTGAAACTATGCTTATAAATACAGAAACGGTACCTATGTCATAACTCTCATCCAAAAACTGGGCTAGCTTTTTAGTTAAGGTTTCCTGTTGCAAGAAAACATGACAATTATCAGGTCAAAGTCACTAATTATCGTAGCCACTCATCTTGTGAATCCCAAAAGCAGTTGAATGAACCTTGTTACACATACTAACACATAATTATGTGTGTAGCAAAGTTCGTTCAACCAGATGTAAGATGAAAAAGTGTTTGAAATATCTATTTAACGGTCAAAGACTTATAATTAATGTCTAGTCGGGTTAATTCGAAATGCTGCTTTACAATTTACAAAAGAAACATTAAATGAAGTCCATGTAATTTGTTTTTTTTTTTTTTTTTTTTTTTTTTTTTTGGGGGGGGGGGGTTAATCACCTGTTGGTATCAAGTATACACCGAAACATACAGTTTTTTTCCATTTTGCTTGCTAAATTACTCTTTTTTGTCAGAAGCTACTTAATAAAAAACGTTGCACGATTTTAAGTCAGAATTCCTGGGCCAATACGATAGAGGAATTACATGTATATATAAGTTGTGTGATGGAAAATAGAAATATTGATAACCATCATTTTCTCCAATGGCAAATACTTTTGTGCTAAAAATAGACTTGGTTTACTGTTATGTTTTGATAAACCGTCGGTGTTGTTATAAAATCTCGTAAATACAGCTTGAATCAAGCCATAGTTACGAGATGTTATAACAACACTCACGAAAATACTATTTTTGTCCGAATTAACGCCACGATGAATCGGATAAAATCGTCCCCTATGTATTTTGTCGTGCAGATCATCTTTATTCTTTATCCATCCAATATCTTTGTTGTTCAGGAAATAATCAATTGCTTCAGAAAATCCCTGCCTTTTCAAACGTAAGAATTATTCTGTGGGGTTTCATAAAGGCAACACTTTAATAGTTTAATCGGAAAACCTCAAACGGCCCAAAAAATTATTTTTTATAGTTCAGTTTCGGGGATTCAAATCCTTTAATAAGATTATTTAAATCACTTATTCATTTTCGATTAGATATGCGATTTATACTTCCGTTACCAACTTAAAGTCCGGCCACTATACAAATTGTATCACGATAAATAATCGGGCAGAGAATCTTTAGCTATTCGATAGGGATGCTCTGCCAGGTCTTTTATCTTGACTTATACCAACGTAAACTAGGGGGAATGTGGTCTTAAAAGACAATTTTACATGTGTTGGTTTGAATCTTGCAGGTGTGAGCTACCCGTAAAAATTCCCACAACATACAAAATTCCGTCGTTTAGAGTCGGATAATGAGATGTTTTCATAAGTACATTTTAGCATGTTCCATAATATCTTGATCGGATTACAGTCAATAGTATGTATCTAAACAAGTATCTAAAACATGAAACTTCTTTTTGCACACCAGCTATTATACTGAAGTATTTACACCTTAATTGGATATCTAATTTTTGTTAAAAGTAAACAAATATTTTAGTCAATTCGGTTAATTCTAAAACCATTTTTTTGTTTTCATTTTTTGTGTCAAGTTTTGCATAGGAAATGTCGGATGAAAACCAATGGTTTTGACATTTGAAACAACGCAAAATTCAATTACATAAAAGCAAACGAACGCTGGAATTTGTTTAAACATCTTAAGCTCAATTTGGATATCGTATGCTTCTGTAGTCTTTAAAAATGGCAATTACTCGACTTATTATACACATGCTGCATTACAGCAATATTTCAATAGCTGAACGTCAGGAAAGGGCTACACTCTTACCACACATAATAATATCAGACAGTTGCAATGTGAAATCTGTGACAAAATGAACGCTAGTTAATATAGATGATTGTGAATTAGTCTTAATATATATTGCTTTTGTACCTTTGAGACTGGTTAATCCTTCCCTAAACAAGATCCGGTTTTGCTCTTTACTTCAATGTTTCCCAGCGTTTTCTAGGATGGATGTCAAAACCAGATCTTGTTTGGGAAATGATTATAGAATACTTAAATTTTATTTATTCATTGACTAGGACAAATGAGAAAAATTAAATGTGTTTTATGATTAATACAAATAAAATAACATTTATCCAAATGTATTTTGCCCCATGTAAGGCGTATCAAATGTAATTTTATCCCAGTCCTTGCGAGAATAATCCAAGTTTTATCCCTTTGTCACAGAATTGTCCTGTGGTAAGCCTACGACTCTGCGGACAAAAAAAGCAATTCAAATTAAGACACCGTATTATTCGTTTTTACTGATTGAATAGTACAAACGGGAAACATAAAACCGATTTTTACACATAAACGAGCGTAGATTTGTCAGAGCACATATTGCTTTTTCTTTGCCAAATCTTTTAAGGGATAGCAATCGGCTATTTAACCCTTTCCCAAACGACAAAATTTTAGGGTGATCCGCTTCAAAAACTACTACAAATGACAAAATGGTAGTTATTAAAGATATAATTTGTGTAAAATATGGCATAGAAAATATTGAGACGAAAGGAGAAACTGCTGGTTATCAGCAGTTTCTTCTTTTGGGTCAATGTTTTCCAAAGCCATTTCTATTGGGGACGTCAAAACAAGGACCTGTTTGGGAAAGGGTTAAAAAGAAAACAATTGTAATTAATGAAAATTTCCATGACATCTCAATGTCGATATAATGGTATCTTTATCAAAAACATAACAAATCTATTTAAAATTGGTCGGTCTTATCAGACGATTTGTCTGTTGTATTGTCCAGCAAGATTAACCCGGGACATCTGCATATGTAATGACCCCACTTCGCCTTTGTTTTGTTTAGACGTCCAACTAACGGACTTTGCGCACGAAAATTAAGTTGTCCCGGGTTAACCTTGCTGGACAATACCATAAAATTGTGTTGGTACACAGAACACTGTGAAATATGAAATCATTATATCGTCGGTGTAAATGCAAAACCTCGTATGTCTATTCTTGCGATTTTCAAAATACAAACTTGTCTGCCCAGTTAAGACGATTCTCGCAGGTTTTGAGATATTTTACTAATCAGTATTAATGACACATGATTTGTGAACAATATGTCAAAATTTCAAGTAAAACATTTCAGTTTGGGAAAAGTTATTACACTTTTCTCTCCCCTTTAAAATTTTCCAAAAACGAGATACGAGGTTTTGCATTTACAACGACAATATGTAATTAAAAGTACTAGTAATTTAGAGCTGTTATATGGACAAGCCGTCAGAAACAGTATATGGTATCCCCGATCTACTGAGACAGCGGGTGATTATTCAAAAATAAAATTCAAGCAAAACAGGCCCTGTTTCATTAAAATATTTAACCCCTTCCCAAACGGCAAACTTTTAGGGTGATCCACATCAAAAACTGCCACAAATGACAAAACGGTTGTTATTAAAGATAGGATTTGTGTAAAATATGGCACAGAAAATATTAAGACAAAAGGAGACACTGCTGGTTATCAGCAGTTTCTTCTTTTGTTTCAATATTTTCCCAAGCCTTTTCTAACAGGGACGTCAAAACCAGGTCTTGTTTGGGAAAGGGTTAAGACGTATTTTTGACTTACCGACGACTTAAAAACGCTGAAAACTACAACCACATTACATAGATTTTGGTTGATTAGAGATACGTTATTCTTCCTCTAAATGTGTCGTAAGTCGTCTTGATTGACAATTGTTTTCGACAAATCTTAATTTTGATTATTTGTGCGAGGGTCAAGTCTTTCGCTGATATCAGAAGTGTTCTTGTCAATGGCCGAAGCCGGCTATATGAAACCGACAGCGTGAAATTGGCTTCCTTATAATGTCCACGTAAATCCAATAACACAATTATTCACAAACAAAGCGTTTGTTGGATGATAAAAATGATGAAGGAAAATATATCTAATATATTATTATAATAATAATAATAATAATAATAATAATAATAATTATAATTATAATAATAATAATAATAATAATAATAATAATAATAATAATGATGATTTCTTCATAAGTATTTTCATTATGGTATTCATTTAATATTCATTTATTTACCCTCATTCCTTTCTGGTGTGAGATTACATCTTACTGTTTGTACAACTTTGTACCACTAAGTTAAACGTTACTTGATTGACGTTATAATTTAATTTTGGACAGATTTCAAGATTGTTGGTAATCCGTTTCCTACTTCGGTTTCATGTGCTTAATGAATTAGCGTGGAAAAACATAGAATGAAACAGGGAAAAGCTGATGTCAAAATGTTCTCCCATTCATTCAATGATATCAGAGATACATTTCATGACTGTCATTTTAAACAAATCTATTTTTATTGTTAATTCTATTTTTCCAGTAGGCCACAATGCTGTCATGTGGAAAATGATCATTTTCATTTTTATATAGTGATAGCTTCGCTTACTTTTGACCATATTTTTAAACAAAAACCCCGTTAAGCATTTCCCAATTAATTGTAGGTTTTGACAATCCAGCGGCAAAAGACTCAAGGAACATAAGCAGAAAAATCTAAAACTTTGAATCACGGAATTTCCTATTTTCCTCCACAATGTATTTTGCATACTTTCATTCTATATTTCGTTTAATTTTACATTTAGCATTCCATTCGAATATTCGATTCAGGGCCATGTTTCCAAAAATTAAATAAAATCATCACAAAAACTGAATTCAAATTAATCGTAAAATCTCTGCCTTTTCATTTCTTTGAATTGTTCTTCAGGGAGTAATAGCACCAAACAAACGTAATAGTTTTATTACAAAATATTCGTTGATCCATAAAACAAATTTGTTAATCTAGTTTCAACTTCTAAAAAACTCCTTAATTTAATTTCAGTTTTAAATCTAACCAAATTGTCGAATTTTATGATTCTCTGTTTTATTTTTAAGTTAATTTGTGGTCCTGTCCATATTTTAGAAATTAAGTATTAGCCTCGATGGCGCAGTGATGAGAGCACTCGACTTATTACACGGACCCGAGTTCGAGTACTTCTCAAGGAGATGTGTCCTTGCACAAGATACTTAATTCTCAACGCATCAGGTTATCTAGCAGTATAAATGAGTACATGTAGCAGTGAGATACTTGAAAGAAAAACATTCCGTCTGCTTCTCTTATCGTTGGTGTTACTATAGGTGCATTTGTAAATATAGTGAAGGGCTCATGCATCTGCAGTTACGGTGATATGATTTAACCCTTTCCCAAACAAGACCTGGTTTTGATGTCCCTAATAGAAAAGGCTTGGGAAAAAATTGAAACAAAAGAAGAAACTGCTGATAACCAGCAGTTTCTCCTTTTGTCTCAATATTTTCTGTGCCATATTTTACACAAATCATATCTTCAATAACATCCATTTTGTCTTTTGTAGAAGTTTTTGAAGTGGATTACCCTGCAATTTTGTCGTTCGGGAAAGGGTTAAATTGGGCGCACGGTTTATATGTAAAATGTCGTACAGGGTTTGATATGTTGTACCTAATTATTTCTAGTGTTCGCCATTACTGGCCGTAAAGAATAAAGGATAGAATGGAATAGTTGCGTTATCCATGTAAATATAATACAGATGCATTTTCAAGACTGTCTTCAAATGATTCTAACAAAAGATCGTTGTTTCAAAAGAAAATGTGCTATTGATTTTACTATAAGTGTTTAATACGACATCAAACTTTCAATTTGCTACATATTGCTGAAACAATGGATTCGTGAGTAAAGCATTTTGCTCCTTTGTACCTTATGAATGTTTCTTCGTAACAGTTGCAGAAACTACAATCAACAATTTATTTCAATCTTTTATATCAAACATTCTATCGAAAGACAGCATGGCTCCGGAACATTGCTCAACATCCAAACCCCTCGGAAGTTTTGAATGTTTGATTTAAGTATCAACAAGAAAAAAATCTATTCCGCTTTTGTAAAGTTTGTGAATTGGTCTTTTGAGTTTCAGTAATTTACAAAAAAAATAAAACATTTTATCGAACATAACCTTTTGAAAGGAATGAGAACTGATTAAAGGAAGAAAATGTCGTTATCAAGCATGCACTGTTACAAAGCACTTCTTTACTAGAACGTTTCCACCATGACATAAGTCATACCGAAATTGATGCAACTCTTTTACTTTTGCTTAATGTCATGTAGAAGCCATTGGACAAAAAACGTGGATTATAATTAGATCGCATGTATATGTCGGAAGCAATCTTGGAAATTAGCAATTTTGAAACTGGACAAAATTAATGATACGGAACTTATTTTGCGCAGTTTTGAAACTGCTTAATATAGCGTCAATATCATAATTTTGAGGTAGTGCGACGCGTAATACTCCCAATTCAGAACCCTTCTTAAACATGTTCGTTTTGGGAAGGGAACTTGATACAACACAAAACAAACCATATTAGGCTGTTTTATTTGAATACCTGTTCGGTACCGAACAGCCGAAGTTCTGCGCCGAACCGAAACCCCAATCCTTACAACTTTTCGGCAAAGTTCTCATACCCAGTTTTAAAACTGCTTAAGTTCCAAGATAGTTTACAACATATACAATATACACAGGATATACGCAACCTGTTTGGGAACCATTTTGGGCTCAAATGACGTACGGGACATTGCCAAGATTTCAACTCATTTATCCAATATACTTCTAGCTTCGTCCCCGAAAATATATATTCTGGGATCATATGAAGTCGAAACCTAGTAACCTATTGTGTACTATAAATACTTTGGTTGGCATATACTTATCTAATGTATCTGCTTGGTCCGTAATCTATTGTTTCTTTCGTACGTGATTCTCCCTTTCTTAGTTTTAGAGCTACAGTAAATAAATATGAACCAATAAAAAAGGTCTTTTAAGGCGTTTGAGCCAAACATGGTTCAAGATCAGTCTGCGTATACACGCAGTCTGATCAAGATCCATGTTGGTCTCCAAATCGTGACCTGTAACAACAACAACTGTAAGACAGCAGCATAAATAACGGACTGCTTTTAGGCACAGGCTGATCGCGGAACACTGCAATCTCATATAAGGGACCCTTTTCCAGATCCTGGCTCATACATACTTGTTCCAAACGAAAAATAAACCGAAGTGTATGACGTATCCAATGGTAGGTATCTAAATATTGAGTGTTAAGTATTTGATTAAAATTTTGAGAAAAGTGTGTACTTATCGAGTGTTTTTGTTTACAAAAGTTAGGAAAGCTTATCATAACAAGTCACGTGATTGCCGCCTGTGCTACTGCAAGAAACGATTAAGCGTACATTCCAACTAAATTAGGACAAATGCGTTGCAATAGATAAGGATTCAGTTATCAAAAGTATTAGGCCTAGAGGAATGCTTATAATGAAAGTAAATAACATTATCTGTTTAGATGCAACACTGTAATTGCTCGTGTGAAGCAATTTATAGAAAGGCTCTTGATTTTCAGATAGGAAACTACTTCAATCGATCCGTTGTTCATTTAGAACATACAAATATCCGAAGAGTTGACTACACGTACAAAACGACTTCAGCAAAATAGTGGAGTGCCTTTGTCAGAATAAACAACGGAACGGCCAAAAACGACCATAAAAATAATTAAACCAAAAGGATCAAAGCATGTAAGATAAAAGATATTCATTTTCTGACAAACATCTAAACCCTATGTTATTGGTACTCAAATGAATCGTCTCGACGAGACGATTCAAGTGAGTACCGACAATATAGGGTTGAACGGATATCTAGTAAACATTTCAAGTAAGCAATCGCTTCCTCTAATTTGTAACTCTGTAAGGGCATCGTTTTGTTTAACACTTGAATTCAGTCGTAGTAGACATTAGGACATTGAGTGGGATTCCCAAACAGGTATTGTTTGGTGATGGATTAAAGGTCTTCGACCACCAAGTGAGTGCTGAAAATAATATCCCGGGGCCCGTTTTATCAACGGTCGTACGTCGGTCGCAGCTAAGATTGTCGTAACTTTCGGTCTTACGTCCGCGAGACCGTTTTATCAAAAAGTCGTAGCTACGATTGACGTAAGTTTTTCCCAAATTTCTACGACCGGTCCGACCCAGTCTTAGTAGGGTCGCAAAAATGGCGGCCACATTAGAAATGTTTGAAGCGAGAAAAAATGAAATTTTAAAAGGCCAAAACTGGTCGAATAAGTTGTCTAGAGAAATGTCAACATTGAAACCGCGTGTCCCTGACCGGAATGAACGATCTTACACGTAGAATGGGGGCTATTTTCCGGAGCAGAGCGAACAGAACGGAGGAAAAGTTTCGTTGAAACACAGGTAAATAATCGTTTGTGGTTGGACCAAATTAGTAAGTTTTTACTGTAAATTTTACTGTCAACAATGACAAGTAGAATAATCATGGTACGAAAAATTTGTAGTGCGAAATTTGTTATTACGTCATTAATTCAAGGGAAACGACTCTCGGTAGGGGATGTTGACAGTGTCAAGGACGCAAGGTTGAGTTTCATTTTATTTCCTGGTTTGAAGATACTTTGCATGCAAACATTTTGCATTATAAACTCATTGATTGTATAGTAGATCACGGCATTATTATATGATTTGCCCATCTGACTGACTTTAAGTCTACGGCGCTTTTTGTCTTGAAACCAAAAGAAACATTCATTTGTCTAGCTTAAGCTAGTGGGTGGGGTAAGCAAGGAGTTTAGAATGGTAAAATTATTCCAGAAAATGTATTTATTGCGTGTTTTCAAATGACCGTGTTTTTATTGATTATCAATTATTGTCTGCATGTATGACGAAACATTTTTCAGTGGATGATAACTTGATGATAACTTGAAAAGAATAAACCAAGCTTCATGCTAATATTTTCCTAGCTCATTCTTTACTATATAAATCTAGAGGAAAATACTGTTCATTTTGTTAATTTGTATCTTTTCAGATCAGAGTAAAAGTCATGGAATGTGAATAGCCTGGTAGAAAAACAGATGCTAGACCATGAGATTACAAATATTTGAAATAAAAGGTTTGACCTATTTTATTTAGAACTAAAAAATGGTTTGCAAAGATCATAAGGTCTGATTTCTTAGATGTTCTAAAACCCAAAACAGCCATGATGTCTCTGACCGTGTTATCACAGGTGGTTTGACCATCAATGGCATCAGACAGGTTTGTCACAGATCATCATACTAATATCTTAATTCACATTCTGGAAAGTACACTAAGTAATACTCACTTCAAATATGTAATAATAATAATGTTCCTTGATGAAAGAATACAGGAACTACTGGTAGGGCCTGCTGCTGTTGCTGGGAATCGAACTGGGAACCTCTTTGTTCCATGGCCTGTAGGATGACGTTCTTCCTCTCAACCACAGATACTATTATAGGTTACATGGGCGGATCTAGAGGGGGGTCATGGGGGGGGGGGGGATCAGGACTCCCCCCTGGCATTGGCCGAAAATTGAATTTAGACTATATGAATTTAGTGTAACGTTACATAATATTTACTACATTTTAAGCCATAATTTGGGCTTGGACCCCCCTGGAAAAAAATCCTGGATCCGCCCTTGGGTTATATTTTAATCCTTATCCAAACATTATACCTTTATTCTAGTTAGTAGTTACACTTACAGGCTCATTTGAAAATTATCCAGTAAAAAGGAAATCAATGGCTCAGCTCGAAACAGTTGTAACTGCCTATATGTTTATAAGCAGTTACAACCGTTTCGCACTGAGCTATCGAAATGCTGGATTAAAGCATTTTTGCTATACAAATTTTGCTTCACATTTTATCATGATTTGTGCATCTAACTTAAATTGTAACCAGTGTGAAGTTCTTTTTTTTTTATTGTGATACCATGGTATGTATTTTTGTCTCATTACAGGTATACATACAACATACATGTACAAAATGATGTTATGAATAGCCTACAAGAACATTTGGTGCAGCACACGCTAAGAATGAAGACGACCTCTTGTAAACACTCTTCGTACAGTACTTGGACTCATCCTCTTGAAGTTTCTACCATTCTTAATTGTGATGGGCTTAAATCTTTCCCAAACAAGACTGGGTTTTAAAGTCCCTTAGACCTAATAGAAAAGTCTTGTGAAAACCTTGAGGAAAAAGAAGAAAATGCTGATAACCAGCATTTTCTTCTTTTGCTTCATTATTTTCTGCAATATTATTCACAGATTCTACTTCCAGTGGCATTTATTGTGTCGTATGTAACTGGTTTCAAATTGGGCCACCCTAAAAGTTTCGCATTTAGGAAACGGTTAATGTTATATAATTAATTTACATAAATACTTGTACAAAAAACAGTGATGATGTGTTCAAGATATGAAAACAGGGTTCTCCCCAGAATAACTTGAAGCCGTAGTGGCAAATTATAAACCTTGAAATACATTGTGTTCATGCAAATAATTGTGAACAAAACCATAATGAGAAAAGAAGAAATTGCTCAATTTGAGCAATTTCTTCTTTTCCCATTATGTTTTTATTTACAATTATTACATTTCATATTGTAAGAATACATTATTCATCATTTTTTTTGACATGAAATGCAGAGAAATCACCATATTTGGTGACCTTTTTGAAGGAATTAAGCTGTTGGGGTACTTTTGAAGCTGTAGCTGGCATTACACTGATTTACGTGAAGCTGTAGTGGGGCCGATACAGCTTATTGGGCTGGGGAGAACACTGCTTTTATTATTGAAAGCAATGTGAGAAAAGAAAACAATTCTGAATTATCAGTGCTTTCCTCTTTTTTTTTAATATTTTCTGTTGGTAATGTGCCATAGATAATGCTAAGTTTTCTATTTTGAGGACTGAAAATGAATGAAACTGTTATGGTTTACAATTAATGATTAAAACTCATCATTAACTGCATCTTGGGGAGTCATCTGTAGCAATGGAAATTGACAAGGGTATCCTTCGCCAATTTTCATTGACATGGATGTCACCCAGAAATTGACGAGGGTATCTAACATTATTTTGCATTGTCACAGATGATGACCAAAGATGCACAAAGTGTTTTATAGTTAATGATGGGTTGTAATATTTAAGCAATGTCAAAAATTAATTGTTTAGACTAGGAAAGTGCTGAAGACCACTAAGACTTGATTTTCTTCACAGCATGGCTTAGAAAACATTTTGAGAAAGGGTAAAATAGAAGGAAGTAAATGATTTTCTGTAATATATACTCGTTTTCCCCAAAGTTAATATACTTTTACCCTTTCTAAAACAATACCTGTTTTTTAATGTGCCTAATATGAGACAGCTTGAACAATTTTCATCTCTAGAAGGAAATGCTGATAAAGGATGTGAGTCTAAATGAAATATGCAACAAATATGCAACTTGTATTTATCTGATACTGGAATATGTAGAAATATACATGTAGTAGTACTAGTGTATCTATGCATAGTTATTTCATAGTTTATGTCTATACATATTATATGTATATAATTAAAACTAAGGGTATGCATGTAAAATTTAAAGTTTCTTTGTGGCTTTATGGAATTGTAGTATTTAATGTGAAATAAATTTATAAATTATATAGCTTTTTTTCTTTGTAACTTGTTTATGATGAATATAAGTCAGGATCTGGAAAAAGGGCTCTTTTAACATTTTGCTTTAAGTACTACACCAATCTTTGCCTATGGGTATTTTGATCAGGATACATTCTGCTGTCTAAAAAAATACAATTGCTACAGGCCATGCCGAGGGTATGAAAGAACGATATGGATCTTGCTCAGACTTAGTGTGAATGCAGGTTTATCAGGATCTATGCTGAACAAAAAGCTCATTAGGGATCCCTTCTTCAGATCCCACCATACTTTTCGTGCATTTACCAGATACAATGTTTCCCTGTTACGTGTAGAGTCCAGTATGAACAAAGGATCTTGTAAAATGCTACGTTTTCCTTTAATGAAATGCCTGATTTTGACGTCCCTGTTAAAACTTATGGAAAACATTGAAAGAAAAGACGAACAAGCTTGTGATCAACATGTCCTCTTTTCAATACGTGTTCTTAACTCTTTTTGGTGCCTGTAATCCATATTTAATTTGCATAAGTTTAAGAAAAATGTCTTTTGGAAAAGGGTTAGGATGAATTACTAAATGACTTTCTCGGATCAAAGAGATTTCTTGCAAATCGTCAGAACTTGTCGATGAGCTCTTGTGGTCACTGCTGCTGTCCATAGTGTTGGAATTTCAAATGTCTATCAAATGTAAATTTAACCATTCCAGAACAAGGCCGGTGTTGATGTTCACGATCAAGATTGGATTTGAAAGCATTGCCGAAAAAGAAGAAAGTCCTTTTTTCTGTCAATGCTTTCCATGCTATGAGACATATTTCCAAAATTTTGGTAACATCGATTTTGTCACCCACAGCAACTGTCAACATGGAACAGTCTACATTTTAAGGATTTTGAGGTCATTTTATCCTTTCTCAACATACGTATATATCAAAATTAAAAAAATCCTAAACAGAAAAGTCTCGGGAAACATTTATTTTAAAGAAAAACGCGTTGATACGGGACACTTTTCTCATTTCGGTAGAGTCAACAGATCTAATAAATAACGTTTTGGAAATCATTGTTGGAAATGGAGAATTGAGTTTATTGGGGTTTTACGCCGTTTTCAACTACCAGGGTCATATCGCGGCGGCTGGAGCACCTACCCAAGGATTCCTGTTGTTTCTCAAACCAGTACTACCACAACACCCTTACCGAGCCTCCAGCTGCTCGCCCACTTAGGTTAACGATTTCAAACCCATTGGTGGGTGACAATTTTGTCAGAAAGGGTATTAGCCGCGGCCGGGTATCGAACCCGGGACCTCTCGAATGAGGGTCAGATGCGCTACCAACTGCGCTAAGGCCGCGGCCCCTGGAAATGGAGAAAGTGTTTTCCTTGTCGTAGTATTATAGTAAACACATTCTTTACATTAACCCGTTCCCAAACAATACCTGTTTTTGACGTTAATAGACGAGGCTTGTGAAAACCTCGAGGCAGAAGAAGTGTTGGTGATCAGCACTTTCTCCGTCTGCCTCAATATTTTCCGAGCTGTATTGTGCACAAATCCAACCTTGAATAACATACATGTTGTCATTTGAAGGAGCTTTTGAATTGGACTTCCCGAAAATTCTGTCTTTTGGGAACTGGTTAAAGTAATAAACAGCACGTATTTTGTCGTCGGCAAGTCCTTTAATAATTCGGAACAGTGTTTGGGTCATTTATCGATTTTACCACTGATGTATCAAACGTTTGATTGAAAATAATATCTATCAGCTGGGGCTATGTACAGTTGATAATCTCTAACAAATTGTATCAAGGAAAAATTCGAAATAAGCAATCAGATCTACACGATAAATCGATCCATCTTGTTTTCGTCATCTGGTGTGATGCTGCATACCGTTTGAAAAAAATATGGTTGCATTACAATTGAACGATGAAACAGTTAAAAAAAAAAAAAAAAAACACGTGGTGACAGTAGGATTCGAACCCGTGCGAACAGAAATTTCAAAATATATATTTTTGAAGTGGAACTGCCTAGACCGCTCGACCACTGCGCGTATATTTCAAATGCAAGATAATAATGATATTAAAAACTAAAATTACGCTTGTGTTACTCAAGGTGTATTAAACAACTTTGGAAATGAATAAGATTTGGCAATACAAATTGTGCCTTTAGAACTAACTTTAGTTAGAAAAACAGATCTGACCAGTCCTTTGTTTCGTTTATTTCGAACAAACTCGTGAAACCTGTTTTTCCATGTTTTCGATTTCCGCTCGGAAAATTGAAAAAAGCCGCCGGCACAACAACACTGAAAGTAGCAAAATAAGACACTAAATAGCTAGAAAGGGGTCAAATGACATCCCGCAGCTTCAAATTGGTCTTTGATTCTATAAATTTCATGAAATAGAACTGAATTAACCACCTGTACAAACAAAACTAAAGAATATATTAGACCTATGTGCAAACTCAATGTCGAGTTATTTTTAGACGTCGGGTTTACCAGATTAGACTGGAAGACTTTGTGATTTATTAAGCGATAAACTCCGAGTTTTCGAATGAAAATGACATAGTTCGGGAAATTCGAAACCAACGCGTAAAGCTAGAAACGAGTTACGACACTTGAAAGTCGCAGCTAAGACGTTTGAGTTACGACCGCGTTGATAAAACGGGTTTTTCAAAAAGACGTAAGTCCGGGACGTAAGTTACGACTTACGTCAGGTCGTAGCTAAGATGCGATTTTTTTGATAAAACGGGCCCCCGATCTCTATACATATGTATAACAAAGTTCATTCACATATCCTCAAACGATGATGATGCAATATATAATGAAAAGGTTCTGAAATCTCTGAAAACAAGCAAGCAAAATACATTAAAGGGGGACGAGCTAGGCCGTCGAAAATGTAAATGGCACAATAATCTCAAACCAGAAATAACGTATGAAATTACCCACCTGAAGGGGTAGATCATTTATGTCCATTGTTAGCACTTCACGAGCTTTATCAAGTATTAAAATCGAAGTCAATTAATAACATGCTGGCATCCTTGTTTTTGTTTTGTAACGGCTACATATGCCCAACCTTCAAAAATCAATTACGTCAGACATGCGTCATCTTTGCTCAGCGAAATTTAACACACCGTACAACCGGCTTCGTCGAAAGTCAGCGAAGACAGATTCGGCTTCTGATGTCATGTGCATGGTGGGTCAAATGAATTTACTTTTATAAATAAACGAAAGGATCTTTGGTATTCTATAGTTGATAAATACGCGTATAAGTGTTCAGTGCTTGTACAAAATAAACCTTTTCACGTATTCCTCGCAAATAAGGTCACAGTCATCGACACAGTCGGTTGTACTGTGTGTTAATACCGCGGAGGTGTGTCTCGGTGACCTTGACCTTGTCTTGTTTTGAAGTAAAAATAGAATGTGTAAACACGCTTGTAAAGGATTGATCTATAGCAAAGGAAAGATGGTCATTCGCCGAGATAGAGGTTTTTATGCATTGCTAATTGTTTTTCCGTGCACAAATATGAGTTCCCTAACAGTTCGGAAGCATAAAAACATAGAATGAACCCCTTTAAGACCGAGTTGTGACGTCCCGTAAAGTATGTACATGTGAAAATAACTTAATCAGCTGTATCACGTGATTATCCACCGTGTTCGTGCTTCTGTTGTTTCAATATTTTCTATACTTTAATTCACACAACTCAAATCGTTTTCAACATCTATCTTGTAATCTGCAGCAGGTTTCGAATTGGAACAGCCGAATTTGTTAAATACGAATACCTTGTAAATAGTAGGTAAGTTGAGGTATTCGCAGATATCAAAAACACGTAATTTAACTCTTTCCCAAAGATACCTGGTTTTGACGTCCCAACAAAAATGGCTTGGAAGAATATTGAGAGAAAAGAAGAAACTGCTGCCAAACAAAAGTTCTTCATTTTGCTTCATTTTTTTCTCTGCAATATTTTACGCAAATCTTTTTCAACACAAATTTTGTTGTCTGCAGCAGCTTCAAAGTAGAAATAGTCTTAACGTTTGCTGTGAAAGGGTTAATAATGTTGCAGTAACACGATAAACACGTCAACAGCCAAACACCAGATAAGTAAGTGCCAACTATCATTGTAACACGTCGTATAGGATTAACGATAGGAGGTGGGTAGGTCTATTGCTATAACATAACGTTGGTGGGGAGTCAAAACCTCGTAACTACAGCTTGAATAAGCTGGAGTTACGAGGTTTTGACTCCCCACCGACGATATGAGTCTATATATCGTCGCTTTTCAACAAAAGACTCAGAAGAATCGTTTCCAACAAACTGGCAGAGTGAAAGACCTCCGAGGTAGTGGCAGACCAGAGAAATCATCATACGTTGATGACCGGTACCTCCGAGTTTAGGCGCGCAGGAGCAGGTCCATGTCAGCACCAAAACTTACAAGTCACCTATATAAAACAACAGGTGTACAAGTGACTCACAAAACCATAAATAATCGTCTCCATTCCAACAGTCGTAGTCCATAGGGCTGGATAGGATTTACTTCCAGACACGAGGAAACAATACTGAATTGGACCAGGGAACATAGTCATTGGACACCACAACAGTGGAATAACATTCTTTTTTCTGACGAGTTGAGGTTTTATTTGGATTTTGGGGACAGACCTATCCGGGTATAGCGGAGAAAAGGCGAACGTTTAGACGACACTAGCGTGTCGCAGAGATATCGTTATGGTGGAGGAAACGTTTTGATAAGGGAAGGCATAAGCACAAATGGGAAAACGGACATTGTTGTGTGACAGGCTACCTTAGTATCAGTGCGTTATTGTGTTTAAGTGGTCAACCCTTTTCCGTTTATTCGACAATGTAATTGCATGATCCTGCAGTAGGACAAGGCTTGTCCGCTTCGGCCCGACATACACAAGACACTCTTAGACAACATGGTATTCAACTGTATAGACCAGCGAAATAACCGGATTTCCTATCTGTTGAGGCTTTGCAGGATGAGTTAGGAAGATAATTATGTACTCAACTAAAATGGCGTCAACAACGTTCACGGATTAGAAAGAGATCTTCGTGAACACAATTAACGAACGTATCGCCAGTATGATAGAAGATGCGTGACTGTGAATGCTGAAAACGGCAAACATATATCTTCGAAATTTGTATTTTGACGAAATATTTCTTGAAGTACGGATAGAACTTTGTGAAATTATTGTTAAGATGTTTATTGTATGCTTTGTTACACAGTCCTGTGAAACCATATGATCTTTTTATAGCTTCAAACTGTAAGTGTTGCTTAACCTTTTTAACTTTGTTTAATAATACTTTTGGACCTTTGTGTACATGTATTATTAAAATACAGATGATTGCATATATGGATATGAGAAGATGACGACGATGAGTTGACTGATGGTACGGAGGACTGCTTAGGGTCCCTAGACGCTGACTGACTGTCTATAGATCGGGCATCAGTGATTGACAACTAGATGAAGCTGGTGTGCGGAGTTTGAAGAGGACTGTGCAGCTATAATCCCAATATCTGACCCTTTCTATGTGAGCATCGGAACTTTTTTACCCCCCTCGTACATGTAACTGTGATTGGAATTGAGAAATGGTTGTTGCCAATTATGTAAAACAGATGGTGGTATTTTTGCGTTTCTCAGTAAATTTCAACATTTTTTGATAAACCTTGTGATAACATCTGGTTGTTTAACTTGGAAATACGATTATTTTGAAACATTTATTGCTCTTATCTGATTACGTAAACAAATAGACTGCCATACAACATGATTTGTTGCTGTGCGTTTACAGCGTTTAGTTGTTAAACATGCTGTTGAAAAAAATATTTTCTTGGTGATAAGTAAATCTATAATTCATTCGGGATCGCAAAAAGGTCCTAAAAAGACTGGGTTTACTGTTAATTGTTGATAAATCGTATGTATTTTTATAAAATAGCGTAGTTACGAGACTGAACCACAACCACAAATTTACGTCATCCTAGACTGGATGAAATCGTTCCCCATTTGCCATCACGGCTTAAAAGTCGTGGTTAAGAGAATTTATAGCAACACCTACGATATATATTATTATTTGTTCGAAATAACGTCACAATTATCTGGATAAAATAGTTCCTCATTGGTCACCTTTTCAAAAAGATTTACTAAAAATTGGCCCAAACTTCAGAATTGTAATTGAGAACGACTTTTGACTAATTGTACCACAGGGTGGTGTATTTAGCTTGCTATAATTATTTAGCATAAACAGTGCGGTTTTCAATAATCAATCCTGGGCTGCGTTCAGTAGACCAACTGTTAGCTTGTTAGCTAACGTTACCAACATTCGCAACTTCTTTGATCCAAATTTGACAGAATTGACCGAGTATTCCGAATGAAACGGCTAAATGTTAGCTAACGTTTTGTCTTACTGAACGCCGACTTGGTCTCCTGTGTGTATCACCTTTTCAAGTTGCTAGACTATTTCTGGCTGACATTTTACACTCCAAACGCAAATAGAGAAGTTTTAGTTTGACTGGAAGTGTAGCCGGTGCTCATTGGCGTAGTAGTCACCGTGTTACCGACCAAAGGCAAGACCGACACATTGTTGTATCCACTTGTTGAACGTGTTCCTTTATTTTTTGCTATTTTTCTTTTTGTTTTTCCAACATTTTCCGTGTTTGCAAAATCCAAAGATGTTGTCATCAGATTCTTATCCACCAAATAAAACGAAGAAAACCAAGAATTTCCTGGGTTATTTCAGTTAAATCTTTAGATGCACAGTGAAATCCGATCCTTGAAATTTAAATCATAAATGCCTACAGTATGCATTTGACCACCAAACTTAACTGGAGACAACTTAATTTCTGTGGACAAAGTCTGTTAGCTGAGTGTCTCAAGAAAATATCGCCAAAGTGGGGTCATTACAGTGTACATATGTAGATGTATTTGGTTAATTTTGGTGCACATGCGTTTAATAAAATTTATTATTTTGGTTTTAAAATGTGTCCCCCCTAGTTTGTCCAAAATGTCCCTAACTTTTGTGTAGCCATGAGACATTTGTCCCATACTATTTTCTACCACGCCAGAACACTGTGTGTGTTTGATTGTTCATGTTACTGTTAATAAAGACCAGTGTTTTGTTAAAACTTATCAATGTGGGACTCATTGTTTTCTAACCTGGACTCATTGATTTTGCTCTGGGACTCATTGTTTTCAGAAATGCTAGTCCCGGGACCCCTAGGTAGCAAAATCTAGATTATTCACTACGTAGGGTGATTCTTCATTGCTTGGGCACAGTGACAGAATATATTACTAGACACACAGGCGGAATGGAATGACGTTTTGTTTGAGAATGTGACGCCCGTGACTTTGTAGGTGAATGATGGTCGGACAAGATCGAGTTTATCGCCTCACAGCTGAGAGAATTGCTGCATGTTGCCTTGTAGAAACTGACCAATATCGAGGGTCCATTTTGATGTGTGTTGGTATTTTCATACACACCAAAATAGTTGTCATCAGAATAAACTAGAATGCTCTGTGATATTCAGACCAGCATTTACAACCGATGCGCATCAAGGTCTGTCGTGGAGTGATTCTGGTACAAGATAACACCCTGTGTCACACGGAGATACCCGCACCGTGTTAGCTGGCGACCGTGTCCGAACTTCCAGTGGCCTTCAAACAGTCAAAATCGCTCTATCCCCATTGAATATATTTGGGATCGGTTGAGCGTGGTGTAAGAAGCCATGCACCATCCAACGTGTATAATTTAAGCAATCTGTTACGTATTATGGCTAGGGAATGGAGGAGAATATCCCAGAGATACATTATGAACGGCGTATGTTCTATGAGGAACTGCCGTCACGCTGTAGTCGACGCTGCTGGTTGCCATACGCTGAATTAAGATGTATGTTACTTTTAAAGGGGACCATGCTAGGTTGGCGGAGTCCGAGGTAAAAGATACTCGTATTTTCAAGACATATCGTAAGGAATGGTCAACCTGCATATTGAAGAACGATTGTGGTGGCGGTGTTTGTTTGTGTTATGTTGTGGTGTTTGTTTGTTTGTTTGTTTTTTTATTTTTTTCGGAAGTGTAAATAAGACAAGAAGGCCAGTATTGCAGTCTAATCGCTCACCTGAGTTCTTCATGTATACATGTTCTGATTGTGACAAATATAAGTTCTGTCATAAACAAACAAGAAGTCCCTTTTTCTGTGACGAGGCTTCATATTGAAAAACAAAGAAAATTACCTATTAGCAATATCATAAGTAATGCTAATATGAAGTTTTATCAAATTTGGCTCTGCGGTTATGGACAAATTGCCTCTGACAGATTTCGTGTAATTTCTCTTTCTCTTTTCTCAAAGGATATCACCGAAAGAAACATTCCTGCCAAGTTAAGTTGAGTTTGGCCTAGTAGTTTAGGAGGAGATATACTATGTCATTTAAAGAAACTGTTGACGGACACCTGACGACACACAGACGCCGGACGAAAGATTATCCCCAATAGCTCGCTTGAGAACTTTGTGCTCAGGTGAGCTAAAAAGAGGGAGTTCCAAATGCGCAGGTGGTGTTAAATAAAGTGACGAAGAAGTACGTCCATAGACATTTTCCAAAAAAGTAGAAGAATCAACAAAAAAGATTTGTAATAAAGCATTCGTGTCAAAGGTAGAAAAGGTACCGGAATATGTTTAGGTACAAAAATATCAGGCGATAAGAAGAAGTTGCTGGTCACAAGAAATTTCTTTTTTTCTCAAAGCTTTCCGAACCTTTGACTAGGATGGTCAAACCATATTCTTTAAAAAGCTACAGATCAGATGGCATAAACTTGTCGTCAGAGGAAAATTGGCCAATGACAGATTGTTAGATTGAATGGGATTAAACACCATTTCATACTCTGGATTCCCGGTATTTCACTCTGTGGTATTATCAGAAAATGCAAGCCAAGCATCCAAATGCTCTCTCATGAACCAGTCTAAGCGGACGGCATATGTTTACCAGAGAATATGTTGACCAGCATTGATGTTATTCTACTTTAGAATTACACCATAGTTTCGATGACTCGCCAACAATTCCACAAATGCACAAGGTCTTGAACATAACAAGAGTTCAACAGCTGTTTTTATACTCTTCTGATCTCTAAAGTAATCAAACAACAGTAAATAATACAGCTAATTAACTACAGGTACAAATTTCGCCCTGAAGCAACCCCTGCTGATTTCAAAACTATGCTTGTAGAAATGCTTTTAACTCTGTGTCAGTATTGGTCTCAATGAATCAAAACAATTATTCCTTTTACAACTATACTATAAACGATTCAAGTTCTATAACTAATGATGGACAAGTCCGAAATATGTAGATCATATTCATGGGTGACTGTTGATAGAAACAGCTAAACGATATGATAGTTGTGCAATAAATCTGCCCTGCCAAAATAAAGCAAAACACATTTAACGGTTTTATGTTAATTTGGAAAGCATCATAGATCTGACGTCGTTTTTAGGCATACCTTGTGCAGTAGTGCAAAACATGTTCTAAAAAGAAAAAAATATTCTTGCTGAAATGGCAGCCGTCCAGAGCCTGATTTGAATAGCAGATTTACATTTTCTTGTTTAAAAAGATCTGTTATATCATTTTAACATTTTTGAATAGGTCATTCGTGGCTTCTGATAGGTATTTGACATGTATTTTACTGGTGTTTCGTGTGATAATTTCAAGGGAAGTCCATAATTACATCATGTATTCGACATGCTCGATTAGTTCGTTTCTAGATAATCATAAAAGTCTTACAAACCTTCAATTATATTATTTTCACGTTACAATACAAGGGGTGCGATTAAAGATCACATTTTTGTCTGAAATAAAGCATCTGGCAAAATAATCTGAAGTAGGGTGGGGTATACTGATTGTTTTGTTTATTAACAATCCTTACGTAATCTTACTGAATGTCAGGACGAATTGTTATCAGCAGGCAAAAACGCACTGAGGTATTTTATAAGAGGAAACACTTAGTCTAATAAACTGGTTTTCTGTCAAATACTATGTCTTCTGGGCTGGGGGTTAAATACAGGTTGATCGAGTTCTGACATAAATCTATACTCACAGTTCTAAGTGATTAATGCTAGTACGATTTCAGATCACACGATTATTGCTATCATCGGTGGTCAGTGTGTATCTAAAAGCAACCTTGTTTTTAAACAAACATTAATCCTGACCCCACCGCACTTTTAAACCAATTTATTTGGTTCCGTGGTTGTTTAAAATTCCATAGTCTAACGTCCATTTTTCATACGCCATCTTTCGTAAAAGTATTTCTACAAAATGTCTGTATTTTGATATCTTGTAAAGTTCTATGATTATTTTAAAGTGTATCGAAACTGCATCAAGGTACATTTAACCTAATGCCGTGATACCAAGTTGATTCATGAAGCGTAATCAACCAAACAATTAATTCTGGATTAACGACTTATTTATGACGGCTTAAAACAAAGACAGAACGTGTAACGTATTATAGGACGATTATTGGTGATTAAAGATGAGTTATAAAACACCGATTAATCCTGGTTTACTAGCATATTTTATGTCTATTTTCTCGTGGGTATCTATATTATAAATCCGTGCTGTAAACAGGAAAAAGTCTTACATTCTCGCGACCTGTTATGCTTAAAGGAGTCCTCCGAGAATGATAGTGTAAATTCGTGCTTAACAGACTTAACCATTTCCCAGACAAGACCTTGTTTTGACGAGCCTAATTGAAACAGCATGGGAAAAGATTGAGGCAAAAGAAGAAAATGCTGATGATCAGCATTTTCTCCTTTTGCCTCAATATTTTCTTTGTTGTATTTTACACAAATCTAATATTTCTCAACATCCATTTTGTCGTCTGCAACAGCTTTCAAATAAGACTAGCCTAAAATATTGCTGGTAAAGGGTAAATGTACATTGCGTCGGTTTGTAGTTGCGATGACTTCGGATGTATCGAACCATATAGGCTAACCGTAAAATGCCCCTTTTCAGGTTCGCCCGACGTCGGAATAATTCAGGCGACGCCGTAAGCATTTGGAGACGAAAATGCCAATTTTCTCCCACCTCGTAATATATCCGTTACAGCAATTACGTTTTCTAATTTTTACGACATCGCGCAAAAACGCAAAAAGATCAAAATGTCTTGTTGATGTCAACATGTACCAGTAGATCACTTAACCACGGGCAATCATGGTTTGCGCTTATAAGTATGACAAACTCGTATATTCAATTTCTATCAAACATTAAGAAAAGTGTGTTAATTTAAGAGTTGCGACACAGGCCAACCTTTGTACAGGTCTTTTTCGTAAATAAGAATGGCTCCATTCTGTAGAAAGTTTCAGAATCTTTGTTTTCTAGAAAATAAATCAAAGCACCAAAACTTGACAATACATTGCTTTATAACAGTATTGTATACATTATCAGTCGCATCAACCATTTCATGCTGTTTGCAATATATTGCTGTCTCTTAAATTGCAATTTACAAAGTCAGTCGAAAACTTTTCGTGTACCGATGACTCCTGAACCTTTATTGCCGCCGCATAATTCCCATGAAGTACCACTTCTTCATATTTTATTTGTTACACGTGCAACACTTAGGTTTGTGCGAATAATGTTCGTTATACTGAAAAGAATGCAATTCAATCGTCAAAGGATATTATGGCATACCCTTTCAGGCCTTGTCTATGTGATTTGAGGTTACATTTGTTGTTTTCCTTTCGCATTTGAGAATTCACGAAGACCTTTTTATAAAATCTAAACAACGCGATAACTCATTTAAACAACAAGTAACAAAGTTCGGCGTGCTCAATGAATGTTTGAGCCAGTATTGAATGCACGTACATTCATTAACCCTTTCCCAAACAACAAAATTCTGGGTTGGTCCTATTTGAAAGCTGTTCAAGACGACACAAAGGATATTGTTAAAGATGGAATTTGTGCATTAAATAGCACAGAAAATATTGAGACAAAGGGAGAAACTGCTGGTTATCAGCAGTTTCTTCTTTTGTCTCAATGTTTTCCCAATCTATTTCTACTAGGGACGTCGAAACCAGGGCCCCGTATTACTAAACATCTTACGATCAAGATTTTTTGTAAACTGTGTAACAAGACATCTGATTGCACGAGAAATCCGACTGAGCCAGTCAGGGCTGTTGTTACAAGTAATTATGCAAAAATCAAACGTACGATCGTTAGTAATACGGGCCCCTGGTCTTGTTAAACTAGCGTATTCTGCAGAACTCATTTTGTAACTGTAAACTTCTTTGCTTCCTTAACTCATTACCACTCATTGACTCTTTCTGACTCCCCATAAGAAAATTGCTTTGGCAATATTTGTCGAAAGTGCAGAAATTGCTTGTGACAAGTAATATCTTTATTTCCCCCAATATTTGCTACCATGAGAGACCAAAAATGTATGATTTCAGTCGCTCGAAATTTCTGCAACATCTTTGAATTTGGACCAGTCTAAAACGTTGCCATCTGGTAATGGGTTAAGTTACTGACACCATTCACATCTTGGGGTCGGAGAAAGAATTCCTTCTATAAATTGACACACATAGGTTTGTTTATTCAGATTGTACTCTCACTGGTGGTGAAGCCGGCCAAAGCGAGGGGCGTTTTTTCGCGAATAATGTATTATGTTGGTGTTGTTGTAAAATCTCGTAACTACGGCTTCCATAAAGCCGTAGTTACGAGATCTTATAACAACATCGACGGTTTGTCAATACAAAACGGTAAACCCGGTCTATTTTTAGAACAAATCCATTGTCATTAGAATAAAAAATCTTTAAACTAACATTTAAACGAAAAATATCTATACCTTGTTGTAGCTAAAAACGTCCCTCGCTTAGACCGAGTTTATCACCAGCCACTCTACCGTGTTGAAATAAGAAGTGACGGGAAGACAATACGCGAAATGACAAATGAAATGTTTTAAGTGGCATTATGATGACTGATATCCAATTTTCCTCATTGGCATAGAAAACAACAAGCGTTTAAAAAACATGAAAAGACGAACATCAACCTAACCAACCAAGCTTTGCCTTGTAGAAATCTACGGCATTTTAGAAGTTCTGCAGTGACACATTAACCATAATTATTGATGTAGATCATTTTATTCATCTCCGAAGATATATCTATATGTATATTTTGTTCAACTTGTAAAAAATATCAGTTATATCATTATGATAGCGGCAAGTTGACAAAAAGACAACCGGTATTTACGCCACGTTGAATGTCTCTAAGGTATCCATTATTGAAAATGTCGTCGCAGATGTTTTATTTTAATCAGGACCAATAAATGTCCGGAGATTGTCACAAATTTTGATCTACGCTATAATCAAACTCTTAAATGAAATCAGTGGTGGGTGAAATATGGCTAGAATAAAATGCACGAGAAAACTTTGGTTGCGAGTGTCTAAAAGAATACGCCATGTAATAGACCCCCAAAAAGTCTGGATAAAATAGATTCAATATTTTATTTCCTTTGCCAGGCCACTAGCCCGTAATCATATAACATGATGAGCATTACTACTTAAGGACAGATCCTCCATTTATTTCCCACGGTAAGATTTTTTTTTATTTTTTCTGTACTGATATTTAAATATATGACAAGTAAAAAAATGACTTAAAAACTATAGGTCACCAAGCGAATTAAAAAGTTATTGAATTTCAAAGGAGACTACTCTTGTCTAAAATTGCAAAAATGAGGTGTCACTTAAATACCCACAAAAAAGGTGTTCGAAATGACTAGGATTACATAGATAAGTCTTTATTGTGTTCAATATGTTTTATTCTGTCTAAATAAGTATCAATTTGGGAAAATTTAGTGATGATTTTGAAATTGTTAGTAAAACATTCTTTCAAAAGTAGCTGAAATTGCTCTTTTTTCGCAACGTTTCTGATAATAAAAATATTCCAGCGGTAAGAATTTTTTCTTTTTTCGTATAGACATAGCGCTTGGTCATACCTACAAAAACAAAAAAAGAAAAATATATCAAACCAAGCGTTTTTCTTAGTTATAAGTAAAATTTGGTTTACTTTTTACAGCTCTGTCCGAAATTTTTTCACTACTTTTATCCATTTTCTTCCTTATTACCAGCTTTAGATAATAAAACATGTCATCTTTTGTGTCCATCTGAAGCGGACTATCTCATAAAGACACCACATTGCTTTTGTTGCTCCGTTTCCTATCGCTAACGCCACATTTTGAACACGTAACAGAAAGCGAAATGTACCATCCGAGTACTATTACACTTTAATTGACCAAACAGAGAAAATTGAAATAACCGAAAAGGGTCTTGTCATTTATCAACCAAACATTAGATAAATGTAAGAAATACATTTGCTGAAAAGGCCAATTACTGAAACAGCTTTATTTCGTAATTTAGGATATGCGCAGTAAGTTGCGCATTAACAACTGGAGGATCTGTCCTTAATTGTCTTAAAATAATTTTGTCTCCACCTTCCTATTGTCTCATAGAATTCGAATCAAACTTCATCTACCAGGTAAGATTCGTTTTCTTTATAACATCAGACAGGCCAATAGGAACAGGGGCTAGCGAGGCTCCAAAGTTGACAAAAATGCTGAATTTTCCTTATTCCACTCTGAAAATTTACGAAATTCCAATTTACCCCATCTTCGCTAGCCAAGGTTGAACCCACCTACGTTTGTATTCACCCTTGGCGGATTTAGCCCGATTTTCTTGAAAACGCGAAGCGCCGCCTAGCGGTTGTTCTGCTGGTTGTTTACGTACATTATTGATGACGTCATTAACGCGCGTTGTCTTTCGCGTCATACGTCATGCGGATTATGTAAAAGTTAGCTGTTTTTGGTCGAATTGTCGAAAGTATAATAATTCGTCGATTAAGGTTAGGGAATTTCTGTCTACTACAGTGAAATTCTTAGGAAAAATCGCCCATTTTCGCGTTCTTGAGTTGCATATGCAATGCTTTTTCCCGCCTGTTGTCATGATTTGGTTACTCATAACAAATGTATCAGTCGACAATCTGATTGGTTCCAGCGAGACCTGGAACCAATGAAAACGCTTTCCAGGAGACCAAGAAAATCGGACTAAATACGCCAAGGGTGAATACAGAAACGACGTTACGTCGTAGATGTCACCCTTGGCTTGCGAAGATGAATTTACCCCCTTCCCCCCCCCCCCCAGAATTCAGACACTGGGGCTTTAGCCACCCCAATATAAAATTGATTCCTACGGGCCTGTCAGATAGAAGGGGTGAAGTCATGGGCTATATTCCGATTTCGATTTAAGGTATTCACACACTAATGGACATTAAATTCTACGGGGTGGATCACTTTATTTTTTCAATCTACATACAAAGAGACACCTTTTCTGAAAAAATAAGGGAATTTGACCGCAATTTTACAATTTTGTGACAAATTTAAGATTTATCACACCGATATGAAAAATGAGCTTTTCGTGCACTGGGTAACAGATGCTCAAAACTCAGTAAAAAGTGACATTTTCTAGAATCATTTATAATTTATGCACCAAAAAAGAGCTTATTGAATATACTACTATTAAAATTACTCTTGACATATTGTCCCAACAATTATATTGGAAAAAATGCAAAAGTCGGAATGCATAGCAACAAAATTCTCTTGAAAATCTGTTTGAAATTTTTTGGGTTGTCATATTTAAAAAGTCATTATACATTAAGTATTAGTGGGGCCTTTCTAACCAGAACTTGAAAAATATCTACACAGGTGTAGGAAGAAAACAAATAAGAAAAGGGAAGTTTCACCGTCCAGAATTAAAGAAATCGCCTTGGTAACATGCCTTGTGCGTTTTTGACACACACAAAAAACATGTTAAATTTCATTTTGCTTTAAGTATCCATCCTTTCGGACATGATTTTGTCAAGAGGTTAAACTGAAAATTGAATCATAATTCACTTACAAATCACCCATTAACAAATCTATTAACCGATTTCCCTACAATTTGGTTTTAGTTGTATGACAACAAGCTATACACGCATCGACGTCAAATATACAGAACGCGGGAACGACGTCGTATTCTTTGGCGGCGACGTTATGACGTCATCAAAACAATTCCTGAACTGTAACTTTTGTTTCAAGATAAATGCAGTAAGAGGTTATTTTTTTTCAACACTCTAACTTTAGAACTCTAAAATATTGAAACAAATGGATTGAGTTATATTAACACAAAAAATCCTTTGGAAAAAACTTTTGAAAGAAAATACGGAAAATGTCGACATATGTCGACATTTGCCGATGATTTTTGACGTTCATTAGTGTGCGAATACCATAAATTCAGAAATTCAGAAGTGTTCTCAATGTTGCTTTTTAGATATCTTGCTAAGTAAAAGCTAAAACTAAAAACAAAAGGAAATGGCGTTGGCTTCTGGAATTCAGAAAACACCGATTCGGCCTTGGTCAAAACTGTTCGTATAAAATGCTTTCATGCATGTGTACATTTTCCCCAACAATACTTGGTGTCATTCCTATATCATTTAGAATGATTTAAGCGTACAACGGTCAAATTGGTTGTGTACAGCTCGCATCAAAAGTTTTGTATGGTTATATGACTTATAAAAAGAAGTGGTACCAAATCGTTCATATGCATTTTATGTTATACATGTACAAAGACGATCGGACCATGGCCATCTCGACTTTCGACAAGCTGCTTACAATCACAGCTGCCACCCAATTCTGCTCGCCTGCTTTGTCTATTGTTCGATGTACCAAGACACGCGACTAGACAAAACGTACTCCAGTCCCACCGTTAGTAATAAACAGAAACATGAGAAAAGGAGGATATATATTTGTATCAGAACACATTTCATGGACTGCGGACCGGAAGCATTTCCTGGCCCCGGTTTCTCGAAAAAACTTAAATACGTTCTCATGCTCAAATCTGAGCACCATGCTCAAATCGCACGAAATCCACGTGAACTCCAATCGAATACCCTTCAACGTTGTATTGTAGAGTATTCCTTTGAAGTTGAGCATGTCCTAATGAGTTTGTACTAAAGTGTTTTCGAGAAACCGGGGCCTGATCTGGGCTGTCCCCCACCTGCTTTTGACATCATTGCAAGTGACAGTTCGGGAAAACACTGACACTTGTTTACTATTTTATATTACCGGTATCTGAAATTCTTCTGTATGCCAAATAACATATCACTGCTTTTTAAGAAAAAAACTCGTAACTTCAGCTTAAACTAAGCTACAGTTACGGGGTTTTTGTTGAAAAGCGACGATAACTTGATCTGAATTGTTTATGTTCAACAATAAAATCAAGCAGTTAAATATGACCTTTCAAGCTGTTTTATCATATCTTTGAACAATATCGGCGATGCAAATGATCAACGTCCCATTAAAAACGATTAAGCATACAGAACGATGTAGATATAGCAATAAATCTTCTTTTATTTCCATGTTTTATATCGACAAACATTGGTATACAGGCCCGTAGGAACAGGAGGGGGCTAGAGGAGGCTAAGTCCTCTCCCCCAAAGTTGGCCAAAAATGACGATTTTTCTTTATTTCACACAGAAAATTTAGGGAAAATCCAACTAAGCCCTCACCCCCAATATTCAGACACTGGGGATTTAGCCCCCCCCCCCCCCCCATAAAATTGCTTCCTACGGGCCTGGTATATTTTCTTGTACGGCACAAATATTTGGCTTGATTCTACAGAGATGACAATTAGACTAAAATACAATGTTAACTTTTGACAACTTGTGTTTGAAATAATCTAGGGTGTAGGTCACTACAATTATGTCTAAAATAAGGGCACCCTCCATTGCATGGGTACATATATCCATATCCATTTGAAACGTTTTGAAATATATTAACATAAATATTTATTCGTGAAATCTCTTTTTATTTTGAGAAGTACCCAACATGCAGTGTACTTTTTGAAACCAAAATATATATTATTACAAATTAGATCGCCGAGAAGGGATGTCGCTTATTGTAGGTACAAAATAGCTGATTTGAATAATAATAATAATGTAATGTGATAATGGCCCTACCACATACATTATGTCGTCTGTGTAATTGCAAGACCTCAAAACTCCAGCTTTAATCAAACTGTAGTTACGAGTTTTTTTGTTTTTTTTTTTTTTTTTTTTTTTTTTTTTTGTTTTTTTTTTTTTTTTTTTTTTTCAATAAAACCAAAGAAATACGCATTGTCCAAGGCCAGAGAACTTCCAAAATGCTCTCTATTAGACGATCTGTAATTCGGGATATTTTTCCGTAAAGAACAAGTTAATGCGCTAGGAGAGATGCTGATATTAAACTAAAACGCGAGCGAGGTCTTACTCTTTGGAGGGTTATTGCACGCTTGTATGAAGGCATATAGCAGCTGCTCAGTGGCTTATCAGAGAATCCTTATCGTACTGGTGGCTCATGTGGCAAACAACGGCTTCTGACGTCAAGACCAGATGCAGAGTAATATTTCTATAAGGAAATACCAAAGCCCTATCACCACCGTGGATACTCACGTGATACAATATTTTCAGAAATTCTTCAATAATTTGGTTAATATGCGACCGATTTGAATTCGGTTTGAAACAGAGAATGTGGACAGACGTCACGCATTAGATGGACGTGGTTGATTTTTGAAAAAATCAACTGATAAAAAAGTTATTGAAGATGAATCATAATTTTGGTTTATCTTCAATAACTTTTTATCAGTTGATTTTTCAATTTTGGTTTATCTTCAATAACTTTTTTATCAGTTGATTTTTCAAAACTCCAACACGTCCAGTTTATTCCTGACATCTTCCCACCTTCTCTGCTTCAAACGGAATTCAAATTGGTCAAGTATTTAAAAAGATATTGAAGATCATCGGAAATTCTGAGTCACGTGATTATACACCGTGATCACTTACACTTTCTAACACCTTTCGGCTGTGGAGTTACAGACGACTAGCATATTATTAAATTACACGTTTATCAAAAGTCTGAAATCCGTATGATACAGCATAGTAATTACTGAAGAAAAACAAATGTATTTTCTAAATGTATTTTCTATCAGAATTTTCTACTTTATTATCCGTATTTTTCAAAATTATTTGAATTTAGATGTCAAAACCAGGTATTTTGTGGAAAGATTGAAACAGCAGGGGTAATTTAGTTTTGGTCTAGTGCGAATTATTTATCCTCTTACTAATCACCATGCGACATATCTTAAAACCTTTGAAATTAAATTTATGATAATTTACGTAAACCGTAAAATTTAAAAAAAGACAGTTTCTTTACAAAATAAAATTGCATTCTTTGTATGACTTTCGAAGTTCTACGCCCATTACAGTAAGAAAAAAAAGTTTATTGGCCCTTCTGTACTCGCGTTTGTCCTTTAAGTACGAAGTAGGCCTATTTGACATTTTCGTATTTCAAGACCAAGAAGTCATTTCTTTATGACAGGCATTAACCCTATCCAAAACAAGACCTGGTTTTGACGTCCCTTACAGATAAGAATTGGAAAACATTGAGACAAAAGAAGAAAATGCTGATGATCAGCATTTTCGTCTTTGACCTCATTATTTTCCTTGCTATATTTTACACAAATCTTATGTTTATCAAGAGGCATTTTGTCGTTTGCAGCATTTTCACATTGGACCACTCTCAAATTTTGTCGTTTGGGAAACGGTTAAAAACAGTCGGTGGATCACTTTCCACGGCCACTTCTAAGCGATATAACTGTTTATTGTCAAAAATACTTTTCAATTGAAACATAAATCTATATTACTTGAATAGGAAGAAAATATAACCTTTTTCCAACACGAGATCTTGTAAAGATTTCCCTAATTGAAAGGGCCTTGAAAACATTGAGACAAAAGAAGAAAATGAGTCGACGGTGCAAATGTTAATAGTTATTATCAATAGTTGATAATTTCTATTAAATGAAACAGTACACCACGTTCAATGAATCCTTCCCATTTTAGCAACTACATGTATCTTAAGACAATGTTTTAGAAATAATGAGATGCAATAAGCAACTGAATACATAGCGTCGGTGGGGAGTCAAAACCTCGTAACTACAGCTTTTCCAAGCTGTAGTTACGAGGTTTTGACTCCCCACCAACGATGGGATTCTTCCACAGCCCTTGACAGAACTGTTATGAAAGAGCCTCTGTGAAAGAGAGTGACTCCAAACTGCAACCATCTTGTTTTTGTGATCTAAATTATCTATACTGGCTCTCTTTTACCAATTTTCGTAACAGTGATCGCCCCTTAATCGGGATTCGATCTCTGCCAATACGAATACTACTATCAGAATTGTTGACAGTTTTCTAATTATTCAATTTGGTATATTTAAAAAAACAACAAGTAAACACGCTTTTGTTTATGTATTAAAATCTTCGAAGATACATTTGAACTAAAATGAATTTAAAACAAGAGCCGTCAGAGACTGACAATGCTCCCCGAATAAGGCATTGTCACAATAAATGTATGCCATGCAGACCTAACATAAAGCTAACAAATGTTAAGCCCCCCCTTTTTGCATGACATAATTTTTATACCCAAAATTCACATAGTTTATGGTCTATGGCATCTGATTTGCTACTCAAATATGAAATTTCATCAAATTCTGACCATTAGACTAGGAGAAATTAGAGAAAAACTTTATTTTACCTTAAGTCCCCTTTTCCCATGACGAGGCCTCAAATCTAAGAACCGGGAAAAGTACATCGGCATTATGTCATAGGGAGTTCACATGGTAAGTTTCATTTGATTTGGCTTAATGGTTGTGGAGAAATCATTCCGGACGGAATGACGGACGGACGGACGGACGGACAGAAAAAGCGGCGACTATATACTCTCCCTTCGGGGAGCATAAAAACAGATACAAAGAGTAAGACGTCTATAACGTCGCAACCGTTCGTTACCAGTTCGTGAGCACTAGACAATCCGAGTGTGTCAAACAATCCTCTTTCTTAACCCATTACTAAACGACAAATTTTAGGTCCAAATTGAAACATCGTGCAGACGACAATTTCAAGCGAATGGAATTTTTTAACTTTTATGTCTTTTTGTATGGAAAACATTATGGGAAATGAAGAAATTGCTTGTCACAAGCAATTTCTTCATTTTCCACGAGGTTTTCCATGGTCACCATTTTGTGGGGAGTTAAAAAGAGTCATTGTGTGGTAATGGGTTAAGATAGAAGACATAATGAAAAACACCACTTTCTAGCCATACGAAATACACTTCACATAAGTTGATTCACCGTGCCGGATTTCAAAATTATGCTCCAAGAAGAAAATGATTTACATATATATTTACAAATATCATTTTAATATATTTATTCATATGCAAGGGAGGTAATTTTGAACATTTTTGTCAAATATTTTCATAAGTATGCATGATAATAACATTCTAAACCGTTCAAAATGCCTATGTTTATATTTGGAATGGAAATGTAACACAGTTTAGGAATTACTGGCATTTTTTTCAAATTTCGCCGCTGGCTCTTTGGTGCTAATTATGGGTCTTCTACCTTAACACGTTACCACACATTGACTCTTTTTGACGCCCCTAAAGAAATATGCTTTAGAAAACATTGTGGAAAATGAAGAAATTGCTTGTGACAAGCAATTTCTTCATTTTCTACAATGTTTTCTTAACCAAAACACCAAAAAATTAAAAATTCCATGCACTTAATATTGTCGTCTGCAACACCTTTCGAATTGGAAGAGTCCAAAATTTTGTTGTTTGGTAATGGGTTAACTAAGTCATGTGATTATACCATCACTATGTGATTTCCGCGGAGGTTTTGCGCATTGTATAACCACTGTTTGGAGTTTGCCCTTTAACCCATTACCATACAGTGACAACTTTTGACGCCCAACAAGTTCAAAAGCTTAGGAAAACATCGTGGAAAATGAAGAAATTGCTTGTGACAAGCAATTTCTTCATTCCCCACAATGTTTTCTACCTCAAAAGTCGTAAAATTCTGAAATTTCAACACATTGAAATTGTCGTCTGCAACATCTTTGAATTTGGACAAGTCTAAAATTTGCCGTTTGGTAAAGGGTTAAAATTTGAAAAAAGGTTATGTGTTTAAAATTCTTTACTTTGTATCTCACCAAATTAATCAAGACCCAATCAAAAGAGAAATATTTGGGCTAACTAGGAAGTTTAGATATACATGTAATAATATTTGTCGTTGAAGTTTTTTTTATATAATTTGATTTATTTGAATAACAACTTATTTATATACTCGGCAAAAGAGCTAACGCATCACTTTTTAAAACTGCTTAACTTCTTTATTGTCAAGGATTTAGATTTAGAATTTTACGCATCTTTATCCTACAAATTTTTGCAAACAACCATAAAAGTATTGTAAGTTTTCTCAGTTATGTGACCGCGTCATACAAAAAGGGGACCAAAACAGTTTTTCGGCTCGTGTAACTAGTGATCTTTTCTAATTGTTGTTGTTTTAATTGATTTTGAAAGTAAGTTAATTGTGTAATTGAAGTCTGAAAAAACTGAATCTTTATCTAACGTAAAAGGGGCTGTTTACGACCAACGTAGCTCGCATAGAAGGGCCTTTACGGGCATAAAGTACGGACTCTAAAAAGTGTAAAAGCCGTCGGTATATTTAAGGAAGGTAACTTTTCTACACAGGAAACTCTTTCAGCCAATACAGATGGTTTGAAGGTTATGTGTAAATTTCACTTTTTAACTAAATTTAAGCTTTTTTGGAATTTTGGAATAAAGGGTATCCTTATAGAAAGTTAAATATTTCAAAACAGGCTGGAACATTCACTATGAGATTTCACGAACTTTGTTGCAAATGATGGTAGTCGGCATGTTTAAATTTTGAACTCATTTTGTCTATTCGTTCAAATAATATTAACAAAAACCTGAGTGATGCGTTAGCAGTTTTGCCGAGTATATATAGACTACGTGCATAATATTATGTTAGATATAAGTATTAATCAAATAATCAGTGTGTATGTATTACAATAAAAGTGGGACATGGACAAAGGCTCGTTGTGCCGCCTGAGATCACCATGGATTTTGATCAGCTTGCGCATATGCATATGCTAATAAATCGCCGATTTAAGGTATCCAGCCCCTCAAAAGCACAAAAGAGCCAGAGGCGAAATTTGAAAAGTGCAAACAATTCCTAAACTGTGTTACATTTCCTTTCCAAATACAAATATAAGCATTTTGTACGGTTTAGAATTTTGAATTAATGCATACTTTTGGAAATATGTGACGAAAATGTTCAAAATTACCTCCCTTGTATATGAATATAGAGTAAAATAATATTTGTAAATTATTTTCTTTTTGAAGCATAATCTTGAAATCTAGCACGGTGAATCAACTTATGTGAAGTGTATTTAAAAGTGTGTGTAGTTTGATGCATTTCCTACGACTAGAAAGTGGTGAATTTTTTCAGGGTCTGTAAACCTTAATATCACATGAGTAAATGTATGTCAAAGTTCTGTAACATGGATCCTAATCGGACTGCACTAAGGCACAGATTGATCTGTTTCTAGAATGATTGCACACATCCCGACTTAAATTGTTTGCCAAATCTAACATTAATGAATAATTATACGTAGACTTGGTTGACGATATACAAAAGTTACAAAAGAAAAAACAGCAGGGTCTGTTGTGACATCTAGCTGAAACAAACAAGAAAAATGCTACATTTGAGCAGGGATCTGGAAAAACGTCCCTTATAGCATTTTAAAAGTTGAGCTTCAAACTAAGCCTATTGTCAAATACAGTCAAATATGCATCCATGCTGCTATCTTTAAGTTACTACAGGTCAATGAGAAGTTATTAGAGAACAACGTGGATCCTGATCAGACTGTGCGTATGCACAGGCTGATCTGGATCTATGTTGGACTCAAAAGCCTTAAAGGACCTTTTTCCAGATCCTGGCTCATTTATATACCCGTTATGTAAATTGCTGAACCTAATACATATGAGGACAAATCGGCAAATAAAATGTTTTACAACGGGGTTGCTCTGAAAGAAAATGAGAAATTATTTCAAAAGGAAAAAGCTAGCAAATGACTTGACCGATAACAGGTTGTTGAATGATACCTCTTGTGACACGTTAGTCTGTATACGGACTTGACAGGGGGAACCCCCACCACAAAAAACATAGTGGCATTTCCGCCCCATCCAACCACCCTTTCTTCACGGTGTATAATCACGTGATACAATATTTTCAGAAAATCTTTAATAATTTTGTAAATACTGGACCGATTTGAATTCGGTTTGAAGCAGAGAAGGTGGACAGACGTCACGCATTAGATTGACGTAGTCGATTTTTGATAAATCAGCTGATAAAAAAGTTATTGAAGATAAACCAAATTTTTGGTTTATCTTCAATAACTTTTTTATCAGTTAATTTTTCAGAAATCCAACACGTCCAGCTTATTCCTGGCATTTTTCCATCTTCTCTGCTTCAAAACGAATTCAAATTGGTCAAGTATTTAAAAAAGATATTGAAGATTATCGGAAATTCTAAGTCACGTGATTATACATCGTGTTCTTATTCAGTAATCTTGTGCATATGACTTTTCATTTTTCTTATGTTTAATCCTTTTCTAAACAGAACTTGATTTTCACGTTCCTAACAGAAAATGCTTTGGAAAACACAGAGGCAAAAGAAGAATGAGCTGACAAACAGCATCTTCTCATTTCGCCTCAATATTTTCTGGGTTAAATTTTACATAAACCACTCAAATACTCTGCTGGTACAACCATATTCTTCTTCCTAAATGTATACACAAGTCATGGATGACTATGACAATATCTTTAAAAATCGGGGGCAAACATTGTGCATAAAGCACTCGGGTGAATACTTTGAAAGAATCCAATAGTCTTTCAGTACATTGCTGCTTTTCTACGAAAACCTCGTACCTGCAGCTTAAAACAAGCTGCAGTTACGAGGTTTTCGTAGAAAAGCGACGGCATGTAGCTATTCGGAAATATGCAGTCAACATAATATTCCCGCCGTTGCACAAAACGTTCGAAAAAGTTATAGGTTTTTTCGCCAAATTTGGGTTGCATATTAAGACTAGAACGATAAGGGTTAACGTTTCTTGGAAAGATTTCAAGGGAAACAGGAATTGAAAGTCAACTTAATTATGTCACAGCATAAAAGAGTTGTAAAACTGCCGAGAATGGAATTTTCAATGAGGGGAGGAGAGAACACAAAGTGGTGGTGGTCCATTTCTGTTGTATGAAAACAAACTTATCCTTTCCCTAACAAAACCTGGCTTTGGTGTCTCTATTGAAAAAATGTTTTAGTAAATATTGAGAGAAAAAAGCTGGTCACCAGCAATCGCCCCGTATGTTTTAATATTGTATGTTCTTTATTCGTCTCCACTAGGACGCAGAAGGGTTGCCGAAGGGTTCCCGATCGATGAAATGACAGGATCGGGATGCTTCTGCACACCTTCGGGATGATCGGGAACCCTTCTTCAACCATTCTAGAAGCCATCTTCGGGAATGCTTCGGGAACCCTTCGGCATCAAAATATGTTCGGCATCCAAATTTTAAAAGTTTGAACATTTGGACGCCGATCTTTTACTTCGGGAAAGCTTCGGGAAAGCTTCGGGAACGTCGGCTTCCCATCTTGAAACCTTCGGGAACCTTTCTGGACCATCTGCAACCCATCGGGCCCTATTTCACTGCATTAAATTAATTATATCACCCCGAACGGTCCAAGAAAGGTTGCCGAAGGTCGACGTATTACATATTGGTAATTGCGCTCTCTGTCCGTTTTCTACGTACGTGTGTTCACATCATATGAACGCAGCATCCACCACATTTATGGACCAATTCGGATTTACATAAGAAGTGTCAAGCCTCATCTTGTGATTATTTTCAGACGTTTGAAATCTTACAATGTCACAAAAGGGTGCTTAATTTAAAATATCTATGTACCGGTTTATTGTGATCTTGGACCTCAAGATTGGCACAGACATGATTTATCTGAACCCTCTCTGTGTGATGCAGGCCGCGGCCATAGCGGAGTTGGTAGCGCATCAGACTTCAAACATGGACTCCCAAATTCGATCCCCCAATGCTGCTAATGTCCTTTCAGACATTTGTTTCTCACCAAATGGGTGGATAATTGTAAACATATGTGAGCGAGTAGCTAAAGGCTCGGGAGCAATACAAGCACTGCCTTCTAGATCTAGAGAGCCGATAGTTGAGAACCTTTTGACTATGGCTAAGGTTGTGTCTTCATTAAGTTGGTCCTCATCATAGTTGCATCATCTGGAACTATGGCGTAGGCATGTCCCTGTCGTCATTGGTGATTTCCATAGTCTTTATCCTGCGAGGAGTCAAAAAGAAAAAAAGTGAAATGAAAACCAAATATAAAATATGAACGCAGAATTAAATTCAGACTCCGAGGAGTAAAGTAATGACGTTGATAGAAAAGTCGAAAATGATTATCGTGAGTACTTGAATTTATTAGTTTTTACTCACAGTTTTGCCAAATCCATTCTCCACCAGACAAACAGAGAGAATGTTTGGGAAAGAGTTAAAGCAACATTCTTTTTAAACGTTTTACGATTCCAAATCTCTTTTTGACTCCTCGCAAGATAAAAGCTTTGGAAATCACTGTGGAAAATGAAGAAATTGCTTGTCACAAGCAATTTCTCCATTTGCCACAATGATTTCTACCCTAAAATGCAAATATTTTAAAAATCTAATCAATTTGAAATTGTCGTCTGCAATATCTTTGAATTTCGACCAGTATAAAATTACGCCGTCTGCTAATGGGCGAAGAAACATATTATTTATGGAGTATACCAGTCGCCAACTTTTCATTATTATGCTAATTCTGACAGATGTCAGGCTGACGTTGTGACATTTTACCTACTCGGTTTTATCAAGTGTGCTTAATTTACCATTTTAATGCATTTTGATGTACATTATATTTCACCAATGGGATTTTAATATCATAACAATCTTTTGAAGTTTGAAAGAAGGCGTGTTCCGTACGGCGTAGTTCTTCATGCACGCGCATAAACCCTTTCCAAAACATCACCGTATGACTTTCTGTAGAAAAATGTCTCTATAAATAAGGAAGAGAAGAAAACGTGGTCTGTCTTATTATCCCTTGTATTGCTGAATTCAAATTCTGTTTAAAATAGTTTGCCTGTCTAAGAGTCATTTCACTTCGAAAAGCTCAGGTTTTTGCAACATTAATTGAGTAGAAAGCAAGCAGGCAGACAGTGTATGCTAAGATCAGTCTGCATGTCAGTGCAGGCCGATCTTAGTACATGCTATCTGCCAACGCTTTGGTCACAACAGTGAATAGACGTGAACAGCACGAGAAAGGTTTACTAAAGGTTTGCTCTGCATAATATTGCTTCACATTTATGGTGTCTTCTTTATATAATTCCTTTATGTTTGAACTAATGAATATGCCTACTTTTACTGGGAAAAGGTCGAAATGATTTCAATCAAGGCATAGACCTCCCAAGTTCAGTACCATAACGTATCGTCTGCAACGTCTTTAAAATTTGCTCAAGTCTACCTTTTTATTTTTTGTAGGGAGGGGATAAATTCATCATTTTAATGCATTTTAATGTGCATCATTTTTCTTAACTGTGATAATAATATAATAGCAGTCTTTTGAAGTAAATAAAAATTGTATTTCATGTGGCGTAGCATGACTGCAGCATGCGGTTCTTTGTGCATTAATTAATTATTCCGCAGAGTGGTGATAGATTGGGTTCGTGTGATGTCCATGATCTAGGTTTTATGGATTACAACCCACCATAACAAACAAAACACTTCGGGCATCTTCGGGCGTCGTCCGTGAAACTGGAAATTTACGAGATATACCATCGTCATTCCCGGGCGTCATTCGTGAAGACGGAAATTGATAAAGAATAACCTCGTCAATTTCTATTGCTACGAATGACGCCCGAAGATGTACGAAGCGTTTTGTAGGTAATGATGGGTTGTAATCCTTAAGCGTCTACCTTCTGCATTAACAAAATATGTTTGTCGAAAAAGCTCGACTTTAACGTTTATCCGGACATGTAATAGAACATACATTGAAAACGATTGAGACAAGAGAAGAAAATGCTGTGAAACAGTATTTTCTTCTTATGAATATTTTCCGTGTAATATTTAACACTAGAGCATTTCATTATCAATTGATGCAATACCTATTTAGTGAAAAACTCTTTTATTTTGGATGTTGTATACTATTTCTACCTAGATTTTTTATGTTTAAACTTTTGAGCATTACATATAGCATAATCATTGAGTCATGATCTGGAAAAATGTTCCCTTATGGTTTCAGAGCCCAGTTTGGTCCCCAGATAAAACTGCGTTTACGGGCAGACTGATAAAAAAGCATGTTGATCTTCATTAGGGGTTTCAAGACCAGAAGCAACCGTAAAATATCGGCATGGATTCCTATCAGATTGCACTAAAGCACATGCAGATACTGCAACAACATTGCATTCTAGATAAAAAAGGCTTCGACCCGTTCCCTTGGGGGGGGGGGGGGGCAGTGGTAACGCGCTCGACTTGAAACACGGGGATCGTTGGTTCGATCCCCCGCTTCTCCAGTCTTTCGGATGAGACTTTATAACCGATGTCCCATCTTCATATGACTTAAGTAGTTGAGTGGGACGTAAACCTCCATTCAATCCAATCCAACCCTTGTCCAAATACGTCCGGGTTTTGACGTCTGAAGGAGAAACTTTCAGAAAACATTAAAGGAACAGAAGAAAATGATGGTAATAATTAAGTATTGCCTTTGCTATATAATTGTCACTGTCACAAAATCCGTGTTCACATTCATTTTGTCGTCTACAGCAGCTATCAATTTGTTAATTCCAAGTTTCTGCATTTTGAGAAAGGGTCAAGGACCATCTTCCTTCCAGATCCCGGCTCTATTGTTGAATGTATAAATATAAAGTCTTTTAGAGACAAAGTTTGAGATGTGACCTTTTTTGCCTTTTTATGCCAGACACTATATATTACGCAATAACATTAATATACTTAAAACTATGTCAGTTAAGACGTTTGTACCATGTGTTCATAGTAAATTATTACAGTTGTCCTAAAGTTGACAAATTTACGACGGACAATGATGGGTTTATCATAAATACCTGGTCGTAATGCCAGAATGACCATTAAATGACCACAAAAATACAGGAAAGGTCATAAAGTCAGCACAGTTATACCACAATGACCATAAAGTCACCACACTCATAATGAGATATGTTGTAAATTAGACGATAAAAACATCGGTACAAAGTAATGATGATGTGACATTAATGTCCAGTAGGTCACCCAAACACAACCAAGACTAAAGCTAAGACAAATGGGACGCGATGTTCTAGTGAAGTATGCGAGCTTCTGAAAAGTAAGATTCTGGTTGGAATCCCCTGACATTGGACTATGAAGTCTGGGCAAAAGAAAACAACACCCAATGTTGGGGGCCTAGCTATATTTCACATGCGTATCATAATACGTATGCTTGAGAATTTAAAACAACTACATTGAATTTGCCGAATGCTGGAATCACAACCAAATGATTTTTGTCTGTTCATTCTTCAATCCCAAATGCCCTGGATTTCATTTTTCGTCAAATACCCCAGTAACGAAATGTTGATTTGCACAATGTTGAATGCAAAATGTATTCGTATTAATTTTGTTTTTATTGGCCTTACATCCCTAGAACAAAAATATTGATGGGTTTCTGAAATTCTGAGTCACGTGATTGATCACCGTGATAAAGTCAACGAGAATTTTTTTTAATATACATACATTTTAGATTTTTTTTTTTTTTTAATTCAATGTGAACAATTTCAAAATTTTAGTTTCAAATGAATATCTTTGTTTATGAATAATTAATAATACGTAACAAATGTGAACTTTAAGCAATGAATATTCATTGGGCGTAAAGTGGAAGTTGTCATGAATCCATAGTCACCTAATACGCTAACGCCTAGCCCGGATAGCTCAGTCGGTTACGTCGGATTCTGTCAATCCAGGGGTCTCGAGTTCGAACCCCGGCTCGGCCAGTACCCATTCTGACATTTGACAAAAGTCATTTGTCTCTCACCAATGGGTGTGAATCATCTATGTGAGAGAGCCGCTGGAGGCTCGGTTTGGATATTGTGGTTGTACTGGTGCGGGAAATACCAGGAACCCACGGTTAGGTGCTCCAGCCGCCGCGATATTACCCTGGTAGTTGAAAACGGCGTAAAACCCCAATAAACTCTAACCTAATACGCTAACGTTACGTTGAAAGTCAGTCTAGTTTGTGAGCCGAGCCCGGATAGCTCAGTCGGTTACGTCGGAGTCTGTCAATCCTGGGGTCTCGAGTTCGAACCCCGGCTCGGCCAGTATCCATTCTGACATTTGACAAAAGTCATTTGTCTCTCACCACTGGGTGTGAATCATCTATGTGAGAGAGCAGCTGGAGGCTCGGTTTGGATATTGTGGTTGTACTGGTGCGAGAAATACCAGGAACCCACGGTTAGGTGCTCCAGCCGCCGCGATATGACCCTGGTAGTTGAAAACGGCGTAAAACCCCAATAAACTCAAACAGTCTAGTTTGTTTTCTTGTTTAATGACAGTCTTTAATCCTACACTTATTTCCAAACGCCTTTTCGTCGCATCCACTATTTGTATTACAAATTAAGATTTTTTTCTGTTTGTTGATAGGCCTGGACACCGTATTATCAACGGCCGTACGATTATTTTTGCGTAATTACATGTAACAACGAACCTGATTGACCCAAACTGATTGCTCGAGCAGATGTCTTCTTAGACAGTTTACATAAAACGTGATCGTAAGATCGTTGATAATACGGACCCCTGGACTCTGAAAAGCCTTGCCCGGTGACATCATAATTATGACTACAGGGATAGGTGTAGTACTAGATAGGTGTGCCAGATGTCATACAATCGGCCCAGAGTGGGTTAGCTGCGATATCGTAGCCACAAACTCGTTGATGGGTATTGGTCTGTGGCTACGAGTCCACCCTATTCCCTTCTTTGGAGCAAGACTGAAAAGTGAAATACACATTTTCTTGTATAAATTTTTGAATACTAACCTATCTAATCAGATGTGAATCCCATATAAACATATTCCATGGCACAAATTCGATTAAAAAGTATCAACAAGAATTGTTATCAATTTCTTCTGCCAACCGAAAATTCAATTCTCAGTAGAATAAAATGGGTGGGTACTCCGCTTCAAAATTTAAGTGAATTTAATTTGAAAGTGATTTCAACATAAAACTACGCTGGGTTGACAGAAAAATGATAAACCTGTTGTCAGGTAACATGCTACTACATTCCACAGCTTTATTTTGAAGTTCGACTATGCTACATTTGCTGGAATGAATCATTCAAGCACCTGCTCCATTGCAGCGGATAGGAAGGAATTGTAACCGAAACCCAGATAAAAATTAAAAAGGTTTCGGTTACATTATTGCAACTTGGTGTGGGTATGCTTCGTTGCTTGCTTATCCCATAATGATCCGGTCGTTTTTGTTGGCAGTATATCGTTGGTTACGCTCGAAAATGTCGTACGTACGGCATTTTTCCAAACGGAACCAACAATATTCAAATTTGCTCAATTTTCCACGAAGCGGCACACGTGTGTTGATTGATTACACAATATGCACGTCGGTCACCTCGCAAATTGCTCATAAAATGATGTAATTGCTTCATACCTGTGGAGGTCGTACTGTGAATATTTTCTAGTTGTCTTCTTATGATAGATTGTATGCTAATGCCTATCATTTGACACATGGTCATATTGTTTCTTACTAAACACTTATTAATTAATGCAAGACACCATCCCATTACCAACAATACTGCTATGGCTAAAAGAACCGCCTCTCCTAAAATGGGACTTAGCGACCTATCTAAAATAGTGTTTCTTGGTAATGACTATCGTAGGCTATTTTGTGAAAACTTGTCGGGTTTTTCAAAACCGTAAGAAACAGTGTTTAAATGGATGTTAAACACACAACACCGTTCCATTTTTAGATATGTTCGCAATTTAAATAAACTATTTCTTAATAAATCTGGGTCAACATTTCACAAAATATTTTTTGCAATCTACTGTTTGACACTTTCTAACGACATGTTTTGAAGTTAGGCGCACTGTGTAGTAATATTATCCCAATCTTTACATAAATAACACAGGCAAAAGCCTCCTTAAATCACGGGTGGTAAACAGAGAAAATATCTCCAAAAAGAGTCAACGGTATTTTGTTGCCTAGTGACTTTCGGCCTCTACCGAGGTAGTTGCATAGAGTGAAAATCTGTAAACAAAGGTAGGTCACGAACACATTTTCTACAATTATTTCTTTTACAACGAGTTTTTGAAAAATCCGGCGATGCTGTAATATGAAGAAAATGGTCGAAGTTTGTTGTGCACGAGAATATACGTTGTTAGTAAGCAGGATCTGAATACAATCGTTGAAAAAAAATTCAAAATCGAAAGTAAAAACTGCTCTGGTCAGAATTTCACCATATTTCTATTATTACGAACAACAAACATACCAATGCAGTGATATTTAATTTTACTTTGTGCTTGCAAGTCATGTACTTGTTGTATCGATATATTATAGGGCTATTTTTCGGGAGAATGGTTGGTAAACCACTGTGTTAAAATTCAGAAGTTCTTACTTTCGATTTTGAATTTTTTTTCAACGATTGTATTCAGATTCTGCTTACTAACAACGTATATTCTCGTGCACAACAAACTTCGACCATTTCTTCATATTACAGCATCGCCGGATTTCTCAAAACCTCGCTTTAAAAGAAATAATTTTAGAAAATGTGTTCGTGACCTACAAGTTTCGCTCTATGCAACTACCTCTTTTTGGAGCTAGTTTCTCCGTTTACCACCCGTGTAAATGGTATATGCACAGGCAACGGACAATGTCTCGTTTGCAATTTAATACGTAGACATAATTCTTGTGGTGAGTAAGCAAGGACGGACAGACTCTCTGTGCAATAGGCCTACTTTTAAAACTTACGTTGTTTGTTTACATTGTTTTTCGACTGCATGAGCTTTTAACTTTGACAGGTGTAAATGAGCTGGTATATGGAAAATAGACTCTCATGGTATTTTATAATAAGACGTATCCTCAAACTACTTACATAGATCCATTTTGTTCTCTAAAAGTGATCTGTAGCAACTGTTAAATAGTATCACGAATCTCTGGATCGTGTCACTTCGGCACAGACTGATTTTAAACGATATAAGGACCCCTTTTCCGAATCCCGGTCCAAATTTATGTCGCCTCGTATATGGTTAATGAATTAATTAAGTCAAAAGAGCCATTAACTTGTTTCAAGGTCTAATTTACAATTCATAAATAAAAATAAATTTCAATTGCGCCGTGTTAACGGCATCCTCGGGAGCTCGGCTTCTTGTCATAAGACATCACGTCAACGTTGCGTTTATGGTAACCCCTGATTTTTCGAGGATGTTTAAATGAGTGTATGCCAGCACGCATGTAATCTTTACCAGAGTTTACCATACCGATCGATTATTGATTGTTTCGTATAGTAGTAAATAGAGGATAATCGTTTGCTTCAGTGTAAGATCGATTTATATTTCATTGAGTGAACAACAAAGGCTTTATTTTCACGAGTGGCGAAGCCACAAGTGAAAATGTAGCTTTTGTTGTTCACGAAATGAAATATCAATCGATCTTACTCGAAAAACAAACGATTATTCTATTTCTTAAATGCAAAAATTAGACAAAATGCAAAAAAAGTATGACAACTTTTCTTAAAGCACGTCGTTTTGCACGTGACTGCTATGCGACGCTTATGATGACGTCACTTATTTGGCCCGGCTTATATAACGTCAGATAGGGTGAAATGAACGAAAGCCAGGCACAAGTTTTCGATAATTTCACTGGATAGGCGGTGAGTTTATCAAATGATAATCTAACGTTATTTCCCAATAATCCACCGAAAAGCATTATTAAAGAATACGTAAACATTGAGCGATGGAAACAGTAATAAATACCGTGATGCTATCAAAAATTGGTTGGTATCTAAAGTGTAATGGTGAGTGAAACACTTCATTTCAGAAGCCTCTTTTTTGTATGTAATGGTTCTTTAAACATGGTAGGCGATGTTTGAATATTTAGATAGTAATTTATGATCGTTCATTATACAAAATGTAATTAATTAATATTTGTGACAATGCCATCGAACGCAATGTAGTCCCGGTGTAATGAAGTAGAGTGACCCCTATAGTAGAGTGACTCCCCGGTCATTCTACTATATAGTAGACCGACTCCCCGGTCATAGTGCTATATAGTAGACCGACTCCCCGGTCATAGTGCTATATAGTAGAGTGACTCCCCGGTCATAGTACTATATAGCAGAGTGACTCCCCGGTCACTTTACTATAAAAAAAATTACATTCATGCTATAGTAAAACGACTCCCCTCTATAGTAATTTGACTCCCCTCTTGTTTACATTAAAAAAGAATCGTCATCAAGTGATGGTACGTGATGATATTGTGTAATGATATGTTAGTGTGATAAATATCAAAATTGCATCTTCCCCATCTTTTTCATTTTTTTACATATATGTTAACTTATTCCTTTTAATAATGATGAATTAATTTGAAGCGTGTTTGGCAACTAGCTTTAATCATAAGTGTTTAAGCAGAAATATTGAACTTTGCTGACCCAGGTCAACAAGAGAAGTCAATGAAAATGTATCATTTGTGGGTAATTACTCTTCCCGTTTTCTACTTACATGGCGGATCTAGCAGGGGGCTCCGGACCCCATCCTTGAATTTGAAAAAAATATCGGCGTGATTTTTGGGGGGATTTTATCATGCGCTAACACAGATCAACACATCTATACCATTATTTTCATTTTCTTTAATCCATAACCAGATAATGACTCTTTCTGACACCAATCTATGTCCCTCTGGGAAAATGTCTGGATCTGCGCGTGTTGTTGGTCCATCAATATCGTCCATAATCGCGTAGATAGCCTACATCTTGCTTTAAGCTGTGTTTACGAGGTTTTGAAGAAAAGCGATGATGTACAGATCTCGGCCGCGTTACATTTTTTTTTTTTTTTTTTTTTTTTTTGCATTCAAGACCTTTTCGGAATGTTCAAATGTCTCCGTTTTGTCTTTTATTTCAAACGTATCGCTGATCTTCAACAAAAACCTCATAACTGCAACAAGCTCCAGTAACGAGGTTTTTGTTGAAAAGCGACGATATGGCCCCTTGTTACTAATTGGTTTCAGAATAGGGTAAGGCATTTGAGACAACAATGAATCGAGGGTATGTCTTGGTGAAGTCTGATCAGAATTCATATGGCTTTTTGGCATTTGCCAAATGTAATTCTAACCCTTTCCCAAACAACAAAATTTAGACAGCTCCAATTTGAAAGCTGCTGCAAAGGACAGCATTGCTGTTGATAAAGCTTGGATTAGTGTACAACAAAGCACATAAAGTATTGAGGCAAGATGAGAAATTTGCTGAGCTTGAGCAATTTCTTCTTTGGCCTCTATGTTCCCAAACCTTTCCTGTAAGGCATGTGGAATCCAGGGCCCCGTATTACTAAACATCTTACGAACAAGTTTTAGTGTAAACTATGTAACAAGACATCTGATTGCACGAGAAATCCGATGGAGCCAATCAGGGCTGTTGTTACAAGTAATGATGCAAAAATCAGACGTACGATCGTTAGTAATACGGGCCCCAGGTCTTGTATGGGAATATGCTAAGAGAATTATATGGGTCTCGTTCAAACCTTGCATATGAGTAGGTCGATAAAGATTCATGATCCATGTTAGTCTATGCCAAAGGAACTCCTTTACCAGTCTCAATCTGATTCGCTCTAAAGAGGATAAAGTTTCAAATGCACATATTAAGCCCAGATGGACAAATCATACTATTATGAAGAAATTATGTCTATCCACACGCACAATTAGACATCTTCTGCCTAATTGTGCTAATGTACAAACATATTTTAATGAATAAAGACACAAGTTGAAAAACTTATTGACGATCAAATAAATTTTGTTCGGTCATCAATAACTTTTTATCAAGTGATTTTTAAAAGAACCACCAAATCTAGAAAAATACATTGCAATTTTACACTTTCTTCAAAAGAAATTCGAATCAAATTCGAAACTCTATCTTGTAGCATTTGGTCGAGTGTCAGAGATCCCACTGAAAATAAATGACCCGAGAGACCAATGATATCTGGAATTAATTGATATCAATCGGTAACAAGCTGGACTGTGGAAACATTTAAATGGTCGTTCTGAACTTGGGATTTTTTCCCCAAATATTTTAGGATTCGGGGTCTTGTCTCCTGACCGATCACGGTGGGTTGTAAATTCTGACCCCGTGCTGGGTTAGTCTAATTGTTGACACATAATTGTCGTCTGCAGCATCTTTGAATTTGGACCAGTCTTAACATATTCCGCCTGTTAATGGGTCAAGCCATCTGTGTCAAAGGTTGTTCTTTGGAAAAGGTTAAAAACGATGACAATCAAACAAAATATTGCCCTTAAAGCTAACCCCTTTAGACATATGCCTACATGATTAGCATAAAAGGTGATCATCGAAACAATACTCTTTTCCTGTCTGTATGGGCCCCTATATTTTTTAATACCCACGAAAAGGGCTGTCAGGGAAGTTCAGAAAAACAATAATATACTTATGGAGAAAAAATGACGCAGCCGTGGCCGATATGATTTCCCAGTTTTAAAATGAAAATATTAGTTGTAGAAAAAATATTTAAAATTTACTTAACTAATCATTTTGAAGTAGGGCTTAATTGCTTGCGACCCTAGGTTGCAGTCAGCGCAAACTGACTAGGTTCAAAACTACCCAGATGGTCCCTTTATGTGAAATGGGACACGCAAAATTATATCACATATCATAATAGGAAAACCATTATGTTCCCTATTTGGGGAGTCACTTTGCTATAGGGGGTCAGTCTGCAATAGGAGGGGTCACTTTACTTCACGTAAGGGGGAGTCATTCTGCTATATAGTAGAATGACCGGGGAGTCGTTCTACTATAGGGAGTCACTTTACTTCATTACACCGGCTTCACAGACGTTAAGGTAGAATACCCGTAGGCTAATGAGATTCGCACGACATCGGAATTACTCGGGAGCGGTCATAAACATTCGGCGGTGGAACTTTCCACCGCCGAATGTTTACGACCGCGCCCGAGTTGGTTCGGGTACGTAACGACGCCGCTCGAAAAAGCCGATGTTTTATGAATCTCTAAATGGCCACATCACGGGTTTTCTACGAGTACGGTCGGGAATCACGTGACCTAATAACAGCAATAGCCTAAATGCCGAAAATCTTCACTTGTTTTGTAAATAAGCGACCGATTTTATTTCGCTTGAAGCAGAGGTCTACAATGCCTACGTACTACAATGCCTACGTACTACAATGCCTACGTAGATTGTCTGAATGTTGTGGAAACAGCACCTGATTAAAAAGGAATTGGCGATTAAAAAATCTTTGTCACCAATAACCTTGTTTTATCGTGTGTTGTCCACGACATCTAATAAATCCCCGTTTTATTGCTGTTTGAACACGTGATACTCTACATGCGCGGATCCAGAGGGGGGGGGGTCAGGTGGTCATGACCCCCCTGGAATTTGGCGAAAAAAGGGGTTATCAAAAAAATTGCTGGCTATGTCCCATTTAAGCTGCGCCATTCGTCCCTGTGTGCCATGACAAACCATAGTTATATTTAGTCCTTTATGGTATGACATGTATCTGCATGGATCCAGGGGTGGTCAGGGGCCTGACACCCCCCCCCCCCGAAATTTGGCGAAAAAAGGGGTTAAAGATGCCCCCCCGGGAAAAATACCTGGATCCGCACTTGCTCTATCCTGTTAAAAGGGTTAAACTTAGCAAACTATCTTTCTACCAAAAGATACTACCAGTGTATTGTTTTTCGTCATTTGGCAGGAACATACCATAGGTTTTGAAGCTCTTTTTCCGTAGTCGCAGTCCTTTGTCTAATTCTGCATTTTATGCAAATGCCTTCTTTTTTCGATACGCCTTGAATTTTATTGCCTGCAGATGAATTAATTTATTTTCCGTAATTCCTTCGTCAAATCTAATTTAACATCGAAGTAGACAGACTGAATGGAGTTTTATGTCCCACTTATACATGTAGCTAAGGACATGTCGTTGCTTTTCAACAAAACCTCGTAACTTCAGCTTGTTTTAAGCTGCAGTTGCGAGATTTTTGTTGAAAAGCAGAGATAATGAGACGAAACCACGGTGTACAGGCCAATGCTAAATAAATGAAGTTGCAGCGTACATGTATTGAAACCTCGACATTTTTGTAACAAACCTAAAGCTTTGCACGACTGCGCCAAACTTAATGCGTCGAGCGTATTTAATCCACCATTAGCAACGAAGAGCCAGAGGCGAAAGTTGAAAAGTAGGCCTACCAGTAATTCCTAAACTCTGATACATTTCCATTCCAGATACGAACAAAAGCATTTTTGAACGGTTTAGAATTTTGAATTAATGCATACTTATGGAAATATTTGACAAAATGTTCAGTGTTACCTCCTTTGCTTATGAATATAGCGTAAAATAGTATTTGTAAATCGTTTTCTTCTTCAGGCATAATCTTGAAATCCGGCACGGTGATTGATGCATTTCGTATACCTAGAAAGTGGTGTTTTTAATGATGGGCTGTATACCTTAAGGTTTACGAACTGAGAATGAAATGCAGAGCCAGAGGCGAAATTTGAAAATTGTCAGTAATTCCTAAACTGTGTTACATTTCCATTCCAAATACATACATAAGCATGTTGTATGGTTTAGAATCTTAAATTAATGCATATTTATGGAAATATTTGACAAAAATGTTCAAAATGACCTCCCTTGCATATGAATATAGAGTAAAATAATATTTGCAAATTATTTTCTTCTTGAAGCATAATCTTGAAATCCGGCACGGTGAATCAACTTATGTGAAGTGTATTTACAAGTGTGTGCAATTTGATGCATTTCGTATAGCTTAAAAGTGGTGTTTTCATTCTCAGTTCGTAAACCTTAAAGGCATTACAAGAACAAACAAGGCTTGCAGGAGCTACTCTAAGAAGAACTGAAGCCATTAACGATGTATTGATAGTGTTTTAGACAGGAGGGGCGCGAAAGTGCAGTATCGCTCATATTAGTAAAGTACCTTTCAAGAACCATCTGATGTTAAAAGACCTCTTTAGCCCATTGCTACACATTGACGATGTTTGACGCCCTACAAGATACAGGCTTTGGAAAACTGTGGAAAATGTGCAAAGCAATTTCTCCCTTTTTCCACAATGCTTTCTACCAAGGAAAGGCAAAGCCATGTAGAATTTCATGCATTAAAATTGTCGTCTAAAACATTTTTATTTGGACCAGTCTAAAATTTCGTCAAGACGATTCAAATAAGTACCCACAAAATAGAATTTATCAACATCCAGTGAAATATTTAATTTTGAAAAAGTCATCGCCCCCATCTGTCTTAGCTGTAGCTCTGGGGAGTACATTATGGGTCTCCGAGTATGGCTACCAAATTGATGTATGTCACAAGATATCTGATGAAATAAGCTCCCCCAGCCCCATGCATTCGACGCTCTTCCAGACAATGGTTGAAGAAAACATTGTTGAAAAGGACAAGGAAGTTTGGATCATTCAATGGGTCAAACTATACTCGATATGACCATCTTTTGCATGGAATTTAAAGGGACATTTCATTCCAATTTCAATTTTTTTAAAGATTGGCTATTCTAATGAGTATAAATACTATTAGTTTTTTGAAGTTGTTGCCAATAAGCAAGAAACACGCATTTAAAGTTGAGACATAATCGATAAATTGCATATAAATCCGAACTGTTGTCCACAACAATTTGTTCAATTTTAACACAAAAATATAAATTTCTCTTAAACGGCGCAACATTCTGGCTTGAAATTTTCAGAATTTTCATAAGGAAATATGCTCTTTCAGATAAAAATAAAAGTAAAACTTATGACAAAAAATTCTGAAATGTCACTTTAATCACATGAGCATGTGTAACTTCCAGGAGAGGTATTGTCCGAGTTCATACACGTGTAGGCTACACTACACCATGATCAACGTGTCCGTCTCTCATATGTGACCCGTCACGCTAAAAGGGACCTTATCCGAACTCCAACAACCAAAATCTTGACAAACTTATCAGACTCATCGCTGGTCAACCAGATCCTGTATGCGAAAAATGAGCATTTAGTAAGATAGGGATAAAATTCTGGATTTAGAAAATTACATACAAGTGAAAAGTGTCGGCCCTAGTGTGGCTGCGCGGACTGCGCAGACTGACTAGGGTCGATATTTTTCATACTTCCGATATAGTCCCTTTTAGCGTGACGCGTCACATATATAATACCCTTTGTCATGTGACAAGATTTATACTGCATACCTCGTATACATGGCGTTTCCTTCGTGCAGGTATATTGCTTCTTTTCAAACAAAAACCTTGTAACTACAGCTTGTTTTAAGCTGCAGGTATGACGTTTTCGTTGGAAAACAGACAGGGGCCATCGTCCATTTGCTTACTTGGTAAATATTAAGAAATAAAGAAAGCCAAATTTGTTTATCATGAACTTTAATGAGTTATCCATGTAACCATTAAATTACAGATGTACATGAAAGCGCATGTATATAATGATATAACAGCAATCATTCTATTGTTTACAGTCAATACCTGCTTATCAATTAATCAATTACCTGACCGCAAAATTTTGGGCTGACCTGAATTTTAGAGGTGATGCAGACGACATTTTCAAGTAAATATCATTTAATAATATTTGGTCTTTTTTGTATAGATAACATTGTGGGAAATGAAGAAATTGTTTGTCACAAGCAATTTCTTCATTTTCCACAATGTTTTTTTTTTTTTTCAAAAGTGTTTATCTTCAAGGGAGTCTAAAGGGTCAATGTTTGAGAATGTATTATCCCAAACGGTTAATTCTTTCCCAATTAAAACATGGTGAATAGTTTGGGACACATACAGAGAAAAGAAGATGTTGCTGATTCAATTTCTCCTTTTCCATCATTATTTTCTGTTCTAGAACTTCAAATTTACTGCTTTTGACATCAGCTTTTTGTTGTATGCAACCTTTTAAATTGGGCTCACGTAAATTTTCACCATTTGGAGAATGGTTACAAGCATTGCACCAGAAAACAGATTTTTTCTTAAACACCAAACATTTTTCACAGATCACTTAAATCATTATAATTGATTATATTATAAATCTAAAATATAAACAACATACAACAAATATTAACAAATACTCTTCAATATAATAATCTTTATTTACAGTTAAACATTTTTCTCATTCACAATTCTTAACCTTTTAATTTTATTACAGATTTCATTTCACATGGCAGTGTAGCTCTAGCTTTTATTACCATAAATTACATACCTGGGCTTTTTCAAATAACAATTCGATAATATTTTCTTGTATACATGTGATGTCTATGTACTATGATACAAGTCTCTTTGAAGAATGTAATGCTATATGCGAAATATGAACACTTTCTGAATAAAGGTCAGCGTCAGGTCAAATGAAATCCGTAATACCTTATCATAACATTGGACAACTGTTTCAAGTGAATGAAAATCTACAATTTTTTGCCTTTCTGGATAGAAAACATTTTGGGGAATTGAAGAAATTACTTCTTAAAAGCAATTTCTTCATTTACCTCTTTGTTTTCAAAAGCCTTTATCAAAAAGTTTCACTCTTTGGGACAAGATTGAAGTATTCTTGGTTATTGTCACAAATCTAATCTTAACAAGAGGAAGTATAATAACTGTGATTCAAAACTTCAAGTAGCACAATAATTCTTTAACCCTTTCCCAAACAAGACCTGGTTTTGACGTGCCTAATAGAAAAGGCTTGGGAAAACATTGAAACAAAAGAAGAAACTGCTGATAACCAGCAGTTTCTCCTTTTGTCTCAATATTTTCTGTGCCATAGTTTACACATATCCTATCTTTGATAACATCCATTTTGTCATTTGTTGCAGTTTTTGAAGTGGATCACCCTAAGATTTTGCCGTTTTGGAAAGGGTTAACTGAATTGGCTTTCTATATTCACACTTTTGAATTTTCAAAAACAATAACTAAATTCAATCATAAACATTATATTTATAAAATCTTAATAACCATCAAAAACATAAATGCATTTTTAATAACAAACAATTTATCCTAGGCTGCTGTTAAACATAAACAAAAATTCTCAAAGGATTGAAGGGTTGCCCATCAAAAAACCTGACCAGTAAATTAGACAGTTTGCTTTAATCAATTCCCACATAATCACATTGTTGTCACTCCATACCTTAAAGGCTTTAAAAAACAATGCTGAAAATGAAGAGATTCCTTATTGAAAGCAATTTCTTCATCTTCCATGATGCATTTTATGAAAGGATTGAAAACAAACAACTGCAACAACGGAAACTGTTTGTCAAATTAAGCATTAACATAACATTAATAACAATTCAAGCCAACATGCATATTATGTCCAAGACACTCCTTTCCTGAAGAAGATCTTGTTTGTTGTCCCTGTAGTATAAAAATCTTGGCAAAATATTGATAACGACCATTTTCCTCTTTTCCCTCAATATCTACTGTGATATTTTCTACACAACTCCTTTCTTTATCAACATCTATTATTTTAACGCAGCACCTTCAGAATTGAACAAGTCTATAAGAATTTTTTGTAAAGAGGTTATTTTTTCAGATCACACTTTTCAAATAACACTTTTAACAGCTATAAGAACATTTAATTCATAAACTAACATTTTAATTTTGAACACTCTAACATACCTTAACCCTTTGTAACAAACTGATGCTGTTTGATGCCTCACAAGATAATGGCTTTGCAAAACATTGTGGTAAATGAAGAAATTGCTTGTAACAAACAAGCAATTTCTTCATTTCTCACAATGATTTAAACCCAGAAAGAACAGAGAATGTATATTTTCATTAACTTTAAATTGGACCAGTCATCTGGTAATGAGTTGAAATCTTTATCACCTTCAAACATTCTCCCCCAAAGGTATGGTTGCTTTTCAATGAAAACCTCATAACTACAGCTTGTTTAGGGCTAAAGTTATGAGGTTTTTGTTGAAAAGCAGCAATATGTCTGTACAGTAGCACATTTGCCTGTAGGCCTGAACTAAGTTCTCCCATCTTTGTCATAGAATGGAAACACCGAGCTATAATCCAGCATTCTGGCTGTGGCACCCAGTCTATCAAGCATTCTGGTTGTAGCTGTCAGTCTATTTTCATCATGAATTTCTGGAGATCATATTACCATGGTAACAACTGAAAATATACAAAGAAAAAACATTGTTAGGAGTGTTAAAATCCCCATTCTAGAGTTTTGAACATTGTCTATAAAAGCAAAAGCTTTAGAGGAATTCCCAAACAAAGATCAAAGCATTTTGTGCATTCAGGATATAGTCTGGAAAATGATAAGACAAAAGAAGATGCTAGATATCAGCACTTTCTTCTTTTGCCTCCATGTTTTCCCATGTCATTTCTATTTGGGGTGTTGAAACCATGGCATGGGCCGTTTTCATCAAAACATTTAAGCTATATTTATTCTTACCAATATCTTAACCCATTACCACTAAAGCCTCTCTTACAACCGGTCGTACGTATTCCTGCGTGCTGTCTGCGTGCAGTCTGCATCTAAAACGTATGTTTAGTCTGCGATGCATGCACATGCAACATACGATTTTGGTGGACGCAACCACGACGCAGACCGCACGCAGCAAATAATTGACCTGACAAATTATTTTGAGGCGCTCTTAAAACCTGTTGTGCTTCTTTATAAATCGTTGAAGAGTTTTAAAACGTACCATTTAAAAAGATGCACGACGTGTTGTAAGAGAGGCTTTATCTTGTGGGGTGTCAAAAGGTGTCTCTGTGTGGTAATGGGTAGACATGTTTGGGGCAATAATTTCAAATCTATCAGAATCTTGATATATTTCGATTATTCTGTTAACATGTTAGTTAGTCATTGGAAAGACAATACTATGTCTTAAATATTTTGATGAAAATGGCCTTGGTCTTGTTAAAGGGTAAATTAAGTGGTATCTATCACATTTTATGGCAAAAACTATCTATATGTAATATGAGACTTCTGTTCATGAATCACTAAGGACACAAGAGATCAGTTACTATGGTTGCCCCTTAACTTACAACAAATTTTACAGTACTTAGAAGTGATGAAAACGGAGTTGGTAACTGTTGAAGTACGAGTAACAAATTTGAGAAAAGTGAAAAGTTAAATATAATTTTTTCATGATGAGACTGCAGCAGCTTTCAACGAAGACAGTTTACCCGTTACCAGACCGCAAAATGTTGGACTGTTCCAATTTGAAAAGTGTTGCAGACAACAATTTCAAGTTTTTAAAGTGACATTTCAGAATTTTTGTCATAAATTTTACTTTTATTTTTATCTGAAAGAGCATATTTCCTTATGAAAATTCTGAAAATTTCAAGCCAAAATATTGCGCCGTTTAAGAGAAATTTATATTTTTGTGTTAAAATTGAACAAATTGTTGTGGACAACAGTTCGGATTTATATGCAATTTATCGATTATGTCTCAACTTTAAATGCGTGTTTCTCGCTTATTGGCAACAACTTCAAAAAACTAATAGTATTTATCCTCATTAGAATAACCAACCTTGGCATCAAGACATACTTTAAAAATTTGAAATTAGAATGAAATGTCCCTTTAAAATTCAAAAATCTTTCTAATTTTGGTTAGAAAACATTGTGGAAAATGAAGAAATTGCTTGTCACAAGCAATTTCTTCATTTTTCACAATGTTTTCCCAAGCCCTTTCTTATGAAGGAGTAGAAAGGCGTCACAGTATGCAGTAATGGGTAAACAAAAATTTTATTGTTTGGGCAGGGGTTAAAAAGAGTTCTGGTGAGTTATTTATCAAATTATAGAATTCCCTGGCAAGTCGAGTATTTAAGCTGCCACAGTTTGTCTGCTACTTTCAAGCCTGAATAACTACAACATGGCAATGCCCAGGTATTGTTGGTGCAAAAACCAGGCTTTGAATTAGTTTTACAATTGGTGGTTCTGCACTTGGCTAATAAATCTTGTTAACCCATTACCAGGGGACAAAATTTTGGACTAGTCCAAATTCAAAGATGTTGCAGACGACAAATTCAAGTGAATAAAAATTTACATTTTTTGTCATTTTGAATAGAAAACATTGTGGGAAATGAAGAAATTGCTTGTCACAAGCAATTTCTTCATTTTCCACAATGTTTTCTACAGCCTTTATCTTGTGGGGAGTCAAAAGGCGTCACTGTGTGGTAATGGGTTAAAAGGGACTTCAGTATTGTACACATAGCCACACATTTGCTAATGTTAGAAAGAGATGAAAATTATTGTTAATCAACAAGTCATGAAAATTAATGTGAACATTTAAAGGGGGAATAACACTTAACATCTTGCAAATTTTCCTAGAACTTCGTACAAAAAAATAAATATACATTATTAAAATATGGTCTTTAAATTGCATATATCCCAAATCTTAGCTTTCTACCTTGTGTATTGGCTTAGATGTCGACGGATTTAAAACCCCATGATTTTTTGTCGGGGGGGGGGGGGGGGGGGGATAAAAATTATAAAAATAAAATATGGGGTTTTAAATCCGTCAACATCCTAGCCAATACACAAGATAGAAAGCTAAGATTTGGCATAGATGCAATTTAAAGGCCATATTTTCATAATATATATTTATTTTTTGCACGAAGTTCTCTGAAAATTTGTAAGATGTTAAGTGTTATTCCCCCTTTAAGACATTCTTTCCATGATATGATGCTTTTCTTTACAGTAACTGATTTTGTGTCTAAATGAGCTTAGCCCTTCACCAAACAACAAAATTTCAGGGTGACCCACTTCAAAAGCTGCTGCAGACGACAAAAAAGATGTTGTTAAGGTAATATTTGTGTATGATATAGCACAGAAAATATTGAGACAAAAGGAGAAACTGCTGGTTATCAGCAGTTTCTTCTTTTGTCTCAATGTTTTCCCAAGCCATTTCTATTAGGGACGTCAAAATCAGGTCTTGTTTGGGAAAAGGTTAAGTAAATGCTCAGAATATGAAAACCCAGCATTTCCTCCTCTTTTGAACAGCTCAGTATTTTCTATACCTAAGGTATATAATTAGCCATTTCAGTGAGTTTTTTCATTGCAGATGCCATGGCCTTGAATTTGGACCAGTGTAAATCATCTGTGAAAGAGTTAAACCAAGATGATGATGATGATGATGATGATGATGATGATGATGATGATGATGATGATGATGACTATAATCACTGAAATGTTTTCCACAACATCGAAACCAGGAATCAGTTCAATGTGTTGTGAATGTGCTTAATTCTGTCCAACAGATTTTCTAATCATCAGATTCAAAGACAGAGTACAGAAAACTGTAGAAATTGCAACCATCCCTGCTAGTCTGGCCCAGACCCTAGTATTAAGGTTATAGTGTAAAAGCAAAGACCCTTTCTGTTAGCAATAAAATAAATACCTTGAACTTGGATTATAGAGGCAAGTCTCAAACAGAATAATGCACCCATTTACAAATAACGCAAACAGAAACGACTAGGGCTAGTCTACCATCCCTGCATGCATGAGCACCATAGTGATGCACCTACTTTGATCACCAGTACAGATTAGAATGTAATTAGGTGCATCAACAGTTTGTTTATTCATTTGCTATTTTTATTAAGCAATTAAATCTGCCTTGCTTTGTGTTAAATATATCACAGATAATATTGCAAAGAAAATATTGAAGCACAAGAAGAAAATGCTGATCATCAGCATTTTCTTCTTTGGCTTCAACATTTTCCAAAAGCTTTGCATCTAACAATGGATATATATCATAATCAACTCAGTGTTGTAAAAAAGCTTAAATCAGCCCAGCAGATTTTCTAATCATCAGATCCAAAGATAAAGAACAGAAAACTGTAGAAATTGCAACCACCCCAGCATGCATGAGCACCATAGTGATGCACCTACTTTGATCACCAGTACAGATTAGAATGTAATTAGGTGCACAAACAGTTTCATTAGCCATTTTTATAAAGCAATTAATTCTTCCTTGTTTAGTGTACAAATATATGACAGTTAATATTGCAAATAAAATATTGAAGCACAAGAAGAAAATGCTGATCATCAGCATTTTCTTCTTTTGCTTCAACATTTTCCAAAAGCATTAGGTCAAATGATAGATATTACAATCAACTCAAAGTGTTGTTAAAATGCTTAAATCAGCCAAACAGATTTTCTAATCATCAGATCCAAAGATAAAGTACAGAAAACTGTAGAAATTGCAACCATCCCTGCATGCATGAGCACTCCAAAGTGGTGCACCTACTTTGATCATCAGTACAGATTAGAATGTAATTAGGTGTACAAACAGTTGGGTTATTCATTAACCATTTTTATTAAGCAATTAATTCTTCCTTGTTTAGTGTACAAATATATGACAGATAATATTGCACAGAAAATATTGAAGCACAAGAAGAAAATGCTGATCATCAGCATTTTCTTCTTTTGCTTCAACATTTTCCAAAAGCATTACATCAAATGATAGATATTACAATCAACTCAGTGTTGTAAAAAAGCATAAATCAGCCAAACAGATTTTCTAATCATCAGATCCAAAGATAAAGAACAGAAAACTGTAGAAATTGCAACCACCCCAGCATGCATGAGCACCATAGTGGTGCACTACTTTGATCACCAGTACAGATTAGAATGTAATTAGGTGCATCAGCAGTTTGTTTATTCATTTGCCATTTTTATTAAGCAATTAAATCTGCATTGCTTTGTGTTAAATATATCACAGATAATATTGCAAAGAAAATATTAAAGCACAAGAAGAAGATGCTGATTGTCAGCATTTTCCTCTTTTGCTTCAACATTTTCCAAAAGCATCACACTACTAATAACGGATACCATAATCAATTCAAAGTGTTGTAAAGTGCCTAAAGCAGCCCAACAGATTTTCTAATAATCAGATCCAAAGATAAAGTACAGAAAACTGTAGAAAATGCAACAATATCCCTGCATGCATGAGAACCATAGTGATGCACCTACTTTGATCACCAGTACAGATTAGAATGTAATTAGGTGCATCAACATTTGGTTAACTCATTAAATGTTTTTTGCATGAACTTAATAATATAAGTAATTCTGATTTTTTTCAACAGAAAAGACTTTCAGAGAGAACACACAGCAATTTCTTGTGATATTGTCTCAATGTTTTCCCATGTTTTTTCTTTTTTTCTTTTAGAAGTGTCAAAATCCCTAGCCCTTTTCAATTAAGGACATCAAAACCAGGGGCATAATAATATCATATACGAACAAGAATAGTATGACAAACCCATGCACCATTAGGATTTCCTATTAAACTTGGTCATAAGATTGATACTAGTGCTGGCCCAATATCTTGTTTGGGAAAGGATTAATTTATTTATGGTGGACCTGTCTAAAACATAAACTTGCAAAGAGCTAGATATATGAGGAATGTCTCCTACATACACAGGTGAGTTGGTAGGAGGCAAATGGACATTTTAGCAGGCCCAAAGTACAGTCTGATCAGGATAGACATGCTGCAGCACTATTACAGATGGAACTGTCATTGTAGTGTAATGGCAGCTATATTATTTTATTATTCCGGATCTAATGCTCTCACTGGAGAGTGATTATTCCACACCACAATTTCAGTCTTTCCGAAACTCGTCAGACCGACAGACATGTCTGGTAAAAACTGACTCGGTCTGGTATGGATTTGTAGTTCACAGGACCGTTTGTCCTGTAAAATATTTTATTCCAGTTCAAGACTGATCCTTTCCATCATAACTAAATTGCTTATCATTCCAAAATTAAAGGCCTAGCTGAGATCAATTAGATTGTGAAGCTAGCTAAAAATTCCATATAAAATCATGAAAGACATGGAGAAAATTCTCATTTTGCTTCAAGATCAGATAGATGTTAATTTTTTTGTTATTTGTGAAAATTTTCGGTCATGTAAAAAACAAGAGGACCATGATGGTCCTATATCGCTCACCTGAACCAAAATGATATAAGCAACACTTTTCTTCATTTCAAAAGATATTTATGACTTTAAGACTGAAAACGAACTTATGGTCAATAACATTGTGAAAATCGAACTCATCCAAGATTTCATCGTGCCCAACATTGTGTCCGAGATTTGTCTTGTTTGATAAATAATTGTAGATTCTGGAGTATAAACAAGGTCGAAAACAGCCGAAAACAGCAATTTTGTCAAATTCAAGGGCACATAACTCTCGACTTTCTAGTCAGATCAGGCTGAAAATCAAACTTATCCAAGATCTTATGGTCTCAAATATTGTGTTCAAGTTTTGTCTTAATTGATAAATAATAGTAGATTATAGAGTGTAAACAAGGTCAAAAACAGCCGAAAATGGCAATTTTGTCAAATTCAAGGGCACATAACTCTTTGTCTTTCTGGTCAGATCAGACTGAAAATTAAACTTATCCGAGATCTTATGGTCTGCAATGTTATGTCCAAGATTTGTCTTGATTGATCAATAATTGTAGATGCTAGAGTGTAAACAATGTCAAAACTAAGTATTTTTCGCATTCAAGGGCAGATAACTCCTGACTTTCTAGTTCGATCTGACCCATAATCAAACTCATCCGAGATCTTATGGCCATACATGTTTTGACCAAGTTTGGTCAAGATTGGCTTATATTTGTAGATGCTAGAGTGTAAACACGAAATTGTGGACGGACGGACGGACGGACAGACAGACAGACAGACAGACAGACAGACAGACAGACAGACAGACGGACGGACGACGGACAAAAAGTGACCACAATAGCTCACCTTGAGCACTTTGTGCTCAGGTGAGCTAAAATCGGTCTGGTAAATTATTTACTTTACCAGACCAAATGTCCAGTAAACATTCTGCAACTTTCGGAAAGACTGCAATTTCATTGCATATTCGACAGGTTCTGGTCAATATTTACAGACAATAACACAGGCAGATTTCAAGATCTTTGCTGATCTCAAAATGCTATAATAAGGTCCTTTTTTGAATATCCAGCTCAGTTTTCCAAATGACCTCTGTTAAGGTTACGCTTGCATGTTTCCTTGACATTTGACAAGACATACCGCTTGTGTCAGCCAGAAATTTACAAAGGATCTGTCAATGTTTCACTGTCATTACACATAAACTAGCTTTTTCCCAAACAAGACAGTGTTTTATTAAGTCATTAAGCAACAAGAGCTGTCACTGTAAGATGACAATGCCCCCGACACCGCTTTGATTTTAAATTATGGCCAATCTATGTTCAAGGTCAAGGTCATCCAGGGGTCAAGGTCACCAAAGTATGTGCCTACAGAAAGGTAATGTACCAAGGACTGTTGTGGTAAAGTATGAAGCGAATATGTTAAGTAATAAGGAAGTTATGGCCAATGTTTAAGTGTTTGGACGGAATGACGGACAGACGGACGGACAGACAGACGGACGGACAGACGGACGGACAGACAAGTCAAATTTATGATGCCTCCCTATCGGGGGCATGAAAAGACTAAGGAAAACATTGAGGCAAAAGAAAACAAGAGGACCATGATGGTCCTATATCGCTCACCTGAACCAAAATGATATGAGCAACATTTTTGTTCAATTCAATTAATATTTATGACTTTAAGACTGAGAACGAACTTATGGTCAATAGTGTTGTGAAAATCAAACTTATACGAGATCTTATGGTGCCCAACTGTGTCCAAGTTTTGTCTTGATTGATAAATAATTGTAGATTCTAGAGTATAAACAATGTCGAAAGCAGCCGAAAAAGCAGTTTTTTTCAAATTAAAGGGCACATAACTCTCGACTTCCTGATCAGATCAGACTGAAAATCGAACTCATCTGAGATCTTATGGTCCAAAACATTGTGTCCAAGTTTTGTCTTTATTAATTACTAATTGTAGAGTCTAGAGTGTAAAACAGGTCGAAAACAGCCGAAAATGGCAATTCTATCAAATTCAAGGGCACATAACTCTCCACTTTGTGATCAGATCAGACTGAAAATCAAACTCATCCGAGATCTTATGATCCCCAACATTGGGCCCAAGTTTTGTCTTGATTGATTAATAATTTAGTAGATTCTAGAGTGCAAACAAGGTCAAAAACAGCTGAAAATGGCAATTTTATCAAATTCAAGGGCACATAACTCTCGTCTTTCTGGTAAGATCAGACTGAAAATCAAACTAATTCAAGATATTATGGTCTCCAACATTGTGTCCAAAATTTGTCTTGATTAGTCAATAATTGTAGATTCTAGAGTGTTAACAAGGTCGAAAACCGTCAAAAACAGCAACTTTGTCAAGTTCAAGGGCACATAACTCTCGACCTTCTGAGCAGATCAGACTGAAAATCAAACTCATTCAAGATCTTATAATCCCAAACATTGTGTGCAAGTTTTGTCTTGATTGATTAATAATTGTAGATTCTAGAGTGTTAACAAGGTCAAAAACAGTCAAAAACGGCAATTTTGTCAAGTTCAAGGGCACATAACTCTCAACATTCTGATCAGATCAGACTGAAAATCGAATTCATCCAAGACCTTATGATCCCCAACATTGTGTCTAAATTTTGTCTTGATTGATTAATAATTAAAGATTCTAGAGTGTAAACAATGTCGAAAACTGCCAAAAATAGCAATTTTGTCAAATTCAAGGGCACATAACTCTCGTCTTTCTGGTCAGATCAGACTGAAAATTGAACTCATCCGAAATCTTATGGTCTCCAACATTATGTCCAAGTTTTGTCTTGATTGATCAATAATTGTAGATGCTAGAGTGTTAACAAGGTCAAAACTAGCTATTTTTCATGTTCAAGGGCAAATAACTCCAGACTTTCAAGTCCGATCAGGCCCATAATCGAACTCATCTGAGAACTTATGACCATACTTGCTTTGACCAAGTTTGATTAAGATTGGCCAACTTTTGTGGATGCTAGAGTGTTAACACCAAATTGTTGACAGACGGACAGACGGACGGACAGACGGACGGACGGACGACGGACATTGAGTGACCACAATAGCTCACCTTGAGCACTTCGTGCTCAGGTGAGCTAAAAATGCTGATAATCAGCATTTTCTCCTTTTGCCTAAATATTTTCTCTGCCAAATTATATATAATTCTTATCTCTGTGAACATCCTCTTTGTTGTCTGCAGCAGCTTTCCAAGTGGAACATTTCACATTTTCAACCCTTTCCCAAACGACAAAATTTTAGGGTGTTACACTTCAAAAACTGCCACAAATGACAAAATGAAAGTTATTAAAAGATAGAATTTGTGTAAAATATGACATAGAAAATATTGAGACAAAAGGAGAAACTGCTGGTTATCAGCAGTATCTTCTTTTGTTTCATTGTTTTCCCAAGCCTTCTCTATAAGGGACGTCAAAACCAGGTCTTGTTTGGTAATGGGTTAAGGTTTGGAAATTTTGGCTAGAATCTAAATCAAAGGACTGCAGACACTGATGGTACCCCCACAGGTAAATGGAGAGTTCACTTACTGGATTTACAGGGTTGCCACGAGTCAGAGAAAATAAAATTCCCTGACAATTCCCTGACAAAATTGCAAAATTCCCTGACATTTTTCATCGCGGTAATTTCGCGGTAACTCGTTAAGTCTTGAGACAATTTTCAAAGGTCATGTTGAAATCATTTATTATATGGCACCGCATCTTGTTTTTTCAAAATCCCTGACAATTCCCTGACATTTGCCAATATTTTCAAATTTCCCTGACAGTTCACAAAATTCCCTGACAATTCCCTGACCTTGAAAAAATTTAAATTTCCCTGACTTCTCCCTGACACATGGCAACCCTGTGAAAATTATTACAATTTTTCTGTTCCCTCAAGAGTTTCAGATAAAACATCATCTAAGTCACTCATGGGCTTGTTTTGTTTATAAAAATAAAATTAACTTTTTTGCAGAGTGCTATGTCATGAATAAAGTCAACTTCCTCTAATAGAATGCATAATTGTTGAAGTATATTGTCATTTTAATTGTCTCCAGCCAGAATTAATTTTAACACTGTCATTTTCCAGACTAAATAATGTTTCATAACGCCCCTTTCATTTTTCTTCCCTTATAATTATGCATGACTTTATAATAGATTCACTATTAAACGAAAATTTTTACAGTTGGATTGCTTTATCAACACAACTGAAATCATTCTCGTTTAATAGCGAATCTATTATATCCTACAAATTGTGTTGTTTTCATTTCAAATGAATATAAACACATGCCATACAATTGTGAAAGCACTATAGTAACTTTTGAAATTGAGAAACTATCAATCGGGATGTAACAAATTACAATGAAATGCTAGTCCTTCAACAGCCTACAGTAATATCAACACAGGACTTTAAGTAAGTTGCCCATTCCAAACACATTGAGTCATTGATGCTTTTGTTTGAACATCCTACAACTCAAAGGCTTTGGAAAACATTGTGGAAAATGAAGGAATTGCTTGTGACAGGAAATTTCTTCATTTCCCACAATGTTTTATACCCCAAAAGACCAAAAGAATTTAAATTTGATTCACTTGAAATGTTTGTCTGCATTATCATTGAACTTTGACTAGTGTACAATTTTGCTGGCTGGTAATGTGATAAAAGTCTCATCTGAAACACTGACTAAACAGTCCCTGGACTAGACTCCATTTGACTGAAACCGACTGATATGTGAGACTGAATACACACAGCACCGTGAAGGTGCTAGTTGGGGAGCCTATAGTCTCCTATCTGTAAAGTCACAGTGTATAATCATGTGACTCAGAATTTCCGATAATCTTCAATAATTTTGTTATTACCAGACCAATTTGAATTCGGTTTGAAGCAGAGAAGGTGAAAAATGCCAGGAATAAGCTGGAGGTGCTGCATTTTTGAAAAATCAACTAGTAAAAAGTTATTGAAGATCAACCAAAATATTGGTTAATCTCTATTAACTTTTTTGTCAGTGGATTTTTCAAAAATCCAACACAAACACCTAATATGTGACATCTGTCGGCCTTCCCTGCTCAAAACCAATTTCAAATTGGTCCCATATCAACAAAATAATTGACAATTTTCTGAAATTGTTGCTTCACGTGATTGTCCACCATGTAAAGTGGCAGAGATCAAACCAAAATCCTAATCCGAGTCTTCTCTGATGTAAATACGCTCTTTGATATTTTGATTTTTCGCTATTTACATCAGAGAGCGTTGCTCTTTGAAAACAGCGGAAAGTTCGGTAACGTTACAAGTAGTGAAGCTTTGTTTTTGTGTATCATATCGAATCAAAACATTGCCTATAAACCTTTTGGAAATACTTTTTGGTCGTAATTTTTTCAGCAGCCATAACAATAAATGGTTCATTCATCGATACCATCAGGCGTTTTAAGGATATCGTTTAAGATCGGACGGTGAACGATGCGCAACATCGAGTTGCGAACTTCTTGATATTTTCAAAGAGCAACGCTCTCTGATGTAAATAGCGAAAAATCAAAATATCAAAAAGCGTATTTACATCAGAGAAGACTCGGATTACCAAAATCCCTGTGTTACAAGTCAAGCACATTACCAAGACACCAAATCTTCTATAAAATTGCTTAACCCTTTCCAAAATGGCAAAATTATACGGTGATCCACTTCAAAAACTGCCTTAAGTGACAAAACAGAAGTTATTAAAGATAGAATATGTGTAAAATATGGCATAGAAAACATTGAGACAAAAGAAGAAACTGCTGGTTATCAGCAGTTTCTTCTTTTGTTTCAATGTTTTCCCAAGCCTATTTCCTATTTGGGACGTCAAAAGTAAGTCTTGTTTGGGAAAGGGTTAAGGATGCTGAAAGCTGCTGTACTAAATAAGCATCCGTAGCTACTGTTTTATTAAAATTATAGCAGGAAAATATTGGTAAATCACTCACGAGACAGATATAACTTGTCAACGTAATTCTTCACATAGACAGCTTTATGTGCCCATGATTCAATTAAATCTTTACCAAACAAGGCCTGCTTTTGATATCCTTTTTAGAAAATCCTTTGGAAAATATTGCTGTTAAAGATGAAAATGCTGAGAATCAGTATATCCTACTTTTACCTAAGTACTATCAGTATTTTCTACTTTTACCTAAATACTTTCTGTGCAAAATTGTAGACAAATTCTAGTTTTATCAACATGCATTTGCTGTCTGCAATGGCTTTCAATCTGAAGATGTCCAAGTTTTTGCCATAGTTTGTGATAAAGTGTTTACGCTTACCAAACAAGACTATTAGAAAACAAATATAAACTTAAGAAGAAAGCTAGTTTTGAAATCTTGTCCAATAAATACAAGAAAATAAAAAAAAATTTCCATATTCTTCAGACTATCCTAAAGTTTTTCATTTTTTTAATAACGCATCATTTTTCAACATGAACATTTTTAACAAAGACAAGTTTATACATCTTTTGTTGATTAAAAAGAGTTTATAAGGTGCCTGTGACAACATTGTATGCATAAATTTTTTTTTTTTTTGATGAGTTGAAAAATAGACTAGTCAAAAAGTCACACTGTCACAGATATGTCATTTGATATATCTTCTCAAAAAGTGCCCCTTATTTTTAATAAAAAGTGCTTGTGATTTTAAAGTACATAAGTTTTTTACTCTGGACATTTCCAAAATTTTGTTGTTTGGAAAACAGCTATCAATCTCTAAAAGGGACATTTCATTCCAATTTCAATTTTTTAAAGTATTCCCCTGTGAAATGAAGAGGTACTGTTCATGAATTACCCATGAACAATTCATGGGTAATTCATTTCCATTTGACCATGAAAAGTTCTTAACTAGCCCATGAACTGCAAATGAGACAATTCTTGATCAGTTCTTAAAATCTGAGTTCATGAACTGGCCTAGTTGAATTCATGAATTTTTGTCTTTAAACGGTTCATGAGCATTTCTTGAACTTTTTAAAGGAAATTATTTTTTCATCTTTTCATGGACAGTTCATGAACTTTTCTTCTTATGAACCATTCAAGGATTTATTCAAATAGAAATCTATTGTCTCATTTGCACTTCACATCTTGAACATGAACAATTCATGAACTCTTATCCATGAAAAAATCATGATTAGTTCTTTCTTGAGAATCATTGATAAGATTATGAACTGTTCATGAACTTGTAATGAACTCTCAACCAAGAACTGTTCAGGTGCTTTTCATGAACATGAGTTCATGAACTGTTCATGTCCAAGAAGTGAAGTGCAAATGAGACAAATGGAATTCTGTTAGAAACAATTCTTTAACAGTTCATGAGAATAAAAGTTCATGAACTGTCCCAGAAACGAAATTATTTTCTTTTTAAAAAATCATGAAATGTTCATGAACTCTTTAAAGACAAAAATTCATGAACTCAACAAGATCAGTTCATTAACTTCTTTTTAAAAACATGTCAAGGTCATATAAAAATACTTACAAAACAATTTGTACAAATATGTTGCTGACAGAACAAAACTGGAGAAACTTTGAGTAGAACAAGCAGTTTCAGAACTGTGATAAGTAACAGGCCATTAAAAATCAATGATTCCTATTTAAAGAAGCAAAATGATAATATTCATTTTACAGGATAATTATGTGGGTGGGGAATGGTAAAAATGAACATTTGAATTTGTTATATTTAGTCTAAAGAACACTTACCAATGTTGCCTTCCTTGGTTCTATCATTTAGTGAGCTCCTTAATCACTTGATAATAACTAACAATATATATGATAATCCTGCTCAAAAACATAATTCTTTAAAAAAAGTCAGACAAGCAAAATTCCCTCCATTATTTTCTAAAGCACATGTCATAGACTGGAACATAAATTAGACTGGGAGATCATGAACGTTTTAAGAGCATTTTAAGAACTGTAACAATCCTTTATCAATTCATGATTAGTTCATTTTTTTTTCAAAATGGACACATTAAGAATATTTACAAAACTGGGTCTGATTATTTATCAGTCCTTAGTCACTTCTGAAATATCATAATGTACCTTTTTAAGAAATGTAACAATCCATTTTTAATTCAGTTCTTAATCATTTCTTTATCACTTTCCCAAACAAGACCTGGTTTTTACGTCCCTAATATAAAAGACTTGGGAAAACATTGAGGCAAAAGAAGAAAATGCTGATTATCAGCATTTTCTTCTTTTGTCTCAATATTTTCCATGCTATATAGAACCAAAAGCCCATCTTTTTCAACATCCATTTTGTAGTCTGCAACAGCTTTCAAATTGGACTACACCAAAATTTTGTCATTTGGTAAATGGTTATTCAAACTATAATGGACATGTTAGTGACATGTTTGTGATTTTAAGAGCTGAAATAATCCATTATTATTTCATGATCAGTTAATGTTTTTTTCAAATTGTACCAGATTCTTTAGGAGTTCTTAATGAGTTCTTCATGCTCAATATGGACATCTTATGAGCTGATTAAGAACTTCATCGGATTCATAAACAGTTCTTTATCAGTTCATTTAATCAATCCGTGATTGATTCATGATCAGTTCATGTTTTTTCAAACTGCACCAGATTCTTTAGGAGTTCTTAATGAGTTCTTATTGCACAATACGGACATCTTATGAACCAATCAAGAACTTTATTGGATTCACCAACAATTCTTAATCAGTTCATTCAAACTTGGAAGATTTTATGACTTGTTGTCTTCATTCTTCATTTGTCCATGAACTATTCATGAACCTGTTTCAGGGATAGTTCATCTCCAAACATTCATGAACAGGAATCAGGAACTGTTTAAGGTCAGTTCATGAATAATTCATGTTTGGCATGAAAAGTGCATGATTTCATGAACCTCATTTCGCAGGTCTTAGTGTCAAGATTGGGTATTCTAATGAGTATAAATACTATAAGTTTTTTTAAGTTGTTGCCAGTAAGCGAGATACACGCATTTAAAGTTGACACATAATCGATAAATTGCATATTTAAATCCAAACTGTTGTCCACAACAATTTGTTCAATTTTGACACAAAAATAAAAATTTCTCGTAAACGGTACAATATTTTGGCTTGAAATTTTCAGAATTTTCATAAGGAAATATGCTCTTTCAGATAAAAATAAAAGTAATATTTATGACAAAAAATTCTGAAATGTCACTTTAACCCATTACCAAACGACAAAATTTTAGACTTGTCCAAATTCAAAGATGTTGCAGACGACAATTTAAAGTGAATAAAATCTTACATATTTGGTTGTCTTGTGTAAATAACATTGTGGGAAATGAAGAAATTGCTTGTCACAAGCAATTTCTTCATTTTCCACATGGTTTTCCAAAGCCATTAACTTGTGGGGAGTCAAAAAGAGTCACTGTGTGGTATATATGGGTTAACAACTTTCCCCTGCGAAAAAAGTTCAAGAACACATTTCTAGTTGTAGAACTGTCCTTAAACATTCTAGATCATTGAATGGCAGTTCTAGAACAGTTCTAAAACTGCCATTTAACAATCTAGAACATTCTAGAACTGTTCTTGAAGTAAAATGACCTTTTCACAGGGTTCTTTCATTGCTGTTTTTTTTTTTTTTTTTTTTTTAAACTGCTACTTAATTTCCTTCCAAAACCTTGTAACTACAGCTTTACAAAAGCAAAACAAAAGCAACTGATTACCCCTCCCATCTTTCAATATGGGGGCATAAAATTCTTGTTTTTCTCTGTTTTTGCAATTAGTGGGGAGATAAAGTTTTGTCATCTGGACTGAATCATTATCACTGAGTTTCTTGTATCATTGTTGAAAGTTGCCATAGAAACAAAACTTGAAACCTGTAATTTTTACTTCATCAACCTTTTTTTGCAGAAACCACAGTTGTTGTTATAACAATTATGAATTTTTACCAAGCCAAGGACATAGAAAATTTGTACCAGTTAATTAGTTCATTTCTTCATGAGGATGCTTTCTGTATGAACCTAAAACATATAATCATTGTTAGAGGAACTGAAAATGTTTTTGCATTACCTGAACTATATTTTTTGATATTGCTATAGTGTTATATATACTCCTCACAAAAAGTTAAGCAACAAAAGTAATTCTCTCAATATTCTTTTTATACACGCGGAAATTTTTGCACAGATTTGTTATTCGGAAAGCCATATCTATGCTTAAACACACTTAAAAGAATACTGAATGTTATCGTCTCCAAAAACAGCTTTCACGTGATTAGAACACACTCACCCCCAAAACATGCATGCAAAATGTGTCGCATATACGGATTTCAAACTTGGCATTAGCTCCGTATGTGCTTAAAACGTGTCAATTTGACAACTTTGATGTCATCAACATTTGAATCATGCCAATATGTCACTTGACTCCAATTGAAGTGGCTCAAATTGTTGGAATGCTACAGGGTGGGGCAACCAAGACTGCTGCTGCCATTCACTTTAAATTTCATCGCAGTATTGACTGAAGAGCAATAACCCGATACAATCAAACTGGACAGATGTCAGAGAGACCACGTTCAGGTCGTCTAAGAGTAACAACACCTTGTGAAGACCATTATGTTGCAACCTTTGTCCGTAGGAACTGGCTTAAAACGGTCAGATAGCTGGAAAATGACCTTCAGAGGGTGTCAAGAAACAGACTTTCCATCCAAACCGTGAGGAACATGTTTCACACAGAAGATCTAAGGTCCAGGATACCACTTCAACGGATCCAACTTCCCCCAAAACATCGATGGCAAAGATTAATATTGGAACATCAACATCAAAACTGAGGGTCACTCGTTGGCGTCACAAACTCTTAACTGACTCGTCAAGATTCTGCCTTGATTCTAATGATGGCATGACACGTGTGTGGAGAAACGGTTATGAACGGTTTGCCGACTGTAACATCGCTGAACACGACCACTATGAACGTGGGAGTTTGATGGTCTGGAGAGGTATCAGTGTTTGCCACAGAACAGAGCTGGTTGTCTTCAGACGAGGTTCAATGACTGGTGTAAGGTGCATTTACGAGATCATCACGCCTGTTATCATCCTTCTGGCACAGTAAACAGATCCAACTGTTATGTTAATGGATGGTAATGCCCGTCCCTATCGTTCTGGAATTGTGACTGAAGTTCTGTGGACCAACAATATCAGACATTAAGACTGGCCTGCTATGTCTTTATACCTTAATTCGATAGAACATGCATGGGACATTCTTTGAGGGCGTGTCTATGGTCAGCATGTTCGCCCACAGACTCTGGATGAACTGCAACAGGTCTTGCAGACAGAATGGAGGATCAATCCACAACGGACATTAGACAGACAAATCTGATTGATGCCAAGGTGTGTCCGGACGTGTATTGAACATCGTAGGGGTCATACCAGGTACTTGATGCTCGATCAAAGCCTGAAGTGGCCGGAAAACAACTTTTTACACATTCTGAACTGCTGGCGAGTGACGTTTTGCACCATTGTTTCGTCGGGACGGTTTTCGAGGATCTGTAACTTTGTTATTGTTTGATGATTTTCCTAATCATTTAACATAAATTGTGTAATAAGACCCCAACTTTGTATTGTATAAAACATAGATCATTAGATGTGATAAAACACATTTGAGAAAGAAAAGTATCTTTGTTGCTTAACTTTTTGTGAGGAGTATATAAACATGTATATTACCAAAAGTACAACCTTTGTATGTTTTGTCTAGCAAAAAATAGAAGGAAAAAGATTAGAAGAAAAGATGTTTATCAAAGATTTACTTTTCACCCCAATGTTTTCCCAAAGTTTTCCAATTAGGGATGTCAAAATCCAGTATTATTTAGGAAAGGTTATAAATTTTCATGATGATAAAGCATTCACTTGAAACTGGAGACCTGTTACAAATCCTTTGGTATTCTAGGATATCAAAATAGCTCATTATTTATTCTTTATTAATATCTTTCTTTACGATAGCTGATACCCTTTGTCAAGACTTAGTGTCAAGTGTGTTTCTGAAATTTATTTGGAAGACAAGAATAAGAGTATCTTCTCCATTCCCCTTGATCTATTCTCTGCCAAACACATTCAAATTATAACTTAAATTTTGTTGAAGGCAGCAAATTGAAAATAACTTCACCTTTGACAAAATTAGAGACATAATTCCATTCAATTCTTTTTGAAAGAAGTTGCAGAAGACATTACAAAGCTCACAGGGTACTGCATGACAACAGAAATTTAGCTTACAACTAATACGAGCATAAAAATTCTGATGCTGATTAATCAGCATTTTCTTCTTTTCATTCAAAGCTTTTTAATCTAGCATCCTATAAGTTCAACAAAACAAAGACTTGTTTGGGAAATGGATAAAAAAAATGGCATTTTAGACAGGCCCAATCTGAAAGGAGTTGCAGAAAAATTAACACAACCAATGATATCAAACATAGGAAACATGTATGTAACATATAATATAAGGAGAAATTGCTGATCATCTGCAATTTCTTCTTTTCTCTGAATACTTTCCTAAACAATTTCTAATAGAAACATCAAAACCTGGTCTTGTTTGGGAAAAGGTTCAAGTGTTTCAGTGTCCCTACTACCAGATATATTGAGATATTTGTTTTCAATTTGAAATAGTCTGGAATATCGAGAAGAACTCCATAAATTATATTTACTTAATCCTCTCAACAATTCCACAATAAATAAGAAATGAGAGAACTTTGGCTACAAGAGAGAATTTTTCACAGCTAGGCCTCCTAACATGCAGCATGACAAGGAATCACACACCATTTTTTCAATAAATTTTAACCCTTTTCCAAACGACGAAATTTTAGGGTGATCCACTTCAAAAACTGCCAAAATAGACGTTATTAAAGATAGAATTAGTGTAAAATATGGCATACAAAATATTGAGACAAAAGGAGAAACTGCTGGTTATCAGCAGTTTCTTCTTTTGTTTCAATGTTTTCCCAAACCTATTCTATTACGGACATCAAAATCAGGTCTTGTTTGGGAAAGGGTTAATAGGTCTGTTGGTATATGACACCCTATTTGTATGCTCCAGCACCTGCAAAAAATTTGATTCCTTTTAGTTCAAAAGCTGTTCTAGAACGTTCTAGATCATTGAATGGCAGTTCCATTTAACAATCTAGAACATTCTAGAACAGTTCTTGCTCTAGAAATGCGTTCTTGATTTTTTTTCGCGGGGGAAGCCCCCTAGATCCACTACAGTGTGTGCCACTTTTCAAAACCATCTGGAGTAAGGTTTGCTAAGGGTTGTCATAATATTCAGCTGTCACGTATTCATACTAAAAGTTTCTATGTCAGAAAAAATCAAGTTGTTTAATAAAAGAAGGCATTGACTGCTAAAATGGCATTCAATTAAGTAAGGCATCTATTAAGGCATTAACACTTCATAAATAGATCAACTTTTCAAACCCATTCCCACTCAACTGTGACTCATTTTAATGCCCCAAAAGATATGGCTTAAGCCTCTCTTACAACCGTTCGTATGTGCTCCTGCGTGCGGTCTGCGTCTTTATAAATCGTCCGATTTTGCAATGTTTAACAAGAGGGCCATTGGCCCTGAAGCGCTCACCTGATATAATATAACTTTTTGTATACCAATTTTCAGGTTGATTGGACAAAAATGAGACCTCTAGGGTGCACACAAGGTTTAACTAAGATTTGACCTTGTGACCTAGAATTGATCAAGACAATCATTCTGATCAATTTTCAGCTTGATTACCGAATGATTGGGCAAAAATGTGGCCTCTAGAGTGCACACAAGGTTTTGCAAAGATTTTACCTCATGACCTAGTTTATGACCCCAGATGACCCAATTTCGATCTTGTTCGAGAATTGATCAAGACAATCATTCTGATCAATTTTCAGGTTGATTGGGCAAAAAATGTGGCCTCTAGAGTGCACACAAGGTTTTTCTAAGGTTTGACCCTGTGACCTAGTTTTTGACCCCAGATGACCCAATTTCAAAGTTGTCCGAGATTTCAACAAAACAATTATACTGAGCAAATTCCAGGTTTATTGGGCAAAAAATGTGGCCTCTAGAGTGCACACAAGGTTTTTCTAAGATTTGACCCTGTGACCTAGTTTTTGACCCCAGATAACCCAATTTCAAACTTGTCCGAGATTTTATCAAGACCATTATTCTGATCAATTTTCAGGTTGATTGGGCAAAAAATGTGGCCTCTAGAGTGCACATAAGGTATTTCTAAGATTTGACCCCGTGACCTAGTTTTTGACCCTACATGACCCAATTTCAAACTTGTTCGAGATTTTATCAAGACAATCATTCTGAGCAAATTTCAGGTTGATTGGTCAAAAATTGTGGCCTCTAGAGTGCACACAAGGTTTTTCTAAGATTTGACCCCGTGACCTAGTTTTTGACCCCAGATGACCCAATTTCGAACTTGTCCAAGATTTTATCAAGACAATCATTCTGAGCAAATTTCAGGTTGATTGGGCAAAAAATGTGGCCTCTAGAGTGCACACAAGGTTTTTCTAAGATTTGACCCCGTGACCTAGTTTTTGACCCCAGATGACCCAATTTCAAACTTGTCCGAGATTTTATCAAGACAATCATTCTGAGCAAATTTCAGATTGATTGGGCAAAAAATGTGGCCTCTAGAGTGCACACAAGGTTTTTCTAAAATTTGACCCCGTGACCTAGTTTTTGACCCCAGATGACCCAATTTCGAACTTGTCCGAGATATCATCAAGACAATCATTCTGAGCAAATTTCAGGTTGATTGGGCAAAAAATGTGGCCTCTAGAGTGCACACAAGCCAAAGGTTGACGGACGACGGACGACGCACGACGGACACAGCGGTATCACAATACCTCACCATGAGCACTATCGTGCTCAGGTGAGCTAAAAATGTATGATTTAAAAAGATGCACAATGGGTTGCAAGAGAGGCTTTAGGAGATAAATTGCTTACATTTAGTGACAAGCAATTTCTTCATTATCTACAATGTTTTCTAACCCAAAATGCAAATGATTTTCAAATTTTTCCTCAACTTAGAATTGTCGTCTGCAACATTTTGAAATAATTATGATTGGAACAATCCAAAATTTTGTTGTTTGGTAATGGGTTAAAATAGCTTACACCATTTTCATTTAGGCAAATTGATTAAAATAGTGATTAAAGCTGAATATATTCCAATGTTTCAAGTTCACAGGGTTTGTTCAAAGTGATGCTGAGTATGTTTGGTTCTTGTAGGAGATGCAGCCACTAACACTAAAGACAGAAAAGAAAAAAAATAACAGTAATATGTCTTGCTCACTCTTAGCAAGCTCAACAAAAACCAATTTTCTCATGGCAATAAAACTTAAAGTAGCCCAGTAATCATGCTTCAATGTCCACAGCAGAAAATCTTCATTTCAAGAACCCCCTGTTGTTATCATTTAACCCTCTCCCAAATAGCTTAACATTAAATTGCTCCAATGCAGAAGCTACTCGCAGCAAACAACAAAATATATTGATGCTGATTGTTATGAAGATGGGATTTTTGTAGAACTTGACACAGAAAAATATTGAAGTAAAAGGAGTAAAAACTGGTTATTTCTGTGTTTGTCAAAATGTTTTAATTTGCACAATCTCTTAACCCTTTCCCAAACAAGACCTGGTTTTGACGTCCCTATTAGAAAAGGCTTGGGAAAACATTGAGACAAAAGAAGAAACTGCTGATAACCAGCAGTTTCTCCTTTTGTCTCAATATTTTCTTAGCCATATTTTACACAAATCCTATCTTTAATAACATCCATTTTGTCATTTGTGGCATTTTTTGAAGTGGATCACCCTAAAATTTTGCCGTTTGGGAAAGGGTTAAACAAAAAGGGATGACATCAAAATCAGTCTTGTTTGGAAAAGGTTCAGCTCCCATTTTGAAGAATATTATCACTAGAAGAATTGATTAACCCTTTCCCAAACAAGAACTGGTTTTCATGTCGCTAATAGAAAATGTTTGTGAAAATATTGAAACAAAAGAAGAAACTGCTGATATCCAGCAGTTTCTCCTTTTGTCTCAATATTTTCTATGCCATATTTAACCCAAATTATATCTTTTATAACTTCCATTTTGTCATTTTTGGCAGTTTTTGAAGTGGATCACCCTAAAATTTTGCTGTTTGGAAAAGGGTTAAAAAGGGATGACATCAAAGTCAGTCTTGTTTGGAAAAGGTTCAGCTCCCATTTTGAAGAATATTATCACTAGAAGAATTGATTAAAACCAATTTTCTCATGTCAGAATGGCATCAAAAGTGTGGGAAAGGTTGAAATAGCTGAGCTGCGGAGATCTTTAAAACTCTTTCAAAAATGTTACAAACATGACAGGTTCAAAATGAAAGAAGTTGCAGATGGCAAATACAATGTAACTAAAACAGAACATTAAATTTGTGTGTAAATTGACATAGACATTTTCCCCCCATCCCAACTTTGATTTATAAGCAATAATTTTTACCATATTGGTTGCATTTAAATTTTGTTTTGAAAAGCATAACCTGTTTCCATGAGAAAATTCTAGATGCGTCCAAATTGATATGAAAGAAAACATTGAGAGAAAAGAAGAAAATGTTGGTTAACAAGGCATTCTTCTTTTGTCTCAATGTTTTCAAAAATGATTTCTATAATATCAGGTCTTGTTTGGGAAAGGTTAATAACCCTGGAATTTTATATTCTCTGAATCTTTTGTGCTATTTTCTGTAAAACTTCAATTCATTTAAAGTTGGAAATACAATCAAAGAAACAGGCTATTGACAACAAGCAGAATGTTTCCCCATTATCTGGGTTCATCACTGATTCAATTCCGTGAAAGGAACATTTCTTTGCGATGAATACAGAAGGCTTGAGCATGATAGACTGAAATCATTGAAACCCCACGAGTTAAAGTTTGACAGGCTACAACAGTTTTTTACCGTGCTTTGACTTATGGGCTTGACTTGATGTGGAAGTTTTTCCATAATTAGTATGAATTAAATAGAATCAGATTGATTTAAATTGTAATCACATTTCCACTGATTGACATTTTTTGACTCCCCACAAGATAATCCCATTATGGCCATGGAAAACATTGTGGCAAATTGAGAAATTCTTGATGCCACAATGTTGCTATCTAAAAAGACAATAAAATATAAAATTTAGTTCACTTGAAATATCTCTAGCCATCATTGGCAACACCTTAATTGGATTCGCACCAGTCAAATATTTTTCCATCTGGTAAAAACATAATTATTCTTTCTTGGATTTAGTTTCAGTACACTTAAAACTAATTAAACAGCCTGCCAAGAAACCAAAGGTATTTCATTCTACCGTTCTGAAACAACTGATCAATAATTTCCGTCTGCAATCAATCTCTTTAATCAGCGCCCTAACATAGATATCCTAAATATTGATTGCCTAGCGTAAATATGGTGGAACGAGAAACCTCGGTTTCTTGAACGCTCCTTAATAAGCTAGTTTCTAATAACCCTTGTTTTGTCATACAAAATTAACTTGAAGCAGGCAATATCAAAGGTTAGATGAAGGTTAGATTTTAAATAATTATGCGCAAATTGATCTTAAACTCCTTTGCTGCCTGCCATAGAAGGCTAGAATAATGAAATTTCTTGAGATGTATGTTTTGGTGGTCTTACCATTAGGTACATGTTTGTACATGATTGTTACAGATATAGTATGTACATGTAATACAACTTTTTTGGTTAATTAGAAGATTTTTATGCTGTCTGCAATTGATCACTGTACTGTAAAGAAATTCTATCTTTGTGCTGGAATTTAACGGACATTACCTGCAATGATACCAGATCAAGACCATTTTATGCTTTGTTTTTTATCCTACTATTTTCTATCCAGAAGCCTTTCAGTGCATGCACATGCCTTAAACTCACTGGTGGTGAACTAAAACAATTTTCGTTACAACAAGGTATAGATATTTTGCGTTTAAATGTGAGTTTATAGATTTTTTTTTTAATGACACTGAACTTGTTCTAAAAACAGACGGGGTTTACTGTTTTGTATTGACAAACTGTCTGTGTTGTTATAAAATTTCGTAACTACGGCTTCGATAAAGCCGTAGTTAGGATATTTTATAACAACACCGACGGAATACATTGATCGTGAAAAAACGTCCCTCGCTTTGGCCGAGTTCACCACCAGTGAAACTGGTTATTGTTTTAATATCAACCATGATTCATGTATCAGAGTACACAGGTGGTAAACGGAGAAACTAGCTCCAAAAAGAGTCAACAGTATTTTGTTGATTCATGCTTCCGGGATAGTTGTATTGAGGGAAAATCGGTAGGTGTCAAGCACACTTTTCTTAAACAATTTCTTTTTCAGAGATTTTTGGAAAAATCCAGCAACGCTGTAATATGTAGAAATGGCCAAAGTGTGTTTTGCAAAAGAATATACGGTGTTAGTTAGCAGGGTTTTAATTCAATCATTTAAAAACATCATCAAATCGAAAGTAAAATTTCTATTTCAACTAACCCTTCGTCGAGGCAACTTGCACTCGCCAAATTTTTGCGAGAATTTAACATTTACATATTAGAAAAATACAAATTCTTATCATTTTATGTATCTTGGGGAGTTGAAAGTCAATTACATGTTATATCGATATATCATTGGCTATAATTTGGGAGATTGTAGGGCAAACATGTGTGTTAAAATCTCCAAGTAGCAATTTTTACTTTCCATTTGATCATGTTTTTTTAATGATTGTATTAAAACCCATCTAACTAACACCGTATATTCTTGTGCACAACAATTTAAGTTTGACCATTTCCTCAACACCTACCTTTGTTTACCGATTTCCCCTCGATACAACTACCCCGGAAGTACCGATATGTGTCGAGGCAAAGAAATACCGTTGACTCTTTTTTGAGCTAGTTTCTCCGTTTACCACCAGTGGAGTAGTACCACAGTTGATAACGTAAACCAGTCAAGGCAATATCGATTGACAAGCATAAATATGAAGATGAAATGCAATGCCTGGGTTTCTTGCTTGTTGCTAAATTAGCTACATGTAATTATGTACCTTGGTTTTCTAGAATGTTTTTTAATTATCATAGTTCCCATACATGGTTATTAACCCTTAACTCTTGCCGGTGGGGGGCGGGGGTTGTAAAAACATATGTTACTATAATTTAACCCTTTCCCAAACAACAAAATTTTAGTGCCTTTGAAATTGAAAGCTGTTGCAGACGGCAAAATGGATGTTTACAAAGAAGACATTGGTGTATGATATGACACAGAAAATATTGAGACAAAAGGAGAAACTGCTGGTTATCAGCAGTTTCTTCTTTTGTTTCAATGTTTTCCTAAGTCTTTTCTATTAGGGACATCAAAACCAGGCCTTGTTTGGGATGGGGTTAAGAGTAAACTCTTCATCCCATAGCTACATATTAAATTCCAATTCACCTACACAAGCAGACTTAATTAAATTAGCATAAAGACAAACAAGGTGAATTATGTATGAATTTTGTCAAAAATGTCATAAATGTGACAGGTTCAGGAAGATCAGGAAGAATTTATCTGAATTTTGCACCTGCATTTTAAACCAGGTCATCCCTTTGTAGCGAAACCCTCATAGCATCCCCCTGCTTGTTTTAAGTTGCTGTTACAAGCTTTTTGTTGAAAGTCAAAATGTTACATTACATTACTGTTCCATGATCAAATGACAAAATTTTACTCTGGTCTCAATTCAAAGATGCTGCAGACACCAACATTTACAAACTTGGTCTTTTTGAATAGAAATCCTTGTGATAAATGAAGAAATTGCTTATGACAAGCAATTTCTTAATTTTTCACAATGTTTCCCATAGCCTTTATATCTTGTCAAAACAAGAGGGCCAGAATGGCCCTATATCGCTCACCTGAAAGAAGTTTGTTACACATCCACTTTTTGTTACAAATCAAAAATTCGTGAACAAATTTTGAAAAGGGTCACTCAAGGAACATTGTTGCCAAGTTTGGTTCAAATTGGCCCAATGCTTCATTTTTAAAGAGTTTTCGTATGATTTCTCTGAGTCTGATAACACTGCCGTTCCACACCCACATTTTTAGATGACAAAGAAAATTTGTGTACACATTTTTAAAAGTCACTCAAGGAAAATTCTTGCTAAGTTTCGTTCAAATTGGCCCAATGTGTTTTTTAAAGAATTTTCTTAGGGTGTCTCTAACTTCGATAAGCCACGCCCTGCCACGCCCGCTTTATCTGACGAATCAAAATCCGCAAACAAATTTTAAAAAGAGTCACCAAAAGAATAATTCTGTTAAGTTTGGTTAAAATTGGGCCAACGGTTGATTTTTGAAGAATTTTCTTAGGATTTCTCTAAGTCAGAGAAGCCATGTCCTGCCACGCCCACTTTTTCTGACAAATCAAAAATTTGCGAACAAGTTTTAAAAAGAGTCACCCAGGGAACATTACTGCGTATTGATTCAAATTGGGCCAACGGTTGATTTTTAAAGAATTTTTTTAGCATTTCTCTAAGTCCGATAAGCCACGCCTTGCCACGCCCACTTTTTTTGACAAATCAAAAATTTGCGAAAAAGTTTTGAAAAGGGTCACCCAAGGAACATTTCTGCCAAGTTAGGTTCAAATTGGCCCAATGGTTGATTTTTAAAGAATTTTCTTAGGATTTCTCTAAGTCTGATAAGCCACGCCCTGCCACGCCCACATTTTTTGACGAATCAAAAATTCCCAAATAAATTTTGAAAAGAGTCACGCAAGGAACATTCCTGCCAAGTTTGGTTCAAATTGGGCCAATGGTTGATTTTTAAGGAATTTTCTTAGAATTTCTCCAAGTCCAATAAGTCACGCCCTGCCACGCCCACTTTTCCTGACAAATCAAAAATTCACCAACAAATTTTGAAGAGTGTCACCCAAGAAACATTTCTGCCAAGTTTGGTTCAAATTGGGCCAATAGTTGATTTTTAAAGAATTTTGTTAGGATTTCTCTAAGTCTGATAAGCCACGCCCTGCCACGCCTACTTTTCCTGACAAATCAAAAATTCACGACCAAATTTTGAAGAGTGTCACCCAAGGAACATTTTTGCCAAGTTTGGTTCAAATTGGGCCAATGGTTGATTTTTAAAAGAATTTTCTTAGGATTTCTCTAAGTCCGATAAGCCACGCCCTGCCACGCCCACTTTTTCTGACAAATCAAGAATTTGCGAACAATTTTTGAAAAGGGTCACCCAAGGAACATTTCTACCATGTTAGGTTTAAATTGGCCCAATGGTTGATTTTTAAAGAATTTTCTTAGGATTTCTCTAAGTCCAATAAGCCACGCCCTGCCACGCCCACAATTTTTTACGAATCGAAAATCCGCTAACAAGTTTTGAAAAGGGTTACCCAAGGAACATTCCTGCCAAGTTTGGTCAAAACTGACCAAATGGTTTAGGAGGAGAAGATGTTTAAAGAAATGTGAACGGACAGACGGACGACGGACGGTGAGTGACCACAATAGCTCCCCATGAGCACTTCGTGCTCAGGTGAGCTAAAAATCAGTATTTGTGAATGAGTGAAATTGATGCTCCAAAAACTAGCCTGACATAATTATAATTCTCCCTATTTATTTTTAATTTATTTATTATTTACTATATTGGTCACAAATCCTATCATTATCAACATTCATTTGTTGCAGGCCCGTAGGAACAGGTGGGGGGGGGGGGGGGGCTAGGGGGGGGCTAAGCCCCCCCAAAGTTGGCCAAAAATGCCAAATTTTCCTTATTTCACACTGAAAATTTTGGGAAAATTCAATTTAGCCCCCCCAATATTCAGACAATGAGGCTTTAGCCCCCCCAATATGAAATTGCTTCCTACGTGCCTGTGTTGTCTGCAGCAATTTTCGAATTGGACCTGCAGACTTAAATTGCGTCATTTTGGAAAGGTTTAAACTCACAATACAAAGCAAAACAGAAATCTCAGCAACGGCATCAAAAGTTCTAAGGTCTTATATAACACAAAAGTTTTATTACAAGATTGCGGTAATATTTCATGTTTTATTGCCGTGGAAACCATTGTAATTTTCAGTCTGCCCTATTTCCTTATTAAGATAACGTGACATTTATTGCAAGTTTCAAGTGGTATGATGTGTAAAACAACAAGTATTTTTACAAGCGTGCAGTGCAGCCCTTTCCCTTTGTGACCCGTCTCCCTAAAAGGGACCTTATAGGCAGTGTGAAAAATATTGACCATAGTCTGTCTGCGCAGTACGTGAAACCAGACAAAGGCTGACACTTTTTACTTTTATGTAATTTTCTAAATCTGGAATGTTTTCCCTATCTTACTATATATGTTCTTTTTTTGTTCATTTTTCGCGTACAATATCTGGTTGATCTATGCTAAGTCTGACAAGATTGTAAAAGTTTGGATATTTTTTAACTTCCCATAAGGTCCTTTTTAGTGTGACGGGTCACATATTCATATTGTGATTTACAATCATTATGTCCTTGTTATTTTTATTCATTCTTTAACCAACAGTTCCTCAAAAAGTTTTGAGGTCCATAATAGAAAAGCTTTTGTTAACCAATTACAAAATATTGAAGCTTTTTCGATGCCCATTCAAATGATATTGTACCCAAAACATGCACAGTGGGGGGGGCTAGGGGGGGGGGGGGCTAAGCCCCCCCAAAGTTGGCCAAAAATGCCAAATTTTCCTTATTTCACACTGAAAATTTTGGGAAAATTCAATTTAGCCCCCCCAATATTCAGACAATGAGGCTTTAGCCCCCCCAATATGAAATTGCTTCCTACGTGCCTGTGTTGTCTGCAGCAATTTTCGAATTGGACCTGCAGACTTAAATTGCATCATTTTGGAAAGGTTTTAACTCACAATACAAAGTAAAACAGAAATCTCAGCAACGGCATCTAAAGTTCTAAGGTCTTATATAACACAAAAGTTTTATTACAAGATTGCGGTAATATTTCATGTTTTATTGCCGTGGAAACCATTGTAATTTTCAGTCTGCCCTATTTCCTTATTAAGATAACGTGACATTTATTGCAAGTTTCAAGTGGTATGATGTGTAAAACAACAAGTATTTTTACAAGCGTGCAGTGCAGCCCTTTCCCTTTGTGATCCGTCTCGCTAAAAGGGACCTTATAGGCAGTGTGAAAAATATCGACCATAGACTGTCTGCGCAGTACACGAAACCAGACAAAGGCCGACACTTTTTACTTTGATGTAATTTTCTAAATCTGGAATGCTTTCCCTATCTTACTATTATATGTAATTCATTTTTTGCGTACAATATCTGGTTGACCTATGCTGAGTCTGATTGTAAAAGTTTGGATTTTTTTACTTCCAATAAGGTCCCTTTTAGTGTGACGGGTCACATTTTCATATTGTGATTTACAATCATTATGTCCTTGTTATTTTTATTTATTCTTTAACCACCAGTTCCTCAAAAAGTTTTGAGGTCCATAATAGAAAAGCTTTTGTTAACCAATTACAAAATATTGAAGCTTTTTCGATGCCCATTCAAATGATATTGTACCCAAAACATGCACACTGGGGTGTAGATTTCAAGTAATAAATTCAGAATGTTTTTACCAAAAAATCTGATCTGTGACTCTGCCCTAAATATTTACACAGATTTTACATAATCATGGTGCAGAAGACGATGACATTCAGAATTAGACACAAATAAATGACAAGAGGGCCAAGATGGCCCTGGATCGCTCACCTGATAGAAGTTTGAAACTTTCTCCATGCAGAACAAGACCCATCTTTTACATGACCTAGGTATCTCTAAGAGAAGAACACGAAACTTAAGATGCGAGATTATGATCCAGCTGAAAACAGCATTCTTAATCTTTAATGATCGATATTTGTGGCTGTTATAGTGAAAACCAAGTCGATAAAAAAACATCAATTTTGTCATAATCCAGGGCACATGACTCTGTTCTGAAAAAGATATTCTCATCAAACTTCTGTCCAAGTTGTTTTTTGATTGGTCAATATTTATTGCTGTTTGAGTGAAATTAAAAACAAAATCGGCAATTTTGTCACCATCAAGGGCACACAACTCTGGCTTTTTTAGTCCGATCAATATGAAAAATGAAATCATATAAGATCTCATGGTCACCAACATTGTTACCAAGTTAAGTCTTGATTGGTCAATATTTGTGTTTTTTGAAGTGAAAATAAAGTTGAAAATGGCAATTTTGTGAAATTCAAGGGCTAATAACTCTGGTTTTCTGGTCCGATCAAGCTGAAAATTTAATTCATTCAGCAGTTTATAGTTAGCAACATTGTTGACACTTATTGTCTTGATTGGTCAATAAATGTAGATGCTAAAGTGTAAACAAAGTCGAAAACGGCAAATTTGTCAAATTCAAGGGCACATAACTCCGGACTTCCTTCTTCGATGACACTGAAAATCAAACTCATTCATTATTGTATGGTTACCAACATTCTAGCCAAGTTTTGTCTTGATTGGTCAATATTTGTTGATGCTAGAGTGGTAACAAAGTCTAAACTAGCTATTTTTGAAATCAAAGGGCACATAACTCCGGACTTCCTGATCTGATCTGACTCAAAATCATACTCGTCCAAGAACTTATTGTCATACATGTTTTGACCAAGTTTGGTCAAGATTGGTCAATATCTGTAGATGCTAGAGTGGTAACAATGTCAAAACTAGCGATTTTTGATATTCAAGGGCGCATAACTCCTGACTTCCTGATCCGATCTGACCCAAAATTGAACTCATCCAAGAACTTATTGTTACATATGTCTTGACCAGGTTTGGTTAAGATTGGTCAATATTTGTAGATGCTAGAGTGGTAACAAAGTCAAAACTAGCTATTTTTGATATTCAAGGGCGCATAACTCCGATCTTCCTGATCCGATCTGACCCAAAATCGAACTCATCCAAGAACTTATGGTCATACATGTTTCGACCAAGTTTAATTAAGATTGGTCAATATATGTAGATGCTAGAGTGGTAACAAAGTCAAAACAAGCCATTTTTGACGTTCAAGGGCACATAACTCTGGACTTCCCGGTCCGATCTGACTCAAAATCGAACTCATCCGAGAACTTATGGTCATACATGTTTTGACCAAGTTTGGTTAAGATTGGTCAATATTTGTAGGTGCTAGAATGGTAACAACAAAATGTGAACAGACAGACGGACAGACAGACGGACAGACAGACGGACAGACAGACGGACAGACAGACAGATGGACGCCGACGGACAAAAAGCGACCACAATAGCTCACCTTGAGCACTTCGTGCTCAGGTGAGCTAAAAAGCGATGATATACAGTGCAACCTAAAATAACAAAGCCTACATGATTGTTACATGAAGCATACAGCGAGTTAACATTTACATGTAACATACATCAAGCATATTGCCACTTTTCTACATAAATCTCGTAACTGCAGCTTGTTTTAAGCTGCAGTTACGAGATTTTTGTTGAAAAGCAGTGATGTAACATACAACAAGCATAATACAGAGCAACCCAAAACAACAAAGCGAGGTACTCACACATAATGACGTATGCAGGCTATCAATGAGCGAGGCTGCTAGCCGTCAACCTCATGCCCTGTGACACCATGGGGTAGGAGACAAGTGATGCATTCATGTCAATGTTCTGTGGTAGGCTGTTCTGGTTTGCGGACGGTTGAAGCCCGGGCCCGGGGAGGGTCTGAGGCAGGGATACAGGCACGATTGACGGAGGGTTGATTGACAGAGTGGGTGTGTTCAAGGTCTGCGGCGCGGCGATACTGCACTGCCCGGCGCCACCTGCGAGCTCTCGCACCATTCGCTGTTGCAATGCCTGCTGTTGCGTGAGGGTGGTTAGGTCACTATTAAGTGCAAGTTGCTGCGCTAGACTTGTGTTTAACGGATTTAATGTAGTCTGTTGGACCGTTGGCTGAACTGCCGCTGTATTTAAGGATTGCAATAAGTTTGATTTACTCACTCTATAGCGTGCATTTTGCTCCAAAAGTACTTCGTTTGTTGCCGTTAAATCGGCCACTTGTTTTTTCAACTCTTCCACCTTTTTACATAACATTGTATTTTCATCTTCTAATAACTGATAACTAAGAGGTTTGGAGTTAGGTGAAAAACGATTCTCATATGTACGAAAACTTTCTGAACCAAATTCTGGATCTAAGCGCCTTCGTTTAGCGTCATGTTCAAATTCAAATCGCTCAAAACGTTCAAATGATGAATGATTTAATATTTCCCTTTCACGATCCTGTTTTTCGGATTTTCGCTGCAGATATTCATATTCCGCACTCGATATGTGACGATATTTACACCCCGCACCACGATGACACCCACCCTTTAAGTTGTCTTTGCAGATGGGAACACCACCTTTTGCGATCATTTCTTGATGATTTACTCCGATTCCCAGAGACGCCGCTTGTAACACACGCGACGGTAACTCACCAGACAGTCTCGCATGTTCTTCTTCTTCACGCGTACAGTGAAGAAATTTACAGTTTGTTCTCCGACACCCATTATTTTGATAATCATGACAGAATGTATACTCCGATATTTTCTTGTATTCCGTAACCTCCTGTTCACCTGGGTGTCGATATTTACACCGTTTTCCTCTTTTACAGACATTCCTCAGAAAGTCGCGACATATGTCATTACTTTTCAGACTGCCATTCTCACTCCCACTCTCACTGTGGTCAGACATCTTCTCGGAGATATCCGGGCTTGGGCGTTTGTTCAACATGGGAGCGATTTATGATGTCACAACCAACACACAAAATTGTTCAATAAATCGATCTAGGCTGTAACTAGACCACAGGTTGTGGGATACTGTTACAATAGTTCAATCAGTAAGATAAGTCTTTAAAATCCTCAGGGCAGCTTGCTCAGCCAATTTTCTGCCTCATCTTGACAGCTCATCTGAAAAGAGATAACAAATAATCATTATTATTATTGAAAAATTGGTTTAGGATTCAGGCCCGTAGGGAGCAATTTCATATTGGGGGGGGGGGGGGGGGGGGGCTAAAGCCCTTGTCCTGAATATTGGGGGGCTAATTTTGATTTTCCTAAAATTTTCAGTGTAAAATTAAGAAAATTCTGCATTTTTGGCCAACATTTGGGGGGCTTAGCCCCCCTAGACCCCCCCCCCCCCCCCCTGTTCCTACGGGCCTAGGATTACAAGAATATATAAATCTAAACTATATTTTATTTCCTCCATCATTTACAAAACTGTTAAATTTCCAACTGGTCCAAAATTAAGCTATTGCAGAAGACAACACAAAATGATATGTTTGAAAACAACAAATTGACACAAACATTTAGAAAATTTATTGTGTTTCAAAATTTTGAAAGGGGCAGTTTTAATAATTTAGAAAAGTAAGCTGTTAGTAACCCTTTCCCAGACAGCATAATTGTAAATTTTTCCATTTCCAAAGAAGGAAATTGCAGGCAACATTCCCAAGTTTATGACATTTTAAAATTTTACAACTTTCCAGGTAGAAAACATTGTGGGAAATGAAGAAATTGCTTGACAAAAGCAATTTCTTCATTTACCATAATGTTTTCTCTAATATTTTTTCTTGACCCGGAATCAAAAAGCATCAATGTTTGAAAGCATATACAGTAACAAACTACAGTGATATGTTTGTGACTTTTGCTAAATTTTGAAAAGGATTATAATATAGGGGAAGATTACCCAGTAAATCTGGTTTAACATTACAGACAAAGACTCCCAAGGGATTCCAAAATGCTACAGAAAACTTTAACATGGTTTCCGATAATCATTACTCAGTTTTTTCTCCTCCTGAATTTTGAGGGGAAAACTGTAAAAATTTGATTCATTGCTGTTCGTATCTGATAAACTCTGTTCAATGGTTACCTAATCCGCTTTTGAATATATATAGAAAAACGTGGGGTTTTTTTTAGCTGTCTTAAGAATCAACTCATGATTTATTTTGCCAATGTTTTATTCCATACAGTCATGTTCATTTAATTTTTTTTTGTTGAAACATTTTGATATTGTAATGACACATTGAGACCATAAATGCTAGGAAACACTCTCTTTAATATATCAAGCCCATCTAGCTACTAGGAGAGGTCCGATCCTAAAAAATATGGTTACCATCATCACGGTGGGGATTGTGCATGCTGGATGGATAACGAATACGGACAAAAATAATCTCGAATCTTGTCAAATATTTTGCAATAACTCCTTTATTTCTTTGTTGATTTTCAAAAGATCTGTTGACGCAATCCCAGTTAAAGTGGACAATTGAGTAAATTTTTTTCGAAATTTTTCATTTTACCATTCACTCATTCTGGACAAATTTTCTTCGTGGATCACATCTTCTGCGCAAATTTCTCTTGTTTTGTCAAGTGGGCTTGCCTAGTTTTGGAGTTATAGAATGTTAAGTGATCGAATGTGTGCATAAAAAAATGCGTATTTTAAATAGACCCCTTTGTGAAATGTGTGTCTAATTTCCCATTAAGTAATGCCTAAAGAATAATAAATCCGATACATTTTGATGAGTATTTGTTTGTAAAATGTGAATCAATTGACAATATGGGTGAAAATGGTGAATTGTACCTATGCGAATGAAAATACAAAACGGCTATCCTTGTACAATTCCGTTATTTTAGAACGTTGACTACTTCCAACTCTTCTAAAATACACCAAACAACCTTTAATTTTCTCTTGTATTATTAAACAAAAGCAATGAGTTATTCCCTTAATCGATATGCAGAAATGGAAAGTCAATGATTTATTACAAATCAATAATAGTTTAAAACTGGTCTGTCCCGAACGTAACTACAGCTTGTCCCGTACGTAATGTGCTTTCTTTTCTTTAATACCACAGCCTCTGTGTTATTACCTTTTCAATCAAATCATAATATTATCAGGAAATATCCATTTGCCAGACTCTTTGTCAAAAAAATTATAATGAAATGAATAAATGAAAATAAATACAACTCTATAAGCCATATGGGTGCGTTGTTTTACAAATTAAAACTTCCTAGCCAAATTAATTTCAATTTATAAAAGTTGAGATGTTCGTATTGTTTTGACACATGAGGTATGTGTAATAACTGCTTAATTAAGTGAAATGTTATCCAAAATTTGCTAGACATCCTTAAATCTGATGGATCCATTATACGAAAACGTACGGGACACTTTTTATAAAGGTGAGAAACGCTGAAATAATCTATTTTAATGCATCCATCTAGTGTAATGTATATGGATATGAATATATTCCTATATATATCAACAAAAACCAGCATATTTTGTGGAACTTTCCTCAATATTGTAAAATAGTTTCAATTAAGCGTAATTATAATACCATTACGTACGAGACTAGTACGAGTACGTGTACAGTCTATTATGTGCATTAAAAGTCTATTTTGCTTAAACTGGAGCCATTAAGGAACCCAAAGCACATAAATAAAGCACAGGAAACGTTCCATTTCAGCAATTAAAAAACTGAAAACTAAAAATTGCCTCGAACGTTATGGACTCGTACGTCACTTTTTAATGTGTACCAAACTTTATTTGGCCTACTGTATCAATGCTATTATAGTAATCGGTATAATTCTTTTTATCATATTTGAAGTGACTTCGAATAGTGGTGTTACTTGAAGAATTAAACTATTTATAACTACACATTTTTAACTACAGTTACTTTAGTTCTTGCCTCGTACGTTACGGGGTTAAAATTACGGTAAATTGTTTAAGAATCATGTTGATTTTGTAAAAATACTGACAAAGGTATATCAAAATACGACTTTATTTTGATAATATATATTTATACTGAAGTAGATTACGCTTGATTGATGCATTAGATGTATATTTATGTCAGTGTTTCTTAGCTTTAAAGAAAGTGTCCCGTACGTTTTTGAATTTTGGAGACAACGACTCGAGGCTTTTCTACAAATTTTGGATTACATTTTTTATATAAATCTTGGTATCGTTTTGGAGCTCTATGTGTTCTGTACAGGATTGGGACAGTTCTGTTAAGATAATTAATTGTTGAAATTGACATTTTTGGTTTGAAAGTTAGAATTTATACCCGGAGACATCGGTTTTTCGTACCCCCTTGTTTGATTGTCACAAGATTTTCATAAGAAATGGGATTCTTACGAACGTTAATTATAGATTAATTTTTTAGTTATAGGTGTTGGATGAAAATAAATGTGGTGGGCATTTATTTTATGTTGACTATTTGCAACTAGAACATATTAAAGGCCGGAGACATCAATTGTCCCCTTTAACTGGGATTGCGTCTGTTGCATGTACCCCGCCTTGAAAATCTCTTTCCTCGGATACATGGATTATTTGTGGTATCCTTTTAATTTTTCCAAAAATTGATCCCAACTGACCAGAAAACGAAATGATAACGACTATGGCAAAATAAGCCACGCTTCAGGTAGGAAATTGTGCAATAATTTTCTTATTTCTGTGTCAATTTTCAAGCGGTTTGTTGCTTGTACCCCGCCTTACTAAGCGCTTTCCTCAGGTGTAAATTACTTATTTGAAAACTCCCCATATTTTTCCCAAAAATTGATCCCAACTGACCTGAAAGACGATCAGATGTTTTGTCGTTTTTCTGTTCGGTTGGGATCACTTTTCGCAACAAGAGCTGTCCGAAGACAGCGCGCTCGACTTTCTAAGTTGCTTAGTATAAAGGGGGCATAACTCCAAATATAGTGGAGCCAGGGTCATGGGCCCTGGTAGTAAGGTAGAGGGTGTGATGGTGAATAAGTATTCCAAGTTTGGGTTGAATGCCTTTGATAGTGTCGAAGTTATTGATGTTTGAAAAAACTTTAACCTTTGTTGCAACGCCGACGCCAACGCTGACGCCCGGGTGACAGTATAAGCTCTCATTTTCTTCGAAAAGTTGAGCTAAAAAGTACAAAAAGGTTTCGTGTAATGCATACATCGGAGGAAAGAGCTCAGTAAGGCGGGGTACATGCAACAAACCGTTTTTGAATTGACGCAGAAATAAGGAAGTTATTGCAAAATGTCTTACCTGAAGCGAGGCAAATTTGTCCGTAGATTTACCCATCCCAGCATGCACAATCCCCACTGTGATCATTGGGAAAAGCTGATACAGTATTAAACATTGATTATGACATAGATTATACCTGAAATCCACCCTCGTAATTACATAAGCCAAATCTGTTGCATTCTTTAACATTTTCTTTATATCTTTTTATACAAAAATCCCAACCTTGCACATTAGGCTAGATACAATCTAGTTTCACATTTTATCTCAGGGGGGGACTCATTCTCTTATCTAAAAGGATCTTTTAAACAGTAGGGCCTGCACTAAAAATTCCTTTGAAACTATAACAGACAACAATCTTTTTCTACCATACAATTCTGGAATGAAATTAAACTGTTGGATCACTCAACTTCCCTGTTGTCTAATAGGACTAACTATTTCCTTCTTATTTTGAGTGGAAATGACCTTGATTCTGTCTGTGAAAGCACATCATCGTTGTAAATGCAAAACCTCATATTTCGTTTTTGGAAAATTTTAACAGGGAAGGAAAAAGGCGTAATAACTTTTCCCAAACTGAAATTTTACTTGAAATTTGGACACATTGTTCACAAAAAATGTGTCATTAATACTGATCAGTAAATATATCTCTAAACCTGCAAGAATCATCTTCGCAAGCCAAGGGTTCTACCTCCACTTTGTTCCTTACGAACCCTTGGCCGCTCACTTCTATAGAAATCGAAAGTACCGCCGCGCCACCTTTCGGTGAAAAAGAGTCACGGCCCTTTGCATTTGCTATTTCTGGCCAATCAAAAGCCTCGTACTGAAACGTGTTAGGCGGTGCATCAAATACGGATATCGATTTTTCCGTTTTCGTTTTGACAAAGAGGGCTTGTAAAGTGTGTTTTGATTGGATAATGGGAAAGTTATCGCGTCCAATGAAATCGCACGGCGGTACTTTCGATTTCCATAGAGGCGAGCGGCCATTTATATAGGGTTTGTAAGGAACAAAGTGGAGGTAGAACCCTTGGCTTGCGAAGATGGCAAGAATTGTCATATCTGGACACACAAAATTGTACTTTTAAAATCGCACAAATCGACATAAGAGGTTTTGCATTTACACCGACGACATATAAAATTAACAGGTTAGGTAGCACTAAAACTTGTTCGTTGTTCATAAAAGTTTGGTCACTTATAGTCATGACTGCATCAACATCATGGTCAGAGCAAATCCAGGTCCCCAGTTTTGCAGCTTATTTTTCAACACGATGTGAACGCAAAATGGTATGTGACCTGACGCCTGACGGATGAAGTTAAGAGCTCTGTCAGAATTGGTTAACCCTTTCCCAAAAAAGACCTGGGGCCCGTATTACTAACGATTGTATGTTTGATTTTTGCATAATTGCTTGTAGCAACAGCCCTGATTGGCTCAGTCGGATTTCTCGTGCAATCAGATGTCTTGTTACACAGTTTACACAAAACCTTGATCATAAGATGTTTAGTAATATGGGGCCCTGGTTTTGACGTCCCTAATAGAAAATGCTTGGGAAAACATTGAGGCAAAAGAAGAAACTGCTGATAACCAGCAGTTTCTCCTTTTGCCTCAATATTTTCTGAGCTATATTGTACACAAATCCAATCTAAATTGACGCTCATTTTGTCGTCTGAAACAGCTTTTGAATTTAACTGCCCAAAAATTTTGTCGTTTGGGAAAGGGTTAACTAATAATCTTAAAATACTACTGATGCTCCTTCTACCATACTTATTTCATGGCTGTTAACAATGCCTGTATAATAATATAGGATTACAATAGGATTACATCTACAAGATTACAGAACACCTCATATTGGATTAACAGATGTGGTTGCACTTGTTTGTTGTCAGATAAGGATAAATGCTGTCAGATACATCTATCTGATATCACAGTGTGCAAATATTAATCTCACAATTATTGGCAAAGTCCCAAAGGAGACATTTCTTGCAGTTTTTTCCTTTCTTTACTTTTTCAGGAAGTTGATGTGAAATTTCTGCTAATGATTGCATTGAATGGGTAGTCTCTGGTTTACCGGGCGCAATTCTATCCTATCCAATTTTATATAGTTTGGGTTAGGGTTTGAGGTGAAAATCAAAATTCATGTAAACAGAATCTAAAAAGTGTCAAGAAAAAGAGCAGGGGGTATGGGGGCAGCAGTCCCCCATCATAAAATAGCCCAAAACAAAGCACTGCATTTAGTGCGCTCGGTATACCAGAGGTGCACCCATTGAATTGTCATAGATGCATTTATAAAGATGGCCACACAGGCTATACATGATTTTTGTGGGTTTTTTTCGGAAGAAAATATCGAGCATATTTAGTGGCTTTGCTCGGAATAGAAAGGGTTAACAAGCTGAAAATATCAAACAAACAGACCAGGCTCAATATGATATAACTCATATTTACATAATGAATCTTCAAACAAATTGATTTAATCTTGGGATAGACGGACCACTTAATATTCATTGTTAGATTATCAAATACAGACCAAAGTCAACACAGTCAGAGAAAATTGACCATTTTTAAGCAATCAATCAAATTGTCAATTATCAAGAAAAACTGCATAACTACAACTAAATTGTTTGAAGCTGAAGTTATGAGGTTTTTGGGTGTTTGAAATGTGAGTGTTTAAGATGCAAACTCTTCAAGAATGTGGCACTTGACTGCACTAGCTTGCCATTTACACACTAATATTAATGTACTTGCTTAGTATAATCACGGGTGGTAAACAGAGAAACTAGCTCCAAAAAGAGGTAGTTGCATAGAGCGAAAATTTGTAGGTCATGAACATATTTTCTTAAATTATTTCTTTTAAAGCGAGTTTTTGAGAAATCTGGCCATGCTGTAATATGAAGAAATGGTCGAAGTTTGTTGTGCATGAGAATATACAGTATTAGTAGCAGGGTTTGAATACAATCATTGAAGAACAGTTCAAAATCGAAAGTAAAAAAGTTTTTACTTTCGATTTTGAAATGTTTTTCAAAGATTATATTCAAACTTTGCTTACTAACACCGTATATTCTCGTGCGCAACAAACTTCGACCATTTCTTCATATTACAGCATCGCCAGATTTCTCAAAAACTCGTAAAAGGGAAAAATTATGTAGACAAATGTGTTTGTGACCTACCTTTGTATACAGATTTTCGCTCTATGCAACTACCTCAGTAGAGGCCGGATGTCACGAGGAAACGAAATACCGTTGACTCTTTTTGGAGCTAGTTTCTCTGTTTACCACCCGTGTATAATGCAAGCATTGGTTTTAAAACAAGTGCGAGGTAGAGTAAAGATCTTATGAAACAGACAACATTTAGACTGGCCCAAGTTTGCTGATGAATAAGCCAAATTGACAGAAATCAGAGACAATTTAAAGAGACATTTTCACAATCATTTTTACATAAATTCTACTTTTATTCTATCTGAAAGAGCATCTATTCTTATGGAAATTCTGAAAATTTCAAGTCAAAATATTGAACCGTTTACGAGTTAAATATATTTTTGTGCTAAAATAAAACAAATTGTTGTGGACAACAGTTCAGATTTACCATACAATTTGTCATTTCTGTCTCAACTGTAAAGGCGCATTTTCGCTTATAAATAGCAACTTCAAAATCAAAGTGCTGAGAGCACTGTAATTGGACATCTCTGATTGATTGTGCGGGATTGTACATGAACGAAAGATATTTTATTCATTCTTCTGTGTTTAATTCTATAAGATCGGTTTCGGACATACGAAATCGGCTTTAATACCAGAAAACCCTTCTCATGCTTCAAATTGATTTGATTGCCGTTTCAAGACAACTGATTTGTCGCTATGAATAATCACTATTAATTTGATTACCAAATTCAATTAAGGCCATGCGATTAGCACTTTTGTCTTCTTGTTTCGGTTTACTATGAGTATTGCCGTCAGTTATACTTTTCATTGATTTTATAAAGTACGCTACAAAGCAATTTATTCAAAATGTAAGCCAACGCGCTACATAATTGAAAGCCGCGATAGCTCACTTAGCAGAGCACTCACCTTGTACTCTTTACACATGTTATATCCGGAAGGCCCTGGGTTCGAATTCTACTCAGACATTGTTCTTTTTAATCATCTTTTTTTTATACGCCGCCGGATATTGGCGTCATCTTCTCCGTCTGTCCGTCCGTCCATCCGTCCGTCCATCCGTCTGTCCGTCCATCCGTCCGTCCGTCCGTACGTCCGTCCACTTTTCTTGTCAACGCAACTCCTCCTAAGTTTCTGGCTGGATCTTCTTGAAACTTGGTCAATGTTATCACCTCAACTGGTAGATGTGCATGAAGGAAGGATTTTATGGTTCGTTGATTTTTGCCAGAGTTATGCCCCTTAAAAAAACTTAGTCTCTGGGGCTTATTGAAATTGCCGCCTTGTCAACGCAACTCCTCCTAAGTTTCTTGCTGGATCTTAATGAAACTTGGTCAATGTTATCACCTCAATTGGTAGATGTGCATGAAGGAATGATTTTATGGTTCGTTGACTTTTGCCTGAGTTATGCCCCTTAAAAACTTAGTCTCTGGGGCTTATTGAAATTGCAGCCTTGTCAACACAACTCCTCCTAAGTTTCTGGCTAGATCTTAATGAAACTTGGTCAATGTTATCAACTCAATTGGTAGATGTGCATGAAGGAAGAATTTTATGGTTCATTGATTTTTGCCAGAGTTATGCCCCCTTAAAACTTAGTCTGTGGGGCTTATTGAAATTGCAGCCTTGTCAACGCAAGTCCTCCTACGTTTATGGCTAGATATTAATGCCACTTGGTCAATCACCTCAATTGGTAGATTTGCATGAAGGAAGGATTTTATGGTTCATTGATTTTTTTCTAGAGTTATGCCCCCTTAAAACTTAGTCTCTGGGGCTGATTGAAATTGCAGCCTTGTCAACACAACTTCTTCTAAGATTCTGACTGGATCCTTATGAAACTTGGTGGATGTTATTACCTTAATTGGTAGATGTGCATGAAGTAAGGATTTTATGGTTCATTGATTTTGCCTGAGTTATGCCCCCTTCAATCTTAGTCTCTAGGGCTTAATGATATTTCAGTCTCGTGAACGCAATCAATCCCTTCCAGGTTTTTGACTGGATATTTATAAAAACCTTTTTGTGAACACAACTTTTTACAGGTTTTTGTGTGAATATTTATAAATCCTTGTCAATGTCATTTTTTTTTGTCTCAAGTTTTATAATTGGCGTCGTATATTGTGACCATGGCACCCTTGTTCGACTTCTATCTCCACCATCGTTGGCGAAAAAACGACCGCAGTGATTTAGAATCGATCTTAACACAAATTCAGCGAAATACAGTAATGAAACGCCGATCATTTACATACAATTCCGCTCAATCAATGAGAGGCGTCTAAATATAGTGCTCCAAGCACTTTGATTTTTATTCCTGTTTATAGTAAAAAAAGAAAAAAAACATGGTAGCAGTTTTCCCTGGTTGTGGTTACAAAACAAATTCAATACATACTTTTCCTGAAACAAAATACCAGATGAATTGGAGAACCTAACCATGGATTCCTCATACAAGTACTACCGCAGCATCCTTGCATCTACAGATGTGCATAAAAAGAAGAAATTGGGAATGTGCCGTCGGGAAAATGGCAGTGGAGTACAATAAGCAATTTAAATCTTCATATCATTATCAACGAAAATTTGAGAATTGCAATGTCCCTATCTGTAAACATATTCATACGATCATCCAGGTACCATCTGTTGCAGACCCATTGCTTCATCTTCTTAGCTCAATACACGTAAACGGGTCTCTTAAACGAAATAAATACAGATCGCTGTCACTTAGTCTTATACTAGTAATAATCATTGTTGTCATGATCATCGATCAGTATGTAAATAGGTCATGATACTGTCGAATATCAGTGATACAGATGCTGGAGAAAAAAAACTCGTAAGAGCAACTATTTTTCTAAATAGGTGGATTTCACTAGTGTCTCATCTGAGGCTGTTCAGATGGAACCCTGATTTGTCATCGAGTCAAACCCGAGTTGCGAAATGAACTCACTCCCCGATAATCAATTTCAAAACCCTGGTTCCAAAGTACGTCTCGTGGAAACCCCGTTCCTTTAAATATGTCAAAGACTTAAACAACAAGAGGACCATGATGGTCCTATATCGCTCACCTGAACCAAAATGATATGAGCAACACTTTTGTTCAATTCAATTAATATTTATGACTTTAAGACTGAGAACGAACTTATGGTCAATAGCGTTGTGAAAATCCAACTTATACGAGATCTTATGGTGCCCAACTGTGTCCAAGTTTTGTCTTTATTAATAACTAATTGTAGAGTCTAGAGTGTAAAACAGGTCGAAAGCAGCCGAAAAAGCAGGTTTTTTTTTCAAATTCAAGGGCACACAACTCTCGACTTCCTGATCAGATCAGACTGAAAATCGAACTCATGTGAGGTCTTATGGTCTCAAACATTGTGTCCAAGTTTTGTCTTTATTAATTACTGATTGTAGAGTCTAGAGTGTAAAACAGGTCGAAAACAGCCGAAAATGGCAATTCTATCAAATTCAAGGGCACATAACTCTCGTCTTTCTAGTAAGATCAGACTGAAAATCAAACTAATTCAAGATATTATGGTCTCCAACATTGTGTCCAAAATTTGTCTTGATTAGTCAATAACTGTAGTTTCTAGAGTGTAAACAAGGTCGAAAACCATCAAAAACGGCAACTTTGTCAAGTTCAAGGGCACATAACTCTCAACTTTCTGATTTGATCAGACTGAAAATCAAACTCATCCAAGATCTTATGATCTCAAACATTGTGTCCAAGTTTTGTCTTGATTGATTATTAATTGTAGATTCTAGAGTGTTAACAAGTTCGAAAACAGTCAAAAACGGCAATTTTGTCAAGTTCAAGGGCACATAACTCTCGACTTTCTCATCAGATCAGACTGAAAATCAATCTCATCCAATATCTTATGATCCCCAACATTGTGTTCAAATTTTGTCTTGATTGACTAATAATTGTAGATTCTAGAGTGTAAACAAGGTCGAAAACTGCCAAAAATGGCAATTTTGTCAAATTCAAGGGCACATAACTCTCGTCTTTCTGGTCAGATCAGACTGAAAATTGAACTCAACTGAGATCTTATGGTCTCCAACATTATGTCCAAGTTTTGTCTTGATTGATCAATAATTGTAGATGCTAGAGTGTTAACAAGGTCAAAACTAGCTATTTTTGACGTTCAAGGGCAAATAACTCCAGACTTCCAAGTCCGATCAGGCCCATAATCGAACTCATCCGAGAACTTATGACCATACTTGCTTTGACCAAGTTTGATTAAGATTGGCCAACTTTTGTGGATGCTAGAGTGTTAACACCAAATTGTTGACAGACAGACGGACAGACGGACGGACAGACGGACGGACGGACGGACGGACGACGGACATTGAGTGACCACAATAGCTCACCTTGAGCACTTCGTGCTCAGGTGAGCTAACAATGATCAAAGAAAAGGAACCTATCATACACAATACGTGCATTAAATTGGGTAATCATTCTAAAATGTGTGTTTTCAGTAAACACATCAAGAAAAACAAACGTTTTACAGAAGAAATAATCCGAACTGGTTTTGAACCAACGGCGTTCCAAATTTCAAACTGAAAAAAGGTTGCGAGGTTAATCCTTTCCCGTTTGAACTATCGCTGCTGCTGATGATATAGGGTGTCTGTTTACATTATAACCATAGTGTATGCATGTATCGCTTTCTAAAGATCTTACCCTTTACACAATAAATATTACGAAAGTCAAAAAACTACAAGAAAATGATTAAATCGAAAAAAGATCGTAAAGTTGGTTAAGACGTGGCATGAATTGAATCGGCCAATGAATTTTATAGTATTTGTTAGAGAACACATAGAAAGTAGGAAAAGATACGACAGTTTTCCTGTATGGTCGCAAAATCTATTTTGAATTTTGGTCAACTGGCAATTGAGTCTGTGAAAGGGTTTTTTGGTAATGAAAACCCATTTCGCCTGTCCAAAAGTGGTTATAAGAATTGTACGTCCTTTCGGACGTCCAATTAAAAACTGATAGCATTTCTACGCGTTAGAAAAAACAATTTTTGCATCAAGATATAGATCTACCTTAAAAAAATGAAATAAATGTGAAATGTCACTTTAAGGACACCATGCAACTGTTCTTTATAAGCTTACAATACGGCAAAAGCATAATAGGCTTATTATTCAATCCTTAAGCAACAATAAAAATAAGCTGTTGCAGAAAATTTCTGCAGTCTCTTTATGCTTGATTAGCACTGATTAATAAAATATTCATGTTTTAATTTCCGCTTTCCCAGTCCATATCCAAATGCCTGTTTGATGGATCAATGCAACACTATTGTATGTGAATGCAATAGTCATATAAACTTACAACAGTTTTGCACACACACTTAACCCTTTCCCAAACAAGACCTGGTTTTGACATCCCTAATAGAGAAGGCTTGGGAAAATATTGAAACAAAAGAAGAAACTGCTGATAACCAGCAGTTTCTCCTTTTGTCTCAATGTTTCCTGTGCCATATTTTACACAAATCATATCTTTATCAACATCCATTTTGTCATTTGTGGTAGTTTTAGAAGTGGACCACCCTAAAATTTGCCGTTTGGGAAAGGGTTAATTTAAGGTTGCATCATAATGATCTTATTCTCATCTGATTTAAATCTTTTACCCTTTTATGGTGTTTATTATCGTCAGTGTTATTGCAAAACCTCCTAACTCCAGCTTGCTTTTAGCTGGAATCACATGGTTTTGCAATAACACCAATGCTATATTGTTTCAAACATTTTTAATTACTAATTTTAGTAACATTTCAATAAGTTTATATTTTGCCTCAATACTTTCTACGCACTATAATATGGAAAAAAATTATTTTCATTAACAACAACTTGGCAGTTTCCATTAGCTTCCAAGTTAGGCCACCTTATCTCTTTACTGCTTGGAGAAGCGGTATAAATCATTATCATTCAGTAAACAGAATTTAGACTGCTCATTTATCCCTTTCCCAAACAAGACCTGGTTTTGACGCCCCTAAAAGAAAAGGATTGGGAAAACATTGAAACAAAAGAAGAAACTGCTGATTACCAGCAGTTTCTCCTTTTGTCTCAATATTTTCTGTGCAATATTTCACACAAATTCTATCTTGAATAACTTCTATTTTGTCATTTGTGGCAGATTTTGAAGTGGATATCACCCTAAAATTTTGTCGTTTGAGAAAGGGTTAATAAGCATTGCTGCAGAGAACTTTCACAAATGTCAATGCTTTGTTAATGGTACTGATTAATCAAATATTTATGATTCAATTTCCGCTTTTAAACTTCTGACATAATTGTATTTTTCTTATCAATTATTTGAATCATTCTTTTTTGCTAGATGTTGTCAATACAATGCAAGTAAAAATCTTTTATCTAACTTTTCACCCTTTTCTTAACAACAAAATTGTTTAATTCTAAAAAATATGATACACTAGCTGCAATATTTTCTTCTTTTGTCTCATGTTTTCCAAAGCCTTTTCAGTGAGAAGAAAAGCAGGATTGGACTGCATATTTCAGTCTGGTCTTGATACTTGTAGATGTCTTAACCCTTTCCCAAACGACAAAATTTTAGGGTGATCCACTTCAAAAACTGCGACAAATGACAAAATAAATGTTATCAAAAATATTATTTGTATAATATATGGCACAGAAAATATTGAGACAAAAGGAGAAACTCCTGGTTATCAGCAGTTTCTTCTTTTGATTCAATGTTTTCACAAGCCTGTTCTATTAGGGATGTCAAAAGCAGGTCTTGTTTGGGAAAGGGTTAGTAATAAAATAACATAAATAGCCTCCCTATTCTTGATGGCTCAAATTGAAATCAATATAACTGTGAGCTATGGAACAATGCAAAAATTCTAGTTATTTGTCTAAAGTATTATGTTTAACTGATTGATCTATGAAAAGAATTTCAACATTAAACAGAATATTTGATTGGATTAAAAGTATAGAACAATGTGCATGAGCAACATTTCCGAGTGCTTATACTGGATTACAATACATTACTGGTGAACCTTTTCCACAAAGTTTCTAGACTGCTCAAATTTGAAAGCTGATGCATAAGGCATTTTAATTTACCCTTTCCCAAACAAAGCCTAGTTTTGACATCCCTAATAGGAAAGGTTTGAGAAAGCATTGAAACAAAAGAAGAAACTGCTGATAACCATGGTGCAGCACAGTTTCTCAATTTGTCTCAATTCTGTGCCACATTTCACACAAATCTTATCTATCCATTTTGTCATTTGTGGCTGTTTTTGAAGTGGATCACCCTAAAAATGTTGCCATTTAGGAAAGTGATAAAATGCATGTATTCATGTACATAGCACTAAAATATTGAATATAATGATATTGAAAATCATCAGCATTTCATCTTTTGCTTCAATGTTTTCATAAGTTTCAAAGGCGGATCCAGGATTTTTTTCCAGGGGGGGGGGGGGGGGGGGGGGGGGGGTGCCAAGCCCAAGATTTTTTCCCCCTCTAGATCCGCCCATGTGTTTTGTTCTTATAGAGGTACATCAAAATATGGGCTTGTTTGGGGATAATCATTGTTTAGGCCATAATTATGGGTGAATGTAACTTTTTATTGTCCTCAGAAACTCGGTTAAAAATATACTTTATGATTTTGACAATAAATCACCATGGACCATTGAAGCAAACATGAACATCATTTTTCCATAACCTAATAAATAAATTAAATCACCTTTTAGCACTATATATTCTGTTTCTCTATATGTTTATCATACAAAACTAATTGAATTTCTGATCTTTATCAGTGAAAAAAGATCAATCTTTTAAAAGGCTTGCATTAACATGATAACCTGTATTAAGCCTTGTCCTGCTGACATATATTTTTGATTACCAATTACCAAATTTAGAGACATCTCAATCAGTTTGTCTCAACCCCTGCATTAAAATTCAATAATGCATTTCTAGTTCTAATTCTGATCTAGAATCTTCTAGAACATTGAATGGCACTTCTGGAACTGTTCTAGAATAGTTCTGACACTATCTAGAACTGTTCTAGAACAGTTCTATAGGAAGTGCCATTTAACATTCAAGAACGTTCTAGAAGTCTTGAACTTAACCCTTTCCCAGGCAAGACCTGATTTTGATGACATAAAGAAAGCTTGGGAAAACATTGAGACAAAAGAAGAAACTGCTGATAACCAGCAGTTTCTCCTTTTGCCTCATGTTTTCTGTGCCATATTGTACACAAACTCTTTCCTTTTTAACATGAAATTTGTCATAATTGGGACAGCTTTCCAATTGGACCAATTGAATTTTTCGCAGGGGAAGTTTTTGCAACAATGACTTGTGGAAAGCTGGCAGTGTAGGCTAAGATCAAACTGCATCTCTGTGCAGGCTGATCTTGGCCTATACTGCCTGCATTAGCTTTGGTCACAACAGGAGTATGACAAGTAACTCCTGGGTAAGCAATGAAATGAAACACACAATATAAGATTTGTCAAACATTGCCTTTTGAACTTTCGTTGAGACGTTGGACTAATATTTGCTGTAGATACCCAAGAGCACTTTAAGGGTAAAACATTTTGATCAAAGTTTCAATAATAATGATAAGTAAATCTACCAATTAAATCTTTCTCAAAATGCAAATGACAAAAGTTTTGAAATTGTTCCACTTTGAAAGCTGCTGCAGGAAAAATGGATTTTGATAAAGAAGGAATTTGTTTACAACTAGAACTGTCACAGAGCGGACAAATACCCCCCACTAGCGCCCTGTCACTGAAAAAGTGCTGTAGGTCAACCGGTTCTTGACTTAGAGCATGGAAAATGGATTTTAAACAAAGTCTGATTGTGACCTTGACCTTTGACCTTCGTGACCCCAAAACAATAGGGCACCTCCTTGGGTCATGGGCAACAACTGTGTAAAGTTTCACGATCCTAGGCCAACCGGTTCTTGATTTAGAGTACGGAAACGGATTTTAAACAAAGCCCGATTGTGAACTTGACCTTTGCCCTTGGTGACCCCAAAACAATAGGGCACCTCCTTGGGTCATGGGCAACAACTGTGTAAAGTTTCATGATTCTAGGTCAACCGGTTCTTGGCTTAGAGCACGGAAACGGATTTTAAACAAAGTCCGATTGTGACCTTGACCTTTGACCTTCGTGACCCCAAAACAATAGGGCACCTCCTTGGGTCATGGGCAACAACTGTGTAAAGTTTCATGATCCTAGGTCAACTGGTTCTTGACTTAGAGCACGGAAACGGATTTTAAACAGTCCGATTGTGACATTGACCTTTGACCTTTGTGACCCCAAAACAATAGGGCACCTCCTTGGGTCATGGGCAACAACTGTGTAAAGTTTCATGATCCTAGGTCAACCGCTTCTTGACTTAGAGCACGGAAACGAAAAAGTCTACGGACAGACGGACGGACGGACGGACGGACAGACGGACAGACAGACAGACAGACATGGTGAAACCAATATACCCCCCTCTACTTCGTAGGTGGGGGGTATAATAAAGGACAGAAAATGAGGAAATGCAGATTATAATCTGCATTTTCTTCTAATGCATTAATTGTTTTCCTGAACAATTTTTATTAGTGATATATCAAAACAAGGTCTTATTAGAGAAAGAGTCAGGCCCATATAGGATTTGATTTATTCGGGTTTTACGCCGTTTTCAACTTCTATGGTCATATCGCGCGGCTGGAGCACCTAACTGTGCGTTCCTGGTATTTCTCGCACCAGTACAACCACAACATCCAAACCGAGCCTCCAGCTGCTCTCCCACATAGATGATTCACACCTATTGGTGAGATAAATGACTTTTGTCAAATGTCAGAATGGATACTGGCCGAGCCGGGGTTCGAACTCGAGACCCCTGGATTGACAGACTCTGACGTAACCGACTAAGCTATCCGGGCTCGGCAGGACCATATTATAGGAAGCAAATTTACATTATGGAGGCTAAAACCCATGTGTCTGAATATTGGGGGGGGGGGGGGGCTGAATTGGATTTTCCTTAAATTTTCATAGTTAGACATGGAAAATTTGGCATATTTAGCCAACTAAGGGGGGGGGGGGGCTTACCCCCTATCCCCCCCCTGTTCCTACGTGCCTGAGGGTTAAGTATTTTGATTTAAGTTTCTATAATAATGTTAAGATCACAAATTGTTTTTACATAATACGATAAATCACAAAAGATGTGAATTATTTTACTTTGAAATACATACCTCATGCAAGTTCTACAATATTTCATGCCGTAGAAATACAAAAATTAACATAATGAATAAGGATTTAGCCGCAAGACATTCTTATTCAGATTAAGGAACGCTGAATCCCCTATAAGGATCTTTTTAATTAAAACAAGATCGAGCTGTCCGAAGACAGCGTGCCCAGTTTGGGTTGAATCCCTTTGATAGTATGGAAGTTATTGATGTTTGAAAAAACCTTAACCTTTGTTGCAACGCCAACGCCGACGCCAACACCAACGCCAACGCCGACGCCCGGGTGACAGTATAAGCTCTCATTTTCTTCGAAAAGTCGAGCTAAAAAGGACCATTTTTGTGCTCTTAAAAAGGACATGATTATGCACTTTATGAATGATTTTGTATAGGCCTCCCTTATACTTTATAACATAAATGTGTGACATTTTCACAGTAAACCCTTACCAAATTTCTTCATTTTCTACAATGTATTCGAGTGCCTTACTTTGTGGCGTGTCAAAAAACCTAATTTATACAGTAATTGAAAAAATTAATACTGCAATGACTTTAAGGGGGAATGCTCCAGTTTTTCGGAACACTCCGTCATTACTGTAGTAAATTAAATGTTTCGTACCAATATGTTTCGCTACCATATTTTCAATAATATAACACATGATTACAATTTTCCATTTTCGCAGGTAAAAGTGTATTTATTATGCGAAACTGGTTTCCTCAAGATGAAAATCGATTATTTAGAGCAAGACAATCGTAAGTGTGTATGCAGTTACCACTATTTTGCGTAATCTATTCATGTGCAGCTGATAAAAATTGTTGTAATTCACTAATAAGTGCGCTGACCTATACATTTTCTTTTTGAATTATTACCAGGACATGTTGCTTAATACAATGAGGGAGTTGTATCAAATTCTATTATGTAGAACTTGAAATATTTCCAAAAATATGCAAATTTTTACATAAAACACTCCAGCTTCGTTGATCTAACCGAACACATGAGCATGCTGTTTTATACATTTATTCGTTTATAATAGCATATATTTTGGGTTTCCTGTTCTTATTAAATGTAAGGCATTACTTTAAATCCGTTTTCGAGACTAAACGATGAATAATACTGCATTTTATTAGCATTTTAGTGACCTTGGCCAGGTGCAAGAAATTATGCGTTTTTTCTATGTAGGGGTATGTGATACGAATGCCTATAAAATTCAAGCAAGATCGCTGACCATCCATTTTTATTTCATTTTTCAATTGGTAATAACATGTAATTTCAAAATACAAAATATAAATAAATTCTATTATTGTGAAAAAATTTAGGAAACTGGAGCATTCCCCCTTAAGTAACAGATACTTAATTTTAACTTCTACTATATATGCTGCTTTCAAGTATATTGTTACCGTCATCGAAAACAGTCATCAAAAACAAGATAGTCCCAGATTTATAAACACGGTGGCTGTCCCACATGAATTTTGGGAAACATTCCCATGGTTTATTCAAAAACTTTGAAAGAGAAAAGTACAGAACATTAATGCTTTTGCTTGAATGTTTGCAGAAACCATGAGAGTCTGTGCAGAGCGAGTTAGAATCAAGAATGGCCCTCTCAAAGGCATTATGTGATACACTTTATATCTCATCAAAATCCGTAGAGAATTAGCTAAGAAATTAAACAAAACATACCATGAATCATACCATTTAAATTCCATGTGAACATTTTCCAAAAGTCATGTGGGTTATCCACCATTGATAATCATTTGTGCACTATAACACAGTAAAGAGTACATTTTCACACTCTATAAACAGTCAATCGATTTCCCTGCTCCATGTTTACAATATTTTCATTATCACTTCCTCAATGAGATATGCAAACCAATTTTCTATGATAATAGCCTCACTAAAAGATATCAAATCGCAATAAATTTCAGTCAGCTTGACAGAAATATCATACTAATTCTCTTATTTCTCATTAAAACCTTACGTTGTGGGTACTCATTTGAATTGTCTCAACGAGACAATTTAAATGAGTACCCACAACATAGGGTTTAAAATAGAAATAAGCGAGATTTTTTCGATTCAAATTTTAAACACTTCTGCATAGCAGGGGCCTAGTTGAATAAAGCACTATCTCGCATATCAGTTCAATTTCCATCTTTGTATGGGGTCGTTGGCTATAAACCCCAATAAGGCAAGATATACAGTTCTATTGTGCGAAAACTTAATTTAAAATGCCGAAAAGTAGCCACGCCCTTATTTATCATGATAAAAGGAAAACGACTTCAACCCATTTGTGATTTGGGGTATGGAGAATCTCATAAATAACCATTATTAGGAATAAATTCATGCAATCTCTATTGAAGTGACTTTAATAACACATATTTGGCTATTTAATGGTACGAAAATTGAAATACCCTATTTACCGCACAATAAATGGGCTACACGATCGGGAAAAGGGGTCCTCATGGATCTTGATCAGAAAGCTTGCACAATGCACACAGACTTTCCCAGATCAATGTTAGTCTAAAATGTTATACATGTAAAAAGACTTTTTTCCAGATCCAAGCTCAATTGTTTTTCAGTCCAGTTCAATTAACCAACCCATTCCTAAATATTTTGGACAATTTTTGGACCTGTGGAATTCAAAAGCTGTTGCAGATTACAAAACAAATATCATATTAATAATTTATAATCATTGCAATTGGTCAATTCAATCAATAATAGCAAAGAAATATTGAGACAAAAGTAGAAATTCATGACATCAACGACATCAATATTTACTCCTTTGATGAGTTAAGTGGCAGCAGATATAGGCCTTGATTAGCTTGACTTTCATGTAATTGTCTGCAATTATTTACTGCATCATTCTCACTGGTGGTGAACTAAAACAATTTTTGCTACAACAAGGTATAGATATTTTGCTGTTTAAATGTGAGTTTATAGATTTTTTTTCTAATGACAATGAACTTGTCCTTAAACAGACCAGTTTTACCGTTTTGTATAGACAAACTGTCGGTGTTGTTAAAGAATCTCGTAACTACAGCTTCGATAAAGCTGTAGTTACGATATTTAATAACAACACCAACGGAATGCATTGATCACGAAAAAATGTCCCTTGCTTTGGCCGAGTTCCCCACCAGTGCGTCTGAAATTATGTATTTCAAGAGAGTGTTAACATGAGTTTTTCTATAACTTTCCCACTATATTGTAGACTAGATAATTGTTACAAAATGTCCTGGATTTGTGCCCGGGTATCATGCTGAGACATATCAAAGCCAATTTGTAAAGCAGAATAGATACCCACAGACTGCAACAAGACCCGGCCATAATGCGTTCATAATTCATCAAACTTAACCGATTAACAGACAGCACAAATTTAGGACTGTCTGTTCCAATTTAAAATGACTGTTGCAGAAGACAATTTCAAGTTGATGTAATATTTTTTTAACTAAGAATCTTTCTATCCTTTTTGGGTTAGAAAACATATTGTGGAAAATATAGATATTGCTTTAATTTCAACGATGTTTTCCCAAGCCTTTTTCTTGTGGGGGAGTCAAAAGGCGTCACTATGCAGTGATGGGTTAACCCTTTCCCAAACAAGACCTGGTTTTGACGTCCGTAAAAGAAAAGGCATGGGAAAACATTGAAACAAAAGAAGAAACTGCTGATAACCAGCAGTTTCTCCTTTTGTCTCAATGTTTTCTGTGGCATATTTTACACAAATCCTATATATCTAATAACATCTATTTTGTCATTTGTGGCAGTTCTTGAAGTGGATCACCCTAAAATTTTGTCGTTTGGGAAAGGGTTAAACCACAAACAGACAACAAAATTTTAGATTGGTCCAAATTTAATGATGTTGCATAAGAATGAAATTTTCAATTGCTTGGTCAGCATTCGGCCTCAAAACCCCTGGATTGATAGACTCGATGTTAAATTACCGACTGAGCTATCGATCGCAAGCTCACCTTATTTGGGACAGGGCGTAACAAAACTTAAGCTATATTGATGCTTATCAACAAGAACCTCATAACTGCAGCTTGTTTTAAGCTGCAGTTATGAGGTTTTTGTTGAAAAGCAAAAATATTCTGTATAGGTTTTTTAATGGAATATTTTCAAGCTGTGATAAAAGGTGTGAAAAGTTCACAACTAAAATTTATTTCATTGACACAAAAAGACAGAATTTGAATAGAACAGAAATCCTCATTTAACCCTTTCCCAAACCACTAAATTCTGACTAATCTGATTTGAAAACAGTTGAAGAGGTTAAAATGAATGTTAAAAAGAAGATGATTTATGTAGAATTTAGCATAGAAAATATTAAGGCAAAAAGAGAAAATGCTGTTCACCTATATACATTTAAACCACACTTGAACTATATTGTTTAGAAAAGGATGAAGTTTGATAACAGGATACACAAAATTTATTTTGATTTTTCAAGCATAAAAGTTCAATTTACCATGGCCTATAATAAATTATTTAGATATTTATGAAATAGCAAAATTCAGTCCCAGTAGGTCTTTGTTACTAATAAATCAAATCTTCAATTATAGTTTGTCGCTCAGGAAGAGTGATGTTTCTATTAAAACTTTTCCAAACTAGAACTGTCACAGAATTTGTCTTGGTACCCAAGCACAATTAGCTTTTACTACAACAAAGGGCAATAAAGTGTACCACTATATAAATTTGAAGTTGCTAGCGCTTATGCTTTAGAACATATATTCCAGACAAAAATGCAAGGGTACAAACAACAAAGGGCAATAACTCAAAAAGTTTGCATGGCTGAGTAACGGTTCTTTTACATGACACTTCCCCACAATGAGATCTATAAATGTACCAAGATTGAAGTTGCTATCAATTATATGGTTTAGAAAATATGCTATGGAGAAGTATTTTGTACACAGACAGACATACAGACAGACAGATGAACAGACAGACAGGTTGATTCCACCATACCCCCTAAAACATTCGTTTTTTGGGGGTATAATACAACAATCCTTTTGCGGCCCCCGGGTCCACAAATGTAAGTTTCAGAGGAAAAAGTAAACTGAAACAAGATGAGGTCGTGAAACACCATGCAGTGCCATTGAAAAGGCCAATATTAAGATTTGGACTGACTGACGGACAGACAGACAGAGACAGACAGATTGCTAGACAGACAATGGTAAAACAACTTGACCCAATAAAGGGGGGGGCATAAAAGATACATTATCAGCAAAAGGTGTCATCATGCTAAAGCAAACAGAATATTGAGTTTGGCTGCAGGTTTGTAAAAGGATTAGTCAATATATATGTTCTTTTGGTCAGCAAGCTAATTAAAACTTGAAATTGAATTCAATTATGGGAGGAAAGAAATCGATGAGCCTTTTAAAACTTTTTTAATAAATCAAATTTATTTTCAAAAGACTTAGGTCATAAACCTAAAATGGAAGTTCATCCAGGTTTCATAAGTTAATATTTTAGTGCATACAGTCATTTCATTGCTTTTTAATGTGACATATATCACCTGAAAAAGAACCATCTGAGAAATCCATAAAGCCTGAACAGATCTTATCGGGCAGAAGGGGTCAGGGTGGGTAAGAGGGATAAATTTACTAATTCCCGTAAATTGACACTTTTTCCCACAATTTTTCTAACCAAAAAAGTCCAATAAAATTAAAATTTCATTCACATGAAATAGTTGTCTACAAGATCTTTGGATTTGGAATTGGATCAGTATGAAATTATGCCATTTGGTAATGAGTTAATATTGCTTTAAGAAGTGAAATTTTTCATTAATTTTTCATCAAACCCCATGTTGTGGGTAATCAAAGGATATAATTATATATAAATCTCAACGAGATGAGATGATTCAGATGAGTACCCAATACTAAATGACAAAAAATGCCTTTGACCTATTCCCTGTCATTAACTCCTTTTGATTCCTATAAAGAAAAAGGCTTTAGATAACACTGTGGAAAATGAAGAAATTGCTTGTGACAAGCAATTTCTTCATTTCCCACAACATTTTCTACCCCAAAAGACCAAATTTCCTTAATTTTATTAGCTTAAAATTGTCCTCTGCTATATCGATATCTTACAATTTGGACCAGTCTAAAAGTTTGTTGTTTCGTAATTGGCTAATATCCCATCTTTTCATTGGCTCTGAATTACATGACACGTGTGACACATCTGAGGCCCTTTTTGTACCAAAAGCAGACAAAGACATTACTAGGTGTAACCCATATCTTTTCATCTTTTCATAACCAAAACCAACAGGGGTCATAAAATTGAATAACTTCACTCAATAAGTTAATCTATTCTGTTTAGTTGGTTTGTTGCAAAACTCTTGTAAGTGCAAATAAAATTTGTATGCATTTACAGCAGTTTTGACACAATTTAGCTTTTCAATGTGAACTAAGCAAAATTAGGTGATAGAAATTATTCAATTTTTTATGACATACAAAACAAGCTATGTCACATCACATTCAGAGGACCAGTAAATTTAACCCTTTCCCAAACAAGACCTTGTTTCGACGTCCCTAATAGAAAATGCTTGGGAAAATGATTGAAACAAAAGAAGAAACTGCTGATAACCAGCAGTTTCTCCTTTTGTCTCAATATTTTCTGTGCCATATTTTACACAAATCCTATCTTTAATAACATCCATTTTGTCGTTTATGGAAGTTTTTGAAGTGGATCACTCTAAAATTTTGTTGTTGATCACTCTAAAATTGTGTTGTTTGGGAAAGGTTTAAGATACAATTCAATATTTTGAAAGGATGGACCATTACTTTAGTTTGAAGGCATTGAAATCTAGATTTTAATAGCTAGATTCCAGCATAATATTTCATGAATAATAAATTTAATAGTTTAAATACATCATAATTGAACCCATTTAGCATGAACTTGTTAAAATTAAATCGGTGCAAAAAAGTCTTGAAAGATAATTAGGAATTAAGGACCCCTGTAATATGGCAGTTTGAAGACTCAAAACCCTTTCACAAACAACAATATTTCAGGGTGGTCTAATTCTTAGGCTAGTGCAGACCATGAAATGGGTGGTTCTTCTTCTTCTTCTTCTTCTTCTTCTTCTTCTTCTTCTTCTTCTTCTTCTTCTTCTTCTTCTTCTTCTTCTTCTTCTTCTTCTTCTTCCAATTGTGTACATCATCCCTCTCTGGGGCATTGTCGTACAATATATTTACAAGGTCCTTTGTGCAGCGCATAAAACCATGGTTGATAAAGATAAGATTTGTGTGCAATATAGGATGGAAAATATTGAGGCAAAAGAAGCAAAGGCTTATTATCAGCATTTGCTTCTTTTGCTCCAATATTTTCCAAAGCTTTTTTTGTAATAAGGACATCAAAATCCAGTCTTGTATGGGGATGGGTTTAACCTTGAATTGAATAAGAATTATTCACACTAAGACTATTAATTAGTTTCAAAAACAGTTTCAGGTTAACAAAATAATTTCAAATATATGCTACATTGTTAAAATAAGACATTTCACCCATCACAGTTGTTTGCAGTCTTTTAAAGCTACCATTTCCCAGATTTTGGACCAAAATTTGTCAAAAACAAATGAAATGTACACTTTTTAAGCTTTATATGACCTGATTAAATGATTACGACAAACTATTGAAGCAACGACTCATTTTTTCGCAAATTGATACCAAATTCATGAAGCGATGTCGAAAGTAGGTCAAAAACAGTAGGACCTGCGACTTTCTTAAATGACGTCACAACATACATGATGACATCATATTGAAATTCAAGCATGAATCTCGTTTGAATATTGGTCCGCGCTGTATACGCATGCGGCAGCGTGACAGTTGAAAAATAAATTCCACCGCATCTGAGACGGGGTTGAATTTTGGTTTGGATTCTCCCTAAATTCAGATATCTCTCTTATAATTTCGGCTCAATCTCTGTCTGAATCGCATATTATTAACCATTCTGAGATGGCCAACACAAAAGTTTTGCATATTTTTTCAAAAAATTTCATTTTTTGCAATTAGACCATCTGTTACCATCACCCTTTAATGAGAAGAAGAGCTTTAGCAATTTTTCCAATGTTTTTGCCTGTCTAGCTATCAGTAGGCGTAACCCAAACCAAACATAATGATAATGCACTGCAAAACTTATAAATCTTACATAATTGTCCTTCGTTATCTATGTGGGGTAAATTAAGGTTGCAACAATGCATTCTCCCCAAACCGTTACCCATTTATAGTCCCAAGCATAAAAGAGTTTTGGGTTGCCTTTTTGTCACACTTTTAAATCTTTGTCAAGAGGGATTTACGAAAAACATACATCAATGATAAGCACTGTAGGACTTGACATTGTTATCTATGTTGAACAAATGAATTGTGCAGTGCTGCACAGACTTCCTTACTTTTTCAGGTTATCAATCAAAGTACATATATCTTAATTAAAGCCTTTCCCAAACAAGACCTGCAAGTGATATCCATATTAAATGAAAAATGATTTAGAAAACATTCAGGCAAAAGCAGAAAATGCTGATTATCAGCATTTTCTCCTTTAGCCTCAATATTTCCTGTGATATCTTGTAACAAATTTCAACAGCAGAATCTTCAGGAGAATGGGAATTGGGCAGGACTAAAAGTTTGAGAAAGGGTTATTTTTTTATGTGTTAATCCATTAGTGATAACCATACGGCCAAATTTTGGACTGTCCTAATTTGAGAGGTGTTGCCGACGGCAATTTCTATTTGTTAATATTTTTTCTTTCCATTTTAGGTAAAAAACGTAGAAAAAGAAAACAATTCGCTTATTACAAGCAATTTCTTCATTTTTCACAATGTTTACCATTGTGTGTAGAGTCAATGGCAACAAAATGTGTGGGAATGGGTTAACATGACTGTATTACGATCAATTTATTGTCGGTCTGAGGCAAGATAATCGCTTTAGAAAACATTGTGGCACGTGATTTCTTCCTTTTCCTCAAAATTTTCTACACAAAAGACAAAAAAAAATGTAACCTTTCATTCACTTGAAATTGTGATCTTCAATCGATCTTTGAATTTGGACCAGACATTCTAAAATTTGGCAGTCTGGTAAATGGTTAATTACAGTATTTGCCAAAACATACAGAACTGATAAGCACTGAAAGACTGAATACCATTAATATCATAGCAAATACTTGTTTGACAGAAATTCTGCACAGAACTGCAAAAAATGTGTGATCATTTAAAGCTATGTATTGTTTGGTACTTAACTCTTTCCAGTCCAAGACAGAAACATTAATCTCTCCTTTTCCAAAAGACTGAATTAATAATCTAAATGACTATAGTTCATAATGAAATCAGGGTTTCCAAATTTCTTAGCACCCAAATTTATTGAATCTTCGAATAAAAAAATTGTCTGCATTTCTTACAGAGGGTGTACAATCATGCTGTAAAAAATGTTGTTTTTTTAACCCCCATTTTTAACCCCCAGATTTTGAAAGTCAGTTGATGAAACCCTGTGTTAGCCATTTCATAGAACATTTAGTAATTATCAGGTATATTAAAATAGGAAGTTAATTAATTAATTAATCTTTATAAATAAGTAATGCAGAACCACAGGCAGTTGGCTATTCACCTCAAAGGTAAAGTAATATATAAGGTGCGATAAGAACACATCATTTCATCGAAAAACTCATAACTGCAGCTTGTTTTAAGCTGCAGTTACGAGATTTTTGTTGAAAAGTGACTATATACAGTTAATGACTACACAGAACATGAGCCGACAAAAATATGCAAAAAGCATCAGTTTTGACCTGCCTGTCGACAAAATCCATTAGTTTACAAAATAAATGGTACCTGTCCGTAAAACACACCTCAAACAATAAAACCAGGTTGCCCGTTATTTTTGTCATTTGCAAAGTAAGGTGCTTTTTTTTCCTTCTTTTTTTTCTTTTGCAGGACTTATTGTGTTGTTGCAGATTTAATCCTCTACTGTAAAGTCCCAGATTTCGACCACACTCAGTCAGAGTTAGTTTTGTGCATGGAGAAAAGCAGAAAATATATAGTTAACACTTCCAAAACAAGACATGGGCTTTTGATGTACCTGGTAGAAATGGTTTGAGAAGAAATAACCGTTTAACCCTTTCCCAAACAGCAAAATTTCAGGGTAATCCACTTCAAAAATTGCCACAAATGACAAAATGGATGTTATTAAAGATAGGAATTGTGTAAAATATGGCATAGAAAATATTGAGACAAAAGGAGAAACTGCTGGTTGTCAGCAGTTTCTTCTTTTGTTTCAATGTTTTCCAAAGCCTTTTCTGTTAGGGACGTCAATACCAGGTCTTGTTTGGGAAAGGGTTAAGAGGGTATTTCAGACAAACAGCAATTGTTCCTTTTCCCTTGATATTGACTATGCTACAATTACATACACATTTTCAAACTTCACTTGTTTTGTTGTCTGACAGACTTTTCAAAATTAATGGTTGTTTCAGTCTAAAGTTTTGCTATTTGCAATTTTGCTATTTGGAAAAGGGTTAGTACTTTTTGTGAAACATTTTGTATCTTTTTTTAAAATCAAATATTACATTAAAGAACTTTGCAAGAGACAATTAAAGTAAACCTGCAACAGTTTCTGGTAATTAAGAACAGTATTTAACCCATTACTGCACACCACAGTGACGCCTTTTGACTCCCTCACAAGAAATGGCTTGGGAAAACAATGTGGAAAATGAAGGAATTGCTTGTGACAAGCAATTTCTTTATCTTCTGCAATGTTTTCTACCCCAATATACCAAAAAAATTAAAATTGTGCTTACTTTTAATTGTCGTCTGCCATCAGGTAATGGGTTAAAGAATGAATCATATTTCACACAAGAATTTGTCAGAACTTGCTACTTATCTGCTTGAAAAACCGCATCACCTGTTCATCGAAAATAGACAAAGTCATGTTCCCAATTAGACTGGCTACCGTTGATCATGTACTCTAGTCTAACTTTATCATGATACTTTGATCTCTAATCAAAGAGGATTTCGCGGATAAGTAATTATCTCTTCAATAGCAATGTTAAATTTTGCCAATTACATATTGGTTATAAACAAGAGGGCCAAGATGGCCCTGTATCGCTCCACTGGCTTTTAGACAATTAGACTAGAAAATTCTTCAATGAATACAATAGAGGTCTATCCAAAGAAGATTCATGCTATGCCAGAATGAAATCCAATAAATGATTAAGGAGCGGAAATGTTTTTAAAATTTTCTTAAAATTACACTATGTTTCATATAGCGAAAAAAAAGCCTAGCCCACAGTGGCCAAGCTTTTCATCCAATCGTGAAGGAATTTGGAAGAGATTCATGCGAAGTTTGGTAGAAATTGGTCCTGCAGTTTTGGAGAAGGAGATTGTTTAACAATTTTTCGAAAATTTAATTTAATTAAATTTATTAAAATTTAAGTTCTACACAGATTTTTTTTCACGAATTTAGAGGAGATTCATGCAAGGAAGATTCGTGTGAAGTTTAGTTAAAGTAGTCCAGTAGTTTTGGAAAAGAAGATTTTTCGAAAATTTAATTTAATTTAATTAATCAAAATTAAAGTTCTACACAGAATTTATTTTTTTTGAAGGAATTAAGAAGAGATTCATGCAAGGATCATTTCTGTAAAGTTTGGTTGAAATAGGTCCAATAGTTTTGGAGAAGAAGAATCTTTAAAGATTTTTCGAAAATTTAATTTAATTTAATTAATCGAAATTTAAGTTATACACAGAATTTATCTTTTTGAAGGAATTAAGAAGAGATTCATACAAGGAAGATTTCTGTGAAATTTGGCTGAAATTGGTCCAGTAGTTTTAGAGGAGAAGAATTTCTAAAGATTTTTCGAAAATTTAAATCAATTCAATTAATTAAAATTCAAGTTCTGCACGGATTTTATTCTTTTGAAGGAATTTTGTAGAGATTCATGCAAGGAAGATTTCTGTGAAGTTTGGTTGAAATTGGTCCAGTAGTTTTGGAGAAGAAGAATTTTCAATAATTTTTAGAAAATTAAAATTAATTAATTTAATTAAAATTCAAGTTCTAAACGGAATTTAATTTTTTGGAGGAATTTGGAAAAGGTTTATGCCAGAAAGATTCCTGTGAAGTTTGGTTGAAATTGGTCCAGTAGTTTTGGAGAAGAAGATTTTTAAAAGATTTTTCGAAAATTTAAATTAATTAATTTAATTAAAATTCAAGTTCTACACAGAATTTAATTTTTTGAAGGAATTTGGAAAAGGTTCATGCAAGAAAGATTCCTGTGAAGTTTGGTTGAAATTGGTCCAGTAGTTTTGGAGAAGAAGATGTTTAAAGAAAAAGTTGACGCATGCACGGACGGATGCACGGACAGACGCACGGACGCACGACGGACACAGGGCCATGACATAAGCCCCGCTGGCCTTCGGCCAGTGGAGCTAAAAACATTGAGGGCAATGAAGAAAATGCCGTTTCTGTCTTACAAATTATATTGTGTTAGATTCTAAAATTTCTGTTTCAAGTAACACCTTTTTGGTCAAACCTGCAACAGCATTCAAATTTTGTTAGCCTGTAGATGGATTTGCTTGTTAATCTTTGACTGTCAATAATTGGTGTACTTTAATATCTTTGATAAACCACAGCACCTGTTCTTCAGAATTAGACAAACAAACTACTGTTTACAATTAGGAGGGCAACCTTTTACCATGTACTCTTAAGTGCTTTGATTGACCCTTTCCTAAATTAGTCTTTAAAGGTTGAAAATATTGTAGGAAATGAAGAAATTGCTTGTCACAAGCAATTTTATTCATTTTCCACAATGTTTTCCAAAGCATGTAGGGTGTCAAAAGGTGTCAATGTGTGGTAGCGAGTTTAACCCTTTCCCAAACGACAAATTTTTAGGGTGATCCACTTCAAAAACTGCTATAAATGACAAAATGAATGTTATTAAAGATAGGATATTATCAAATATGGCATAGAAAATATTGAGACAAAAGGAGAAACTGCTGGTTATCAGCAGTTTCTTCTTTTGTTTCAATGTTTTCCGAAGCCTTTTCTACCAGGGACGTCAAAACCAGGTCTTGTTTGGGAAAGGGTTAAGTAGCCTCAGCGGTTCCAATTGAAAAGCTATACTGCAGTGCAGATAACATACTCAATATTGATAAAGATAGGGATTTGTGTGTACAAAGTGGCACGGAAAATATTGAGGCAAAAGGAGAAAATGCTGATTCTGTTATCAGCATTTTCTTCTTTTGCCTCATTATGTTTCTAAGTGAATTTTCTATCTGAGGCTTTCAAAACCCTAAGGTCTTAATTGTAAGAGAAAGAATTTATTAGCAATAGTGAGTATTTCCAGGGAAAAATTTTTAGATTGAAAATAGTTTCAGAGTGTCTAAAAACGAGACCATAAAAATTAATTACCTTCAAATACTTTAAACAAACAATAATACTCTTTCAGGGTAAGACATATAATACTTCAAAACCACTAACAAAACCACTAGCAATAGTTCAATAGTTCAAAAACTCTTCAAATATAACTTTTTTCTAAACAAGACGTTTACATTTACAGTGGCCGATCGCGATAGGGGGGTTGGCGATTCAAATGAACCTCTCTGTAGCCTAATTAGTTCCTTTTCATGTATAGAAATTCTGTTGAAATTGTGTATTTCTAGGAAAATGAAACCTAGCTCCTTTTTCTAATATGTATGTTCAAATGGCGAGCCGCCTACACATACACATAAATCTTGGATCTGCCCCAGACCTACGTTTTGATTTCCCTTTTCGAAAAAGCTTTTGTCCCATGTGATTTTTTCCCAAGCCTTTTCTGTCACTCAGGGAAATCAAAACTCAAAACCATACAGTCATCATTTGGGACATTAGATACTAATAGTACACTAGAAGATCTATCTACATAATAAATTGTACTAGACTCTAGAAGAACCTGGCAACATTTATGTATGATTTTGACTTTGTTTGAGTTTTGGCTTATAGATCAAATTGTTTGCTGTGAACAAATTAATCTTCAAATTTCTGCAATTCAACCCTTTCTCATACAAGACCTAAAAGTTTTTGATGTCCCTAACAGAATTAGAGTTGTTATGATCAATGACGGTAATTAGCTTTTTTCCATTCCTATTAACTTTATCTGTTATATATAATATAGTCATTTTTTTTAAATTTTGAATTCAAATATTTTATTGTGACTGTGAATATGTAACTCCAATCAAATTGATGCTGTATAAAATCGTATCCTTTTAGGAAAGGATCATAACCCAAACTAGACTAGGTTTTAACCCTTTCCCAAACAACAAAATTTTGGGTGATCCACTTATAAAGCCGCTGCAGACATCAAAATGTATGTTGATAAGAGCAGGATTTGTGTAAAACATAGCACGGAAAATATTGAGACAAAAGAACAAACTGCTGGTTATCAACAGTTTCTTCTTTTGTTTCAATGTTTTCACAAGCATTTTCTACTAGGGACGTCAAAACCAGGTCTTGTTTGGGAAAGGGTTAATGTCCCTAACCGGCTTACAAATACATTGTGGCATGAGAAGAAAATGCTGATAATCATCATTTTTCCCTTTTGACTCAATAATTTCTTAATCTGCATATCTATAGTGACCCTATCTGTATCAATTTCAATTTTGTCATCTACACAATTTCACATTAAAACAGTCTATTTACAGGCCTGTATGAAGCATTTTCATATGGGGGAGGGGGGGGGGGGGGCTAAAGCCTCAGTGTCTGAATATTGGAGGGGTTAATTTGGATTCTCCCAAATTTTCAGGGTGAAAAAAGGAAAATTTGGCATTTTTGGCCGACTTTGTGGGGGCTTAGCCACTCCTAGCCCCCCCCCCCCCCCCTGTTCCGTATTTTTTGCTGTTTGGGAAAGGGGTTATAAATGATGTATGGTATGAATCAGGTATTCTTGTAGAAATTCAAAGACCATCCATCAATTAAAGCTGTTGTCATTGTTGTATGATTATTCGAGAAAGAAAAATCAATGGAATATTCATTAACCCTTTCCGAAACAAGACCTGGTTTTGACGTCCCTATCAGAATTGGCTTGGGAAAACATTGAAACAAAAGAAGAAACTGCTGATACCCAGCAGTTTCTCCTTTTGTCTCAATATTTTCTGTGCCATATTTTACACAAATCCTATCTTTAAAAATTTCCATATTGTCATTTATGGCAGCTTTTGAAGAGGATCGGCTTAAAATTCTGTCGTTTGGGAAAGGGTTAAGGTAGTATGATCCTTCTCAATACAGACAAGACATGAATTTGATGTTCCTAATAGAATCAGAGTGAGAAAACATTGAAACAAAAGAAGAAAAATTTATGCTGATAATCAGCATTTTCTCCTTTTGCCCCAATATTTTCTATGCTTTATTATACACAATTCTTACTTTTAGTAACATCCATTTTGCTGTCTGCAGCAGCTTTCAAATTGGGATTCCCTAACAATTTGTCGTTTGGGAAAGGGTTAACCCATATCAGATGACAAAGTTTCAGAATTTTCAAAATTTAAAGATGTTGCAGATGACCATTTCAATTGAATAACATTTTAACATTTCTTTCATCTTTATGGAAAGAAAACAGTGTGGGAACTAAAGAAATCCCTTGTCACAATCAACTGCTATATTTTCCATATTTTTAAAAGCCAATGTTATCTTGTGGGGCATCAGAAAGCAGTCATTATGTGGTAATGGGTTACTTATGATCATGTTCAGACAAGCGATCCTATATACAGAAGTGGTGTTTTCTTGCTGGCAATTCATTGACAATGATCAAAATTATTAATTTCTCTAATTCTACTCTATCATTGAATGCCTATAAACACAAACAAAAATTCATTCACTAGAAATTGTCATCTGCAACATCTTTGAATTTGGGTAAGTCTAAATTTTTGCCATCTGGTAATGGGTTAAATCAGCCAGGGTCCAGGTATTCTTGCAGAAAAACAGATCCATCAATCAAATGCTGTTGTCACTGTGAAATTGTTATGTTATTCTTGTAGAAAGAAAATCAATGTTACAAACTCTACTTCAGAATCCACATCATTGTCAATTATTGTAGGCCTATAAATCCTTTCCCAAACAAGGTAAGGGTTTTAATATGCCACAGGTATACCTCACGATAAATGACCTGGCAGAGCAGCCCATGCTAATCAATGGAAATAAGAGATTTATTTCTCTTTTTTGTGTTATCCTTAGCATTGATGAAACTGACATAGTTCATAACACTACATTAAATAATCATTGTGATATGTATGTGTAATTGTGTTGTTATACTGTTTGTCATGTTTTGATTAATGCTGAAATAAATTTATAATCGAATGAGATGCTGACTGCCAGGTCATTTATCCTGAGGTATAACGGTATCAAAGGAAAAAGTCTAGATTCACTAATTTATCAATTTATAATTATTGTCAAAAATTATAGAATGGATCTTTTTTATTTCTTGATCTTTGATTTTTTTAACTTTGATTTTTGTTAAATAAGCTAGATCTATATTTGATTTAGAAAGATCTAGAATCTAGATCCTACAGATTTTCTTATTTGAAAAGGTATCACACCAAAACGGCCCAATGGCAAAACGGCCCAAGAGCAAAATGGCCCAACTTTGGTCAAAACGGCCCAAATCAGTTTTCCAACTTGGTCAAAACGGCCCAAATTTTTTTTCAAAGAAATTGATTTTCTAGGAAAATTTATTACTGGTATAAACATATGTTTATACCAGCATTATATTCATAATTCACTTTACTTAGCCATTTTACCATTGACAAAAATTTATCTTGTGGTTATGAAAAAAAAAAGAAAGAAACAAGAGCTGTCACTGTAAGATGACAATGCCCCCGACACCGCTTTAATTTTAAATTATGGCCAATCTATGTTCAAGGTCAAGGTCATCCAGGGGTCAAGGTCACCAAAGTATGTGCCTACAGAAAGGTAATGCACCAAGGAATGTTGTGGTAAAGTATGAAGCGAATATGTTAAGTAATAAGGAAGTTATGGCCAATGTTAAAGTTTTTGGACGGAATGACGGACAGACGGACAGACGGACAGACGGACGGACGGACGGACAAGTCAAATTTATGATGCCTCCCTATTGGGGGCATAAAAACAGGTTGCAATTTAACAATACGGTAAACATATTTTTACCTTTAATCTCATTATTTACTTTTACTAATGCATCTCTACATATTTTCTAACACTTAGCAAGAGTTTTCAAGATAAACCAGCCTAAAATAGCCTATTGCCGTTTGGATAGGTTTGACGCGTGTCTACACTCTACAATAGCCAGTAGCACGGGACGATCAAGATAGGTGCGATATACACTGCATTTAAGATACGTGTGAAATATTGTTTTACTTATGTCTACTGTTTGACACCGGACCCATTAAACAGAAGTGTCAGATTACGTTCCTTTAAAAATAGTGTATTCTGTATGCCTTAGAAGAAGAATGTCGTAAGTGAAAAACATAGTTTTGAGAAAACTAGAAAAAAAAACTGTTTTATTTCAAAAAGAAAAAAGAATAAACGACCTTTTTCTACAGCCAAATTGGTCAGCATGACAAGTTTAAATGTCTTTGAAATTTGCTCCATATTTAGAGCTTGAAATGCCCTTTCCAAAAATGTATGCATCATAAAAGGTCGTAAGTACCACTTACGACCTTATTCTTGTTTCACTTCGATCACATTACATACATTCGACTTTGATTTGACACAATCGATCTAAGCCAATAATTAGCAAACAATCAACAAACAAGTTAACTGATAACATTACAAATATCACTTGCATATATTAAGGTATAAAGTGCCTAATGAAAAACACCACTTTCTAGCCATACAAAATGTATCAAATTACACACACTTGTAAATACACTTCACATAAGTTGATTCACCGTGCCGGATTTAAAGATTATGCTTCAAGAAGAAAATAATTTACAAATATCATTTTACTCTATATTCATGTGCAAGGGAGGTAATTTTGAACATTTTTGTCAAATATTTCCATAAATATGCATTAATTCAAAATTCTAAACCGTACAAAATGCTTATGTTTGTATTTGGAATGGAAATGTAACACAGTTTAGGAATTACTGGCACTTTTCAAATTTTGCCGCTGGCTCTTTTGTGCTGATTAGGCCCTTCTTACCTTAATGATTAGGGTATACACATTATAGAAGCGCGACTTTAATTTGACACAATCAAAAGATCAATAGACTACTGTTTCACAAAATATTTAATTAACGCATTTTTTAATTTACAAAAAACTTATAGATCTAATAAGAAATAAACGATGAAAGTTACTTCATAACAACAATATTCAATAAACAATTTAAGACATGTTCTATTTAAAAAATGCAGTTTCCAAATATAATTTGACAATTTAAACATTATATGCATTTTTTAAAAAAATATATTCAGGAAATATAATCGAAATAATAACAATAATTATAATAAAATAGATTGATCTCAATATTTGTATGTTTAAAAAAAAGTTGGGCCGTTTTGACCAAGTAGAATAACTGCTTTGGGCCGTTTTGACCAAAAACCGGTCCGTTTTGACCAAAAACCGGGGCGTTTTGGTATTGGGCCGTTTTGCCCTTGGGCCGTTTTGACTGTAAACCTTTGAAAAGGCAATGTTCCATTGCAGAAAAAAAATAAGATTAAATTCCTATATACAGTAGATCTAGATCTATATCATAATAAAATTGTGCAAAAGGGACACACAACAAGGCTCTATTTAAGATCTTTGCTGCACAAGAAGTCTTGGAAAACATTGTGAAAAATGAAGAAATTGCATTTTGGGTTAGAAAACATTGTGGAAAATGAAGAAATTGCTTGCGACAAGCAATTTCTTCATTTTCCACAATGTTTTCTAGATCTAACCCAAAATGGAAATATTTTTGAAAAATTCATAAACTTGATATTGTCGTATGAAACATCTTTGAATTTGGACAGTCTAAAATTGTGTCCTTTGGGAAAGGGTAAAAAAATCTTTGCTCTAATCTTTCAGACTCTTGAAAGATTCTATTAGATCTTGATCTACATCTAGATTCTAAATAAATCTAAATCTATAAAAAAATTCAAGAGGCAACATAAACAACATGAGCACTGCATTTAGAAATCTAGATCTAGTTTCTAATTAGGATCTAGATCTAATTAGGATTTTTTTTAACCATTTCCAATAAACTTTTCCGTTTGACTCTTTCGAATCCATATAGATGTATATTTTATTCCATGTTCCCAGTCGTCTGCAATTTTCTTTGAATTTGAACGTCACATTTTTTGTCGTCTGCTAAATCTAGTCTACACATTTGAATTTTTGTTGAAAATAAGAAGACAAAAATAGAAAAATAAAATATCTTACCACATGTACAAATTTATTCCTTCTGAAATAAGGATATGTATTCCGTTAGATCAAGATAAAAGTCCACACGTCCGTAGCCAAGAAAACACAATGGAACTCTGACAATGGAATTTTGTTCCGTCCGCTATGAAATCCGCGTGAGGACTGATAATAAAGCTGGGTGAACTCTGTGTTTATACCACGTTGAATACACGATCAAATCACAGGCGTGTGGTTAAAAAGCCGTAACTGTAGCTTTTAAAGCTGCAGTTACGGCGTTTTAACCACCCGCGAAAGAAATGTCAAATACACAAGCCGGGGAAAATCTATTTTTAACCGGCACACTTTGTTGCTAAAAATAACCAGCGGGATTTCCGGTTTTCTACATCGCCGTATTTGTTCGCCTCTCAAATATTTTTTGCTGCAGGAAATGTCAATTTTGCAAATTGAGATTTCTGCAAATAGTGGGATCGAGAAATTATCGGTAATCGTTAATTTATAGCAGATTTTATTTATTCTATGTGCCTGGTAATTCAGATACGTTATTTGAGAACATTAGTGTTAGTAGCCACCAATCTAGGCCTAGTTAGGCTTATTTGGGCAAGTCCCTATGTTTGAGAACTGTTTGAGTAGATGTAGACCTTCTTTAAAAAGTCTATCCAAGGTATGGACTCTCCAAAGACAAAGCCAATGGTTACACACAGAAAGTCTTCTTGCCCGTCTAGAGTTGGCACGATTTATAAAATGGTAGATCTAGGGACCTGGCTACATTATTCACTTTGTTGGTAAGCCACCTAATTATTTTCTTTTTTTTGTGCTTTTAAAAGCGAAAGAAGGAGAATGTCATGCTGCAAGCTACAATCATTTATCAATCTGTGTGTTATTACAGGCCCGTAGGAAGCAATTAAAGCCCTTGTCCTGAACATTGGGGGGCTAATTTGGATTTTCCCAAAATTTTCAGCGTAAAATTAAGAAAAGGGGGTGTCTCAAATCTGCCCACGCATGAATTTTCTTTTAATTCTGCATGGTGATATTTAAGGACCATATGTACAATTTATACGCATTTTGAAATGATGTCATATTATTATTATGTGGTTTAGCCATCAATAGCCCTTAATAGTCACATGGGAGCTGGAGTATCTGTTTCTTATGCATCACAACAATATTTTCACTTTTGCACGATTGTCGAATGCCATCAGAGAAATCGGTGCTTTTTCTTATTTGCTTTCTCATGTTTCAAAAGATCTATAAATAACTCTTGCTGTTAGCTTTCATGAATCACGGCTGACTTGAATAATTTAAAATGATTTTTATAGAAAATTTCCTCTCTTTTTTGTAAAGTAGGTACACCTGGGACAAGATCTAATGTGACCCTGGACAAAAATATTGTAACCAACTTTGAAGTCTACCCCTTAAAAAACTTACATACAAAATTTAAAACCTCATGGCTGTGTAAAGCTTTACAAAGAGAGCTTATTTTTATTATATGAAATGTTTCACCTTTTATGCTGCCACAGCAACAAAAGTTTATATCCAAAAAAAATCTAATACACAGAGTTGTACTCCTTCAACACAAGGATACTTTTTATCGAGTTTCAAAAAGATTTACATATTAGATTGGGAGAAAAAAGGAATTTTTGAGAAAATGCCAACAGACAGACAGACACACGGACAGATGACAGGAAATAACCGAAAAATGCCTTGCATCTTGATTTATCCTCAGGTAAACTAAAATAACCAAAAAAGTAAACAAAACATTTGAAAAACGCCATTTGTAAAAAATCTTAATTTTGTCCATTCTTGGAAATGTGCACAATTCAGGGGGAAATTCCAAAAGCAACCTTTTACCGGTTTTATTTTTTCTCGATATTTCACAATAATCATCAGTATTTTTGTGCGCAACTTTTACATAATTTTCAAATCTTGACAAAAACTGGAACAAAGAAAATTTTTTAACAGAATTTGCTTAAAATATTTAAAAACAATGAATTTTTGGGTTACCCCCTTACATCAGTTGATATAAAACATTTTCCTTTGTACATAATTATATATATTTTTGTTTCATACAGGATCACGGACTACTGGGGATTATTTTTAGAATAAATTAAGCGATGAAACGAACAACCAGAACGCTTGCACACTGTTTTAATCAGGGTACCCTCTTTTTTCATGGTGAAAACTTAAAATTCCGAGAAAATTGTTTTCTGGAATGTGCGATTTGAAACATTTCATGAATATGAATAGTTATCTAGTGTACTAACTTCACGCCAAATTTCATTAAATTCCGAGCGTGGGCAGACTCCCATGTTATTTTTCCTATTCGTGAGACACCCCCTTTGACATTTTTGGCCAACATTGGGGAGGGGGGAGGGCTTAGCCCCCCCCCCCTAGCCTCCTGTTCCTACGGGCCTGTATTATTATTTCGGCTTCAAATGCAGTCGCGTTTCAAATCGTAAGATCGATGTTGTCGTCGTGAGTTGACCTGGTGCGATTTTTGTGTTTAAGCCGACATGTAGACCTACATCACACACTTATGGGCATTTAAATGCTAACAACTGACACATAAACAAGTGATATGATAATCGAAAGCTTCTATTGACAAGATAATGCTTTGTGTATGTATGAGGCGATAGCCTTACCTATTTAGCGACATTTTGTTCATAATTTGTTCTTATTGCATATACCAAGGTGTTGAGAAAATGTGACCCAGAACATCTCATCCACACTACAAAAAGTTTCAAATTTAGAGTCGTCTGTCAATGTCCTTCTGGAACCATTCTTTGAAGTCTGGATTTACCCTTCTCACCAAGTAACTGTTAACATTAATACTTAAGGGGGAATGCTCCAGTTTCCTAATTTTTTTCCCAATAATAGAATTTATTTAAATTTTGTATGTTGAAATTACATGTTTTACTAATTGAAAAATAAAATAAAAATGGATGATCAGCGATCTTGTTTGAATTTTTTAGGCATTCGTATCACATACCCCTACATCGAAAAAATGCACAATTGCTTGCACCTGTCCGAGGTCACTACATTGCTGATAAAATGCTGTATATTCATCGTTTAGTCCCGAAAACGGATTTAAAGTAACGTCTTACATTTAATAAGAACAGAAAACCCAAAATATGTGCTATTATAAACACGTAAATGTATAAAACAGCATGCTCACGTGTTCGGTTAGATCAACGAAGCTGAAGTGTTTTATGTCAAAATTTGCATATTTTTGAAAATATTTCAAGTTCTACATAACAGAATTTGATAAAACTCCCTCATTGTATTAAGCAACATGTCCTGGTAATAATTTAAAAAGAAAATGCATAGGTCAGCGCACATATTAGTGAATTACAGCAATTTTTACCAGCTACACATGAATAAAATGGCGCAAAACAGTGGTAACTGCATACACACTTACGACTGTCTTGCTCTAAATAATCGATTTCCATCTTGAGTAAATCAGTTTCGCATATAAATACACTTTTACCGTCGAAAATGGTAAATTGTAGTGATGTGTTATATTATTGAAACTATGGTAGCGAAACAAATTGTTACGAAACATTTAATTATGCCCCCTTTCGAAGAAAGTGGGGGTATATTGTTTTGCAAGTGTCGGTCGGAAGGTCGGTCGGTCGGTCTGTCGGTCGGTCGGTCGGTCGGTCGGTCCGTATGTCGGTCGGTCTGTCCGTAGACCAAACCTTGTCCGGAGCATAACTCGAAAAGTATTAAAGGTAGAATCATGAAACTTCACAGGTGGATAGATCTCATTATGGAGAGGTGCAGTGCACAAGAACCGTAACTCTGCCGATCAAATTTTTTTGAGTCATTGCCCTTTGTTGATTTTATAACTTGATTCTTGTCCGGAGCATAACTCAAAAAGTATGTAAGGTAGAATCATGAAACTTAATAGGTGGATAGATCTCATTATGGAGAGGTGCAGTGCACAAGAACCGTAACTCTGCTGATCAATTTTTTTGAGTTATTGCCCTTTGTTGATTTTCAAACTTGATTTTTGTCCGGAGCATAACTCAAAAACTATGTTAGGTAGAATCATGAAACTTTACAGGTGAATAGATCTCATTATGGAGAGGTGCAGTGCACAAGAACCGTAACTCTGCCGATCATTTTTTTTGAGTTATTGCCCTTTGTTGATTTTCAAACTTGATTTTTGTCCGGAGCATAACTCAAAAACTATGTTAGGTAGAATCATGAAACTTTACAGGTGAATAGATCTCATTATGGAGAGGTGCAGTGCACAAGAACAGTAACTCTGCCGATCAATTTTGTCCGGAGCATAACTCAAAAACTACGTTAGGTAGAATCATGAAACTTTACAGGTAGACAGATCTCATTATGGAGAGGTGCAGTGCACAAGAACTGTAACTCTGTCGATCAATTTTTTTGAGTTATTGCCCTTTGTTGATTTTCAAACTTGATTATTGTCCGGAGCATAACTCAATAAGTATGTAAGGTAGAATCATGAAACTTAATAGGTATATAGATCTCATTATGGAGAGGTGCAGTGCACAAGAACCGTAACTCTGCCGATCAAATTTTCTGAGTTATTGCCCTTTGTTGAGTTTATAACTTGATTCTTGTCCGGAGCACAACTCAAAAACTATGTTAGGTAGAATCATGAAACTTTACAGGTGAATAGATCTCATTATGGAGAGGTGCAGTGCACAAGAACCGTAACTCTGCTGATCAATTTTGCAGAGTTATTGCCCTTTGTTGATTTTCAAACTTGATTTTTGTCCGGAGCATATTTACAGGTGAATAGATCTCATTATGGAGAGGTGCAGTGCACAAGAACCGTAACTCTGCCGATCAATTTTTTTGAGTTATTGCCCTTTGTTGATTATCAAACTTGATTCTTGTCTGGAGCATAACTCAAAAACTATGTTAGGTAGAATCATGAAACTTTACAGGTAGACAGATCTCATTATGGAGAGGTGCAGTGCACAAGAACTGTAACTCTGCCGATCAAGTTTTTTGAGTTATTGCCCTTTGTTGATTTTCAAACTTGATTATTGTCCGGAGCATAACTCAATAAGTATGTAAGGTAGAATCATGAAACTTAATAGGTGGATAGATCTCATTATGGAGAGGTGCAGTGCACAAGAACCGTAACTCTGCCGATCAAATTTTCTGAGTTATTGCCCTTTGTTGAGTTTATAACTTGATTCTTGTCCGGAGCACAACTCAAAAATATGTAAGGTAGAATCATGAAACTTTACAGGTGAATAGATTTCATTATGGAGAGGTGCAGTGCACAAGAACCGTAACTCTGCCGATCAATTTTTTTGAGTTATTGCCCTTTGTTGATTTTTACACTTAATTCTTAACCTTGCCTATATCTCATGTCCTTTTACACATACAGCCTTCATATCTCACACATAGATACCTCCTATCAACATCGTTCAGATTTAACCATGACCTTGGACCTTGTGACATTGACCTTGGAGTTTGACCTACTTTAAAAAAATTAAACCCGGCAAATATCTCATGACCTTTTACAAATACAGCCTTGATATTTCACACATGGACACATCTTACCAAGACCTTTCATAATTGACCATGACCTTGGACTCTGTGACTTTGACCTTGGAGTTTGACCTACTTTTGAAGAACTTTAACCTGGCCGATATATCATGTCATTTTACACATACAGCCTTGATATTTGACACATGGAAACCTCCGACCAAGACCTATCACATACGACTATGACCTTGGACCATGTGACCTTGACCTTGGAGTTTGACCTACTTTTTAATAAATTAAACTGGGCCTATATCTTATGTGCTATTACACATACAGCCTTGGTATTTCACACATGGACACATCTTACCAAGACCTTTCACATTTGACCTTGGACCTTGTGACCTTGACCTTGGACTTTGACCTACTTTAAAAATTTTTAATCTAGCCGATATATCATGTCCTGTTACACATACAGCCTTGGTATTTCACACATGGACACCTACGACCAAGACATTTCACATTTGACCATGACCTTGGACCTTGTGACCTTGACATTGGTGTTAACCTACTTTAATAATACATTAACCTGGCCTATATTTCATGTCATTTTACATATACAGCCTTGATATTTCACACGTGGTCACTTCCAACCAAGATATTTCACTTTTGACCATGACCTTAAACATTGACCTTGGAGTTTGACCTACTTTTAAAAAAATAAACTGGGCCTATATCTCTTGTGCTATTACACATACAGCCTTTATATTTCACACATGGACACATCCTACCAATACCTTTCACATTTGGCCATGACCTTGGACCTTGTGACCTTGACCTTTGATTTTTACATACTTTTAGAAATCTTTAACCTAGCCTTTATCTTATGTCCTATTACACCTACAGCCTTGATATTTCACACATAGACATCTCCTACCAAGACCTTTCACATTTGACCATGACTTCGAATATTGCAATCTTGACCTTGGATTTTGACCTACTTTTAAAAAGACTGAAACCAGGCATATATATCATGTCCTTTTACACCTACAGCCTTGATATTTCACACATGGACACCTCCAACCAAGACCTTTCACATTTGACCATGACCTTGACCTTGGCATTTGGCCTACTTTTAAAAACTTTAACCTGGCCTATGTTTCATTTTACTTTTACATTACAGCTTTGAAATTTCACACATAGACACCTCCTACCAAGACCTTTCATATGTGACCATGACCTTGGACCTTGTTAACTTGACCTTGGACTTTGACCTACATCAAATGTAGGCCCTTGAGGGGGCATATATGTTTTACAAACATCTCTTGTTGACTACAGTAATGACCGAGTGTTCCGAAAAACTGGAGAATTCTTTCTTAAAACGGACTTGCTGCAGAGTATAAACATTTAAAAAATAAATGGATTTATTTGATAAAAAAGTACATGTGACTAATATAAGAGGTCATAAGCAAGATTACAATTTGAGAGAAAATGACTTAGTCACTCTTTGGAATTCAACCATAATTTGAACACCATCAGGAAAAGAGCAAAAGATATACTGAAAAGAATAATTTTAAATATGAACCTCTGAAAAATATCGTAATAAGAGGCAGAATGTCGCTAATCCAGCTAAGCATGCATAAGAAATATTAAATCCATAGGCCTACCTTAAAAATAAATGGCTTGGACATTATGGTCAGCTAACGACAACAATGATTATGTGAAAACTCGCTCGATTTTGAATCAGAAAGAAATAAAACAGACGCATAAATGGTTTTAGCGGAACATCAAATTCTCATTTTTTCATGAAAAAGGAAATAATTGGACAATGTTCAAGGTGAAAAATGTACGTAAAAGCGTGTATCCAGAGACGAACAGAGGATGTTCTGTACGTAACCATTGGCTCATGGCGTTTCCGTAGCGTGTCAAGCAGGCCAATGAAAGTGTCCAAGATCAAGATCTACTAGATCAAGGTCTCTTCCCTTAACCCTCTCCCAAACAAGACTTGGTTTTGACGACCATGGTGGAATAGGCTTGGGAAAACAGTGCGACAAAAGAAGAAACTGCTGATAACCAGCAGTTTCTCCTTTTGTCTCAATATTTTCCGTGCCATATTTTACACCAATTCTATCTTTAACAAAACTCAATTTGTCATTTGTTGCAGTTTTTGAAGTGGATCACCCTAAAATTTTGCCGTTTGGGAAAGGGTTAAACATAGGCTTATTCTACTAGATCTTAAAGGTGTCCATGAATGCTTGCTAATCGTATTCACAAATAGACACAAATTATATTTAAGAAATGTCATAGTTTGTCAGCCTGAATGGATAGATTATTTTTGTCGAAAGAAAATACCGCACGAATTTCTTCTTTTAAACATAAATTCAAGTCTCTTAGGCCTAACCTTTTTTAGTTACCCACATGTTTGTATTTAATGTAACGATATTAAAGAGAAATGTACGTGTAATTGGTGAGAGCGATAGAATTCTTTCCTTCTTGGCTCTAGATACTCTCTTATGAACAGAGCACATTATCTCTACATTCCATTTCGATAGAATGAGCTCTGTTCTCGCGGGGTCATTTCACGTATAATCTCGGGGCCTTGGCGGGATTTCAGTATCCAATCGTTGGCGATACACAACAAAACAATCATATATAGAAGCGACGTAATGTATACGTAATCAAACAAGATCAAACTGAATGATTTTGATTCGATAATTCAAATGTTACCGGCTACGGCCAAAAATAGAAGCGACGTAATGAATACGTAATGATCATGCAAGATGAAACTGAATGATTTTGATTCGATAATTCAAATGATGTGCTATAATTAGATTATGACGACTAAATAGGCTGTTGGCGTACCGAAAATTGCAGAGGTCATATTTGATGGTTTAATCAATAGACCTCGGCAATGGAGTGTAGGCTCTAGATAGTGTGATGCACCACACAACTAACCCTGACTGTCCCCACGTTGTTCTGTTGCTTGACATGTCGAGCACAGGTCCCTTTGATTTACCAAAATTTTATTTTACGGAACTTATTTCACTACCGACATCCTCATGATGATTTATATGGATTAGAATCATTCCATTTCTTATAATACATGTCCACACTGAAGGCAGAATTCGGGTGGCGAAAATCATACGTTATAGTGAGTTGGGTCCAATAACAGATACGATGGAGTGAAGGCATTATAAACTTGTTATTTGCAATCCAAAACCTATGATGTGGATACTTTCAATGAATTCCCACAATGTAGGGTTTGACAAATATCGACATATGCCTATTTTGCATTTTAAAAATTCATTACCTCCTCTTATTTTGCCCTGTAAAGTGTTATACAAAACACTCGTGTTTATCTATTCTGTATCTCAGACCAATTTACCATTTATTATATCCATTAGAGAGGGCGATCGTGAGAGGATTGAATATAAATCAGACTAAAACCCTCCCTGCGTCCATAAATAGCGCCCGGTCTGGAATACAAAGCGGTCCACAATGGAGCTTTTCAAGCCCATTATGTACATAAACACTTTACATAGGAGACTAATGTGTCTACTATATCAGGATCAGTTTGGGCTTGACCCTTACCCAAACGATAAGATATCATGATGGTCGTAATTTTGAGGCGTCTCAATCGAACCATCAAATGTATGGTTTTCGGCATATATGAACTAAAATCTTTCTATTTTGCCTAAGGAACAACAATAATCTTCTCGAGAAATATTCTCTAATACATAGTAGAGGTCACCTGGACCACAAACGGGCTATACAAATTAAGTCCCAAGAAATGACCTGATAGATCTCTTAACTAATAGCTGGAGATGCTCTGCCAGGTCAGTTATCTGGATCTGTTTCAGAAGTCGACTTTTAATATACTGAAAGGCAAAAGTAACTTTACACCTGACTTTCATTTGATTTATCAAACCCTAATCACAGTTTGTGACATTACTTGTGTTATACGTATACATATGCCATTTTACAAGAACAATGTGGGATAGAAGAGAGTGTTCAGCCTTTCTTGACGCTGGTGTTACCACGGCATTGAAAAAGGGGTCAAATTGAAAAATCCAGGTAGTTTTATTACATCTATTAGAATAAAACGGCTAGCATTTTAAGCTAAATTTTATCTAATGTCAGTATTTCTTTGTCCATATGTGTATTATTGACTGCAAAAAAAGTACTCTTGAATGGATAAGGTCAGTCGTCTGATCTTGAGCTATTCAATTCTTAAACAATCGTCCCGTAGCACACACTCTATTTCATGCACGTTCTTGTGTCCACATGTCTTCTATCGCCTATGACACTAACATGTAACCTTTTCTCGTCAGAAAAGATGGGCTAACTCCAATCTGCGTCTGCTCAAAATGCTATATAAGGTCAAACATGGGCGTTTTTTTACGTTGACGTCATGTTACATTATAACTCAATGGGTCTGGCTACCGGACGTCTAGCACCAAAATCAATGTTTCAAATTCGACAACGAACAATTCTACGGCTCAACTAACGATTTCACGCGTCCTTACTGCAGCTTCCGGTAAAAACGTAACGTCACGTCACGTTGATGCTAAACACGAATTTATTGCTCTTGGTTATGGATACTCTCATTTTTCGACCCCTTAAGTGTTTAAGTGCGTTCATGAAGTTAACGAATGATTGACGGGTGCAGTTCATTAGTACAGAAACACAAAATTTCATCCTGGCTCTCTCATCATGCTTAATGTCCTGTTTTTGTCGGCGTCGGATTGCTTTCCTGTTCCTGGTAACTGGAATACAACTCTGGCCTTTTGTGTGTCGACCAATAAAGATCAAACATGCAAAAAGTAATGTCATTATTTACAACACCATTGTGTGGGTGGGGTATTTAGGTAATTTAAACGATATGCACGTGCAGATTGCTGTAACGTCAATGAAACGGATGTCTTCATTTAGAATATCAAAACATAACTGTGGAAACATACGGCCGTGAAAATATCATGAATTTGCTTTGAAATTAAGAAAATATAATTATTCTAAAACTGTAAAGTTACTTTTGCCTTTGAGTATAGTTATAAATGTATTATTTTGTTTTGACTTCTGCTGCAACACCTTTGAATTCGATCACCCTAAAAGATTGTTCTCGAAAAAATTAACATTTTGGATGTTCAGGTGTCATGTTGTCCTACCACAGGGCAATGAGGATAATGGCTAGTTTTATCCGTTCAGAATGAATTGGACCTTCCAAATCATGTCAAATTTAGCATATATTTTTTTTCAAATGAAACTTTTTGTATGCTTCAGTATATAACGCTATCCATTAAGGCCAAGGTCAAATATCAATGTTATATTTAAGACAAACAGCCGTTTCTTGATACATTTTTTTTTCTTATTTTTTTTTTCATGAGAATCATCTAAGCTACAATACGCCGTAAAGGTCGCTTATTGAATTATTTGGTTAAGAGAAGCGATCTCATAAATTGAAACCACAGATATAATCTGCATTAAAACACGAACCATGTCGTTCTTTATTCTCATGTTGGCCGTACATTCTAGGCTTAAAACAATAGCTCTTTAGATTATAGAATAAAAGAGCTTTTATAATATCATTTTATCCTAATGTATTTCTCTCAATGGTAGACGTTTTAGTGAATTATTATTTGGATTGTCTGACACATACTGTTTATAACTGACAAGAACCCCTCTCTGGGTCAGATTTATGGTGTGTTGATAGTGTGAGTTGTCAAAAACACTGTTAAAACAGCTTCATCGACCTTTACTTACAATGTTCTGGCAGCTAACCCGACGGCATACATTTACTCTTACAATGAAGGATTTAATATTTAAAAAAGATGAAAGCTGTATGGCCTTTTGAATAAAAGTACAACATTTACAGTAATTTTGGATATAACATTATTATTTATAACACAATAAAAGAAAAAAAAAGATCTACAAAATTGTTCTTTAGAATAATGAATTTACTTTATGGAGTCTATGTGTTTAAAGGGCAGAGTAATTAATAATTTCCATTTTCAAGTCAATGAAAAGGAAATGTAAACTTTTTCTGTCTTGCATGTTTTGTTTTAAAATTACGTCCATGAGTTCATGGTTTTACAGGCCAGACTATTTGAAGAATGAAAATAATATTTCAGTAACAAGGACGTCGGCGACGTGCTTTAGTTAAGTAGTATGTCCCACCTTGGCCACACGTACTGATGTTATTGCTTTGCAACTTTTGTCAAAAGCAATACTTTGGTCAAATGTGTAAGGCAACAAACAATCCATGTTTGTATATCATAACTGACAATCATGTAAACAGATGAATATCAACTTGTGGATTGTTTCGAACTGAAACATAGTAAACGTTCAGCGATGGAGAGGGTGCGGATATGATCTGATTGTCGCTGTTTTCGTTTGTTCTTCGGAAATTATTTAAAGGACATCCTTCGCGAATCCTAGAAGTCCTAAATTCATTACTACTCTAAAAGCAATGAAGTAATGTTTCCAAGATACTGACGTTGTTTGGAATTTCTGGAATTTAAATACTTGTGAAAAGTAAATTAGAAATGAAAACCTATCTTTAGATGATCGAGGGTATTAGCTAGAAAGCATTTAAACATAATTGAATGATATAACATTAGCTAAAGATCTACTGAATTATAGTAATGGGAAAACTTACATAGGTGGCGCATTTGTATCCTACAGATCCTTATGTTTCTATAACCCATAATCTTATTTTATTTGTAAAACTACACAATTTCTTTTAAAGTGACATTTCACATTTATTTCTTCATATTTTACTTTTATTCTTATCTAAACGAGCATATTTTCTTACGGAAATTCTGAAAAATTCAAGCCCAAATATTGCACCGTTTATGAGAAATATATATTTAAGTGCTAAAATTAAACAAATTGTTGTGGACAACAGTTCAGATTTATATAGAATTTGTCATTTCTGTCTCAACTTTATAGGCATATTTTTCGCTTATAAATGACAAAAAACTGATAACATTTCTACGCATTAGAATAACCCATCTTTGCATCAATACTTTTAAAAAATGAAATCGGAATGCAATGTCTCTTTAAGAACTTTAGTGTCTTAACGCCTGCTAGAATGATTTCTATTTTCAGGATTCTGTTCGAAAAACATCGCATAAAAGAACTTATTTCCCCACAATTTTTGCTTTATTATGTTCTACCGTATAAGCTTTGGAATCTTCCACCGAGATTTAAAAAAAAAAAACACGTAATATTTTGTAGGTCCATTAGTTGAAAATACACATCTTTAATAGGGGGGGGGGGGGTCAAACCTCGTGACTACAGCTTTGATGAGCTGGAGTTACGGGGTTTTGGCCCTCAACGACGATAAGTCTCTTAGTGGTCAGACTGGGAAATGGTTTACTGGCTTTGACGTCCCTATGAAAATGCTTGGGAACCAGCAGTTTCTCCTTTTGTCTCAATATTTTCCATGCCATATTGTACACAAATTGCATATAAATTTATACTAATTTTGTCCCCTGCAGCGGCTTTTGAATTGAAAAAAAAAAGTCCAAATTTTTGCCGTCTGGGAAAGGGTTAACAAAGGAAATTCCTATTTTTGTGCTGACGCATAGCTGGTAAAATGTAAAGATGCTCATTATATGCCATGGAATATCTGCTATATTGCTCATAATTATTATTTTTGGCAGTCTTTTATAATTTTACGCATCTGCTAATTAAGTAATTTTCATTTGTGATTATTATGTGATATTGTAGCAATAGTGATTATTGTAGGGAAAAATATGTCGATAATGACAATTTGATACGGAAAAGAACGCATTAATATCAATAAGAACAGCCGAAAGAAAATGAAATTAGAATAACAGTATTACTAAACAAATGTGAATGTATCCGAAAATTAGGCCCTTATTGTCTTGTGTGACATGGAGACAATCGCATATCGATGGTTTTCATCAAAGCCCTCGTAACTCAGTGGTAACTGCAGCTTAGAACAAGCTGCAGTTACGAGGTATTTGCTGAAAAGCGACGATATCCAGATTAATTTGTGTTTATGTGCACAATAGATCTGATCATGACCAATATTACTCTGTTCTTCTATAAGTGGGACATTCCCGAAGAACAGCAGCATGGATCAAGATCAGACAGTCCTTGGACACATAAGAATCTTGATCCATTGTGATATGGTTAACTTGAAGATTCCGGGTTAGATACATGTTGTACTTGTCCGCGGCCAATACCCTTTCTGACGAAATGACGCCCATCAATGGTTTGATATCGTGAACTTATGTGGGCGAGCAGCTGCAGGCTCGGTTAGGGTGTTGTGGTAGTACTGGTGAGAGAAACAACAGGAAACCATGTTTAGGTGCCTCAGCCGCCGCGATATGACAATGTCAGTTGAAAACGACGTAAAACCTCAATAAACCAAACATTTTGAAGATTAAAACTCAAATTCGATAAAACACCATTTTTAAACTCGAAAGATATTGTTTCTTGGGAACTTTTAGAGTTTTCGTTTTGTGAATTATTCGATATCTATTTATTCAGCAGACAGTGTTTAAACTCTTGAAGATATTCTTTACAATTAAATACGCACAGGGGAGAATTTTCAATTCAACGTAAACAACCAAACGAAAATCTGCCCTGAATATTACATGACCTGTTCGTCAGTTAAACACCCAGTTAAGAAGATTTAATCTTAGATAGCACAAATGAAGGTAGTCTAATCACAGCAAAGCAACAATTTCTCCAGATTCTCACAGGGAGATAGCCCTCATCAAGGGACATAATCTTTAAAGTGACATTTCACGATTATTTTTACATAAATTTTACTTTTATTCTATCTGAAAGAGCATGTTTTCTTATGGAAATTTTGAAAATTTCAAGCCAAAATATTGAACCGTTTACGTGAAATATATATTTTTGTGCTAAAATTAAACAAATTGTTGTGGACAACAGTTCAGATTTATATAGAATTTGTCATCTCTGTCTCAACTTTAAAGGCGTATTTTTCGCTTATAAATAACAACTTCAAAAAACTGATAGCATTTCTACGCATAAGAATAAACAATCCTTGCATCAAGACATACTTTTAAAAAATGAAATAAATGTGAAATGTCACTTTAAAGTAAGATTAAACAAGAGTGCCATGGTCACAATATACGCCGCCCCAGGGACTAAGTTTTAAGGGGGCATAACTCAGGCAAAAATCAATGAACCATAAAATCCTTCCTTCATGCACATCTACCAATTGAGGTGATAACATTGACCAAGTTTCAAGAAGATCCAGCCAGAAACTTAGGAGGAGTTGCGTTGACAAGAAAAGTGGACGGACGTACGGACGGATGGACGGATGGACGGACGGACGGACAGACGGAGAAGATGACGCCAATATACGTCCGCCTCCGGCGGCGTATAAAAAACGAAAGAAATCAATCAGGACCAGAGAAAAGTTTTCTAACTTTATCAGACGCTTGGTTAATGAGATTGTCAGAGGAACATGAACAATGCCTTGCTTAAATAATCATTTCCAAGATGAGAAAACATTTTAGACTGCATTACATTGCAAAAACGACACAATTAAGGATATACAACAAGCTAGGCATGCATGTATTTGTATAAAAATGGCATAGAAAACAATGAAGAAAACGAAAACCTAATAAGTGACCAGCATATTCATTATTTTGATGTCATTTAAGGCTTTCTGTGTTTCATTATTTCTGCAAATGTGATATCCAAAAGCAACACTTGTATCAGCAAAGTTAGAAGATGGTAGATAAGAGGTTGGATGTACAACTCTCCCGTAAAAGGAGCTATTTTCAGAACCATGTAATGGCACTAGGTCATGCATATTTAAGGTAAAGCCGCATAAAGTTGAATGAAATATTGCCTTTGAAGTGAATCTATTTAACCGTTAACTTTTCCCAAAGAATACCCGATCGTGAAGTCTTTGATGAAGACTTTTAACAAAAAAATGAATGTCCAAATTTCAACATCCCCGCAATACCAGAAATATCATCCATGTGTTGACATACACATTTGCTTCATTATTTCCGATAGTCTTTGCCTTAAAGCTACTATTTCCCAGATTTGGACCCAAAATTTGTCAAAAACAAACGAAATGTACACTTTTTAAGCTTTATATGACCTGATTAAATGATTACGACAAACTATTGAAGCAACGACTCATTTTTTTCGCAATTTGATACCAAATATCATGAAGCGATGTCGAAAGTAGGTCAAAAACAGTAGGACATGCGACTTTCTTAAATGACGTCACAACGTACATGATGACGTCATATTGAAATTCAAGTATGAATCTCGTTTGAATCTTGGTCCGCGCTCGCGGCTGTATGTGCATGCGTGACAGTTAGAAAATAAATTCAACCGCATCTGTGACGGAGTTGAATTTGGGTTTGGATTCTCCCTAAATTCGGCTATCTCTCTTATAATTTCGGTTCAATCTCTGTCTAAATCGCATACCATCTGTTACCCTCCAGCGTTAAGTACAACAAGTTTGAATTTAGACTAGTCCGGTGTCACTCTTTGCGAAAGAGCAAAGGCGTTCCTCTTTTTTCATTTCGAGTCTTCAGTCGAATGGGCTAAAGATTTACTGAATGTTGACACGTGAGGTTTGGTAAACAGCACAATATAAGAAAGCATGAAACACTGAGCTATCGAAATTTTTAAGAGAGTAGAAATAAGGGTCCTTACAGCTGCATTTTGTAATAATTGATTTGCACTGCAGTTATCTATAGCATCGTTCCATTAAATAACATTAAGCACATCAGACGCTCTTGTCTTGCTAATTAATCTACCAATGTTAAATATATCTGGCACACCATTTTGAAAGCTGAATTACGAATAGCACACCTCCTACGTGGAAGCAATCAATGAAAGTTTCTTAATTTTACAATTGATTAATGGGTTAGAAGATAAAATATTTTCTCTCTTTTGCTAAATATCTTGATCTACGGCGTACAATTGTCTTTTACTTGCTAAAATATTTCCATAATCCTGGTATTTTTTCATTGATCTAAAATTATATACACTGATCTTTCTTTTTCTTATCAAGAGTTCCGGGAATCCCAATCGTGTATCATGTCTTTGAAGAAAAGCGACGATCGGAATACTTACTCACATTTTTAATGTACTTGTTTAATATATTTGAAAAATATGTTATGTAATTGTAAACGTCTCTGCACATGTTTTTTTTTTTTGTTTGTTTTGTTGTTTTTGAATCACGCGATTTCTGCCGTTCTTGTAGACCTACATGAAAGGCAGTGGAAATCGATCGATTCTCTGTACCTGGTGCCTGGTACCCAATGGTTGTTGCACGACACCATTATCACCATTATTAACCCATTACCAAACGACAAAATTTTAGCCTGGTCCAAATTCAAGATGTTGCAGACGACAATTAAAAGTAAATGAAATAGTGCGTTTTTTGTTGTTTTTGGTTTTTTTGTATGGAAAATATATATTCACAATGTTTTCTAAAGCCATTTTCATGTGGGGAGTCAGAAAGAGTCACCGTATGGTACTGGGTTAATTGTTAACGATCATGGGTATGTAAGACATCGTTAGACTGACTCAAAACGTGGTTAGTATCTAATAGATAGAAGGTTCTCAATAATGGTTCCGAAGCTTGAAAACTATAGTCCCAATCTAAGTCGGCCACAAACAATTGTTTAAGATGGATCGATACGCCGTACCTTATAGCCGTTACCTGGCGGGTGTTGCATGACATCAGTAACACCATCATTAATTATTCACGATCATGGATATGTAAGACATCGTTAGATCGGAATGTGCTACAAAACATCAAACATCGATTTTCTCTCACGAGAATCGAAATACCGATATTGTCCTTTCACAATTTAGAGAGGCAAAGAGTGACGCTTTAGAACATTAACCCTTTCCCAAACAAGACCTGGTTTTGACGTCCGTATTAGAAAATGCTTGGGAAAACATTGAGGCAAAAGAAGAAAGTGCTGGTGACCAGCACTTTCTCCTTTTGCCTCAATATTTTCTGGGCTATAACATGCATATTTTCTCTCTTCTATCTAATTTACTTTGTCATCTGCCACCCCTTTGAATTTGGAACACCCTAAAATTTTGTTGTTCGGGAAAGGGTTAAGGTTGTAACCAGGAGATGGGTGGTTAGTTTCAATACGCAAAATACCAAAAATAGGAATCGATCTTATCAAGTATACAGTGGCAATGGTATTTATCAATCTATACTAGTTACAAAATCAATCGCTATTGTCGATAACACCCTTTGTTTTGCTACCTCTTTAAAATAACACAATCAAATGTTATTCTTGGGAGGTCTATGATACAAAAAGATCATTTCAATAATGTGGAAACACGATATTCAATTAGACAAAGGGATGTACTTAGTTAACAATTATGCGAACCTCAATAATGATATAGGCCTGCTCACGAAGTGTCGACATATTGTTATACAATTATAGTTACGGTTCTATATATTTTTCTCTATAGTTACAATATTTGATTACATTGTTTAATTACAGAAGGCGATATATGCAATAGTCATTAGGCTTTAATTGGAAATTTGAGATAGAGCCTATCAAGTTTTATATCAATAATTATAACATTACCCGTACATAACGCTTCGGAAAAGGGCTTTAACCCTTTCCCAAACGACAAAATTTTGGACTGTTCCAATTTTGAAGGATGTTGCAGACGACAATTTCAAGTTGATGAAATTTTGAAAATATTTCTATTTTGGGTTGGAAAACATTGTGGAAAATGAAGAAATTGCTTGTTACAAGCAATTTCTTCATTTTCCACAATGTTTTCCCAAGCCTTATCTTGTGAGGGAGTCAAAAGGCGTCAATGTGTGGTAATGGGTTAAAATATTAATTTTGTAGATTATTCTAACAACTATTGTCCAGCAAGGTTAACCCGGGACAACTTAATTTTCGTGCGCACCGTTCGTTAGTTGAGCGTGTTAACAAAACAAAGCCGAAGTGGGGTCATTACATATGCAGATGTCCCGGGTTAATCTTGCTGGACAATATCGCTCTTTATCCTTACCAGGACTGGTCTATTTCTAAACGGTAGGCTACAGAGCAACAGATAAGAGGGAGTAAAGGAATTCTGAATTTATATTTCAAACCTTATGTTGTGGGTTCTCATTTGAATAGTCTCGGTGCAAATTGAAAGCTACTACTCCCGACAATAAACGATGATGTAAGCGTTTCCTATTATGTGCATAATAATAATAATTATAATTTCTCTTTTGTTTTTAAAAGGAACAAATTTCACTCAAGGAACATTTCTGTCAAGTTTGCTTAAAATTAGCGTAATGGTTTAGGAGAAGATTTTTTTTTTTGAATTATCTAATAATTAGTCTAGTTCTAATAAGCCCTGCTAGGCCACGCCCACATCTTTGACGAATCAAAAATTCCCGAGCAAGTTCAGAAAAGTTTCACGCAAGGAAGATTATCGCTAAGCTTGGTTCAAATCGGTCTTTTGGTTTAGGAGAAGAAGATGTTTAAAGTGACATTTCAGAATTTTTTGTCATAAATTTTACTTTTATCTTTATCTGAAAGAGCATATTTCCTTATGAAAATTCTGAAAATTTCAAGCCAAAATATTGCGCCGTATACGAGAAATTTATATTTTTGTGTTAAAATTGAACAAATTGTTGTGGACAACAGTTCGGATTTATATGCAATTTATCGATTATGTCTCAACTTTAAATGCGTGTTTCTCGCTTATTGGCAACAACTTCAAAAAACTAATAGTATTTATGCTCATTAGAATAACCAATCTTGGCATCAAGACATACTTTAAAAAATTGAAATTGGAATGAAATGTCCCTTTAAGGAGTTGGTGAACGGACAGATAGACAGACGGATGACGGACGGTGAGTGACCATAATAACTCACATTGAGCACTTCGTACTCAGGCGAGCGTAAAAAAGTATCACATACAAACTCTTATCACCGCCAATTCTACACCCATCTTGGACTAGTCAAAGATTTTGTAATTTCGGATAATCGACTTAAGTTGATAAAACATTTCGGCTGGTAAACATTAATTACTAATAGTTCTTAACAACTTCTAAAAATATTTAGCACGGGTTGTGGTTGGCATAAAACTAAGTTACATTGCTTCTGATGCCATACAGTTCATGTGCATAAGACTATTAACCCTTTCCCAAATAAGACCTGGTTTTGACGTCCCTAATAGAAATGGCTTGGGAAAACATTGAAACAAAAGAAGAAACTGCTGATAACCAGCAGTTTCTCCTTTTGTCTCAATATTTTCTGTGCCATATTTTACACAAATTCTGTCTTTAATAACATCCATTTTAAAATTTGTTGCAGTTTTTGAAGTGGATCACCCTGAAATTTTGCCGTTTGGGAAAGGGTTAATGTATGTCCATTGTCGTCATCGCATGTCCTAGCTTTAAACTAGTCCCGGTCTACTTTATTTTTAGGAATTCTTGCTTAACCCATTACCAAACGGCCAAATTTTAGACTAGTCCAAATTCAAAGATGATACAGACGACAATTTCAAGTGAATGAAATTTCACTGTTTTTGGTCTTTTTACGTAGAAAACATTGTGGGAAATGAAGAAATTGCTTGTCACAAGCAATTTCTTCATTTTCCACGATGTTTTCCAAAGCCATGATCTTTTGGGGAGTCAAAAGGAGTCACTGTGTGGTAATGGGTTAACAATTTACAAAATAGTTTGAATTTAACTTGGCAATTAGCATGTTAAAAGGAGTTCAAATGCACAAATAGCAGATCAAAGATAGCTAAAATCACATGCAACACGTCTTTGAACCTTTTCTTAACGTGAAAAATGCAAGACCTGTGAAATCAAAATATGTTGCTTACAAGATTAATTTAAATATTCGTTTTTAATTTTTGTCAAGAACATGGAGGGAAAGAGAGAAAAAATACATGAAAAGAAACTACTTCCCAAAGATTTTATCCAAATTGCGTTAAAAATTGGCAACAAAACCAGTGATAGTCAAGAAAAGAGTATAGACAGTACCGCAAATCAAGGTACTTAGAGTATTGCATACAGACATGCGAAGTTTGTGTAGCAATTCTTGTAATGACGCAAGACTATTTGATATCGTGACATTTTCTCAATCGTTTAATTCCTTTGATGCGATAATGATGTTGAAAGATTCAAAAACGGAGATTTAATTTAATGGCTGTATTCAAAGATTTTTTCGATCGTAGAGTTTCGTGATCTTTAATCATTTTCGGTAACTAGTAAGCAGATCTTACATATTCTAAACATGCATACTGCTAGAGATAGAACGCAAGGGTTGAGCGTGGAAGACTGCAAAAATGCAAGATTGCCATGCGGTAATAGATACAGGTTAACCGTTATAATAGATGCAATCGCATACTTGTAAGATGTGTAATAGATGGCTTTTAACTTTAAATATACTCTTGTGTGAAGTTAAGTATTACTTATCAAAATCTTTTAGATCCAATCGAAGATTATGGAAATGGAATAAAATAATACTTAAATCAATGGGTATTACAGTATCTTTCTCATAAATCTTTTTTCCTTTATTCTTTCACGCAATTTCAAACGTTTCGTTCCTTCCGGGTTTCTGCACGGTTATGTTCAATAATTGGAAAGAAAAGAAAAATATTTTCTCTTAGTCCTGCAGACTCTTATACATGTATTGTCAGCCTTTAATTAATCATATTAAAGTAACCACCTACACTTTTAAACAAGCGCAAAGTTGTTCGCACATTTCACCACTTTACCCATTTCGTTTGAACAAAATCTTTTTTTGCAAAGGCAACAATATGACCAGGGGCCTGTTTCATCAAAACATTTAAGTCGTATTTTTGACTTACAGATGTCTTACATGTACAATTCGCTTAAAAGTTAAAACAACAATCGCGTTACATGGCTTTTGGTTGATTGACAATACGTTATTCTTCCTCTAAATGGGTCGTAAGACATCGGTAAGTCAAACATACGTCTTAAATGTTTTGATGAAACTGGCCCCTGATTGCCGGATTATATACATCGGTTTGTTTCGAAAATGCCGTAACTACAGCTTTAAAAGCTGCAGTTACGGCATTTTCAAACGAAACCGATGAAAGAAGAAGTTAGATACGTTATATTGATAGTAGTAACTAAATTGACAGTCAGTCTGCAAGACCACATATAGCCTCACCAACTCCACGTAGATACCTGATAAAAGAGAATTGCCTTGATTTAGGCCGACAGAACACGAACAGACTGTGTTTGTGTGGTACAGTTAATTAACACGTACATCTGATCTATCTAGCCGCATCATGCAATTAACGCTCTAAAACAAATAAATACCAGCCTCTCGTTGTTTATTTACAACTGTAGAATTGGTGGAGAGTGTAGTCGTTTTTCTTCCAATACATCGAAAGCAATGCTTTTAAACTGGTGTGGTTATGGTAGTCCCGGAAGAAAAATGATGGAATTGAAAATTAAAAATACAATGCAAGAATAATTATGATACCGATATATGTTCTTACCTCGGATGTGATCATACATACGGAGATCTGAAGTTGCAAATGACTCGTTATCATAGGAACTTTGTGTGTAACTGCAACCGGAATGTTTGTTCTCAATTCAAGCTTTCTGTAGATGTCGCAATATAAAAGTTGAGTTTGAATTGAATATGGTGAAGGCAGGCAAAAATGTAAACACATTTATTATAACAAAATGAAATTCTGCTAGTTGTCTGTACCTGTTTGTAATGATTTAACAGGTTGGAGAGCGGGACTGGCGTTTTTATTTTCGAAAGAACTTTAAAATTTTACAATTCTGGATTAACCATTGTTGTTGTTTAATTTCTGTTTCCGTTGACGTTTTTGTGATTCTTGAAGAGTACGAATATTTATCAAAATACAAGCATTCGCAATTAAAAAAAACGGAAGTGTGAATCCTTTTTTTGGTGTCATTCAATAACCCCCATGCTTTATACATCTCGCTATATGAATAAGTAGCACATATTTGAAAATGAAAATGCACTGCGTAGGGTAATTCAAATTCAAACCATACCCAAAGTGCATATTCAGCACGTCCAAAAAAGGAAATGTTCCTTTAACTCAGCATGCATGGCGACGGTTTTCTAACGAATATCCATATTTTTCTCAAGTGCATTTAGTGTTTGAATTAAGCTGAATTAATGTTTCTTTCGTATTTAAATAAGTTTTATTTATCATTGCAGTTCACTACAATGTAGGGCTTCTATGCAACAGTTACCATGACATTCTGGTCCTCTATCAGTGTCAATCATACTATTTGCGACAGAAAGCCAAAAATGCCGATGGACAAATGATAATAACGACAACAACAGAAGCAACCCTGAAAATCAGCCAAGTATTGTTGATCGGGAATGACATTAGTTTCAGAAGTGAATAGCTTGAAGACACGCCAGACTGTTTTCAGGCGTATCAGTTACTGAAGGCAGACAAGAAGAAACATCCTAACATTCTTACGTCCTGGGTTAACCCTTTCCCAAACGACAAATTATAGGATGCTCCAAATTCAAAGGAGTTGCAGACGACAACATTGATGTTATTAAAGATAGGATTTGTGTAAAATATGGCACAGAAAATATTGAGACTTTTGTTTCAATGTTTTCCAAAGCCTGTTCTATTAGGGACGTCAAAACAAGGTCTTGTTTGGGAAAGGGTTAAATGAGACAATTACCATAATTCTCCTATATTTAAAATCGGATTACAAGTAATGCTATAGCAACAGACATAGTGAACGTGCCGGGAGCAGATACAGAATTTCTAACAAGGACCGGTTGTTAATGAATATTAAATCCAGGCAAAACAGATGTTGTGACTTCATTCTATAAAATAATTCCATCCAAATATTTATCTATTATCGATTTGTAGAACAAATAACCAATTAAACAAAAAAAGTAGTTCTTAAAGAGAACCTTAAAATAACCATTCCCATTCAAAACTATTTTCTCTGACAAAATAAAAACGTTTACATTAGAAACCAGCTTCAGCTGACAACTTTAATTTTGAAAAAAAGTAGAACACTTTTAGAACATGAAAAAAAATGGCATTTCGTCAGGATATCCATTTGTTCTTGTAAAAGCTTATTAAAACGAACAGCAACTCAGAAATGAAACCAATGCTTTAAGAGACAAAACCTGCTTTGCGTCCCCGAATGTTAAGCTTGTTAAGCATGTTATTCTTGTGTCTCATTATTTTCTGTTCTACCGGTATGTTATACACAAAAGCTATCTTCATCAAAGTCCTTTTTATTGTCTGTAGCAGCCTTCAAACTGGCACAGTCCAAACTTTTGTCGTTTGGAAAAGGGTTTATGTGATCTACATTTTCGTTTCGCCGTCGCTCTGACAACTAAACACATCTTTCACTAGACATATTGTTTGTGTGACGCACCGGCTTAATAACTGCAAGTTCTAAGTAAATAACACGAATCAAATATCAATATTGATGAAATGCTTATACCGGTGTTGCCATATGAATTACCGGGTCTTATAATTATTTCCTTATTGCAGAAATATATCAATTATGTCGCGTCATAGGAAAATGGCTCATTGAAAGTAAGAGTTGAATGTGAAATATTGGTTGAAACATTCAATTTTCAGTTTGCTTTAGCCTGGGAACTGGAGAAAAAATCGAGAGTATAGATCGGGCAAGATACGAGGGACTTTCAATTAATTATGGAACTGGGATTCTATAAGTCATAGTTATGTCGCAATTCAATTTTAAGTTTCTTCAATCCTTCGAAGTAATCCTCTTTGACACCCACACACTTCTGAAGTTTTGAGATCCATTACTTATATTCCAATAAATGGGCCTCTTTTGGAACGCCCCGCAGACACTGGTAAATTGCACTGGATATGGAACATGAAGGCCTATACCGACGAGCAGAGGCTTTTTTCGTCATCATGGGGAACACAAAAAAGCCACACGGGCTTAAGCCCGACTATAAGTGTGGATGAATACGCTGTGCAGCATGTGTCTCTTTCAGGAAGTCTTGGACAAGATGGCACCTGTGGACAGCTCCGTTGTAATGGATTTGGTACATGCCTCTTTAGCCGGCCCCAGACCTGCTCTTTTCGTTATATTTCTTTACTTTCCCCGACATGCAATTCTTGTATGAATGACCGGCAATAGTGGTACTATTTGAAACAGTAATTTGAACAATACACCCGTTACATTTGAAAATTACCGCGTACAAAACTTTTCCCGTGCTTTTAATTTTTTTACTATTACGGACCTTGCCTGATCTTTTCGCAACCATTGCTTGCTAATTACACGCAATTAGTGCTCATAATAATAGATTATTGTTCAATCATATGAATAAAGCTCGGAAAGCCTACATTTGTTGCATTTATTGCATTATTTCAAAATATATTTTGCGCGGGGTGCTCTCTGTCCTCTAGGCAGCAGGTGGGGAACCCAATGGGCATAAACCATTCTGTGTTTCAACCATTTCGTCAAAATCGTATAACATGTCCCCGATGAAAAAACAACGTTATCTGCTATTTCTTGCACATTTAATCATGCGTCTTGTTCAGTCATGTCAGAATCTACAGCAAAATTTGCTTTGGTACTAGCTCTACCCGGATTGCCTGAGAGAGGGGCATCTTTCAGGCCAGTTTTACCAATTTCAATTTTTATTTTCATCCTAAAAACTGACATATATTCAACGTTCGGATGTCCACAATTCTGATATAGTTCATTATATACATGTAAAGCAGATATTTCAAAGCCTATGCGACCTTTAATGTAGACCCGTACATCCTACTTCAGTTCGTTTTACATTTTGCGCACAGCGAAATAGCCAGTGTATATGACTGAACCAACTTAAAAGTTCAATAACTTTTTTAAGAGTCAACGAATTTGTCTCAAATTTTGACCAAGTATAGACAGTAATTTTCCCGTCAAATAGCCACAAGCACCATTTGTTCTATAGAATCGTGAGGTATGGTGGGCCATTAGTACCACTTTTAATTGAACGCCCCTCGTAGATAATTTGGAAATGACGTGGCAAACAAAGGCATTCTGGATTCATAAGCTACACAAATTAAATATTATCTTAAGCTTAAGTCATTTCTTGACAAATCGCAGAACGTTTTTTACCTAAACGGATCAATATAATCTGCATTAAAAACCACAGATTCATAAACAAGTTGTAAGCTTATAAAAATGTCATAATGCAGATAAGGCGAGGAATCTCCCTAAAAGGTCGAATCAAAATGACAACTTTCAAAACAAGCAAATTGGTAATAATTTTAAGCTGTATTGTTCGGTGTACATATCTAAATCATATGAAAACTGATTTTATTCAATCAAAAAGATTCACCAGGTACAGATAACTCTTGGTTTCTGTACATACCACAAAAAATTCATTTTCTGACAACACCGGTATTCACTTAACCAAAATTAAGTTTTCTTTTAATTTATTAGCACGATTTTTATGTAACTGCAAGGACAATTGGCGTTAAATTATTTAAACCAGTTTTTGTTACCTTAATTCGTATACGCATCAATGAAACAAGTTTAAAGGCGAAATTTTCCCGCCAAAAATATTGAAATTGGTAAATGAATACTATTTGCAGATTAAAAGTACGCCCCCCCGTGACCTAGGAAATCATTTTTACCAAAGACGTATATCGTCAAGTGACGCAACGTATGTCAATGGGAAGCTAGGTCAAGGGGGGACGATGTGCGCCAGCCTTGAGAAGGTAGCAAATTCACGATTTGGGGCAGAATTATACACATTTAAAGTTGTTTCAATGAAGCGCATGCGCAATACGGACAAAACCAAAGCTGTCATATGATGTCAACACCATTTGTCCTTGTATTTGTAGAAAATAAATTCCAAATGAAACTATAGAAAACTTCATTTTAGCTCTGTGACTATTGGTAGTATAAGAAAATGTGACTACGTGGTACCATCGCATTTAGGTGGGTACACAAATCAAGAGTTATCTGCACCTGTACGATATTTTAAATGGCATAAAACCAGTATTCTGTTTACTTACATGTATATATGGACCAAACTATAAATCTTAATTTTGTTCATCAATTTGCTTGTATCGAAAATTGATCCTTCGACCTGAGCCCTTTAGGGAGGTTTCCCGCCTTATCCATAAAGGTCCATCAGAAACTGAGCAGTAACGTTTTTCTCTTTTCGAGAAGCATTTAATGATTTAAGTCGTGTGTGTTTTAGCTTAGAAGTAACTTTTTTAAAAAGTATTACATTGTACTGCAACTGTATTTATGTATTTCATTAGCACATATAGGTCTCAATAAAAGATCTGGCTGAACATTTCTAGCTAATTGCTAGAGATGATCTGCCAGGTCATTTGCCTTGAGCTGTAAAACTTGTAATACGCGTGTTACGTAATGAGATCTAAGGAAACGCATGCACTTCTAAACCTTTGGTTATTTTCTAGATTTCTTCAAGTTTAACTCAAAGAGCATCTTCTCATGTAAACATGGGGGAACTTCTGATCATGCTGCGAGGGTAATCCCATGGCTTACAACACTGTTTCTATAAAAGAGCTTCATACGGCGAACATACTGAGAATCAAATCCATCAAACCTCGATTCTTCTGACGAAAAGATGATCAATCAAGATGCCTAGTAAATTATGTCTTAACGATGAAAACTGTTATCTGTACAATATTAATTAAAGGGTTGTTTAAACATAAGGAATACGTAATCTATACTAAGTCTTGGCAACAAAATGGTGAAACCAGGGCATGAATGCTACATAATCATGTAACCCTTATTTCTTGAATTTATGCCATAAAAGAAATGTTGAGCGCTTAAAACATTATTTCTTTTTCAGAAAATATTTTTTTGGAGAAATTAGAAGCCACGTCTCCGCTAGATCTGGATAAATAATTTAAAGTTTGAATTTACTACAGCAAAAACAAATTATAATATACACAAATGTAAATATTGAATAATCGAAATATGTGCTTTGGAAAAAGATACCAAAGGCTTACAACCGACCATTATCTACAAAACGCTTGGTGAATCTTCTGATGTCATCCATGATAACGGAAATTAACGAATGACAAAATCGTCAACTGCAGTTGCACAAATGACGCCCGAAGTTTCAAGAAGTGTTTCGTATCCACTGGTGGATATAATACCTTAGAACAATGCATGAAATGCATTACTAATATCACACACTTTGAACATAGACAAATAGATATCTAGGGTGATCGTTATAAAATTATTAGATAGATATTAGATTTAGAATGAAAACAAAATATTTCAGTAGAGTATCAATTTATCAAAGGGTTGACTCAACAGTCTTGCAACCATAACTCTTAAAACCGTGATATCCTCGCCAATCTCCGTTTCCACAGATGACGCGGTAGTTGCACGAGGTGTTTGGTATCTAAGAATGGATAAAATACCTTAGTCTGTAATCTACAACTTGAATTTTAGACTTTCCACTTTTCAAGTTGTCAAATTTTAATGTGTACCCATCTATACACCTGCATGAAAAGGAGTAACGTGGAGTAGAATTCCCACAGTACCGTCGGGATTTGAGCACAGGTCCTTCGATCCCAAAGCCCACTTCCTACCATTAGAAAACGACGCCTCATTACTTCCCAGGAAAGCAATAAAACTACAGGAGATTATTTGGACAAATATTACCTTATTAATAATTCCTTATGAGACCTAATTATAGGAGAGAAATGACCATAAATCTTCTGAATAGACTTATGTTCTTTATGAAATGACCTTAGCGAACGTTTCTCTCATATATACAAATCTAGGAGCGTTTTTCATATAAAATGGTTATTGTTGTGAATTTATAAAGAACGAGACTTTGTGGAAATTGTCTACTTGAAGGCACTACTTTGTGTCCTAAACAAATCCGGATTAGTTTAACTCCAAGAATTTAAGAATACATGCAGCTAAGAAGAATACAGAAGGAATTATAACAAAGCAATTAGCAGCTTGAAACAAATCTAAATCACAAAAATCAGACCAAAGAAAGCTTCATCAATTGTAAAATGTCCCCAATCCTTTCCCACAATTCAACAATTCAGAGAAGTAATAAAATACCAAAATGTGTCAAAATAAACAATGAATGGCAGACAAACAAGCTATCCTTGTGCTGCAATTCAATGGATGACGGATGGACTTTGGTTTGGTGTTTTTAATATCATCATAATACAACGACAATCTAATTTCTTTTTCATGTTGCATATGGGTTTAAATATTTAATAACCCTTTGTAAACAGCGTCCCTAATATATTATGATTGATACACAAAAAGGTATCGGGGTCATCAAAAATTTAGAAGACAGAAAGAGAGGCTTTGACCATGTTCAATACATTAATTTTGCAATTCCTTATTCCAAGTCATCGGTCCCTGTTTTGCAAACGGGGATCATGAAATACGTTTGATATGATCATTCTTAAGTGCCATTTCTGAAAAATAATTCTCTGATACATTTGAAGTAGGCCTATACAATTTCACAAATGAAACCGATTATTTAAAATTGGGGTAATATATATTTATCGGCTGTAACTTTCATTTACCGGAATTAAAGTAATTTTTACCAAAGTCTTTGCTATCAAATCCTAAATTCTAAAAACAGAATATTAAGATAAAATTGCATTGAATGGCTGACACAGCATCTTTCGAATAAATTTGTATCTAACATAAAGCTGGACGTTACAGGCACGTTAACGTACTGGAAGATACTCGTTTTCTACGATAACCGCCATGTTTCTTAACGTTAATGTATCCCAATAACAGCCAGGAAATAGAAATTTTATGCATTTATGTTCTTTTAAAGACCAAGTAAACATCAATTATCACTTTTCTTTTCCCACTTATTACTGCACGCGCGAGATTGTATGCGCTGACTTTAATATACGAGCAATGTAGAATATAGGGCATTTTGCGCGTATTTGTTGAATGAAATGAAAGCAAGGCAGGTGTACAGAAGACATAGGCCTACATTAAAGTGAACTCAAAATTCTTAATTTAATTTATTCACCATAATGCATTTGCTGCATGTTGCGTTTTCAATGAAAAACTTTAAACTCTTCTTTTATTTACAACCGGGATAAATGAATTGTCGTTCAAAATACGCCCAGTTGAAACCTATTTTCCATTTGCGAAGCGCACTTCGGTTATGGCGCTATTCTGACTTATATTTGTGTATTTTAGAAAAATAGAGATTGAAAATGTAATCGTTACAAATAAAATGGTCTTTAAAACGAAAGAACCTATATTTGAAACTAGAGTGTGAATTGAATTAAAATACATGTATTCCGAATTTGCAATCCTCAAATTCAAACTCAACTGAAATATTGACAATCCATTACACATATTGGTTACTTTACAGTTTTTCGTAAAACAGTTTGAATACATAGGCTCTAAATACGATGTTTCTGACCGTAAATCACGATATATCGTTTGAATCCAAGCACAACAAAAGGTTTATAGGCTGCCAAATTTTACCAAGTTTACCAGCCAATAATTGCTTCTAAATCACAGAAATCGTAAGTCAAGAATGTCTAATCTGTCAAACAAAAATCAAGTTCATTACCAGAAAGTATTAACCTTTTAAAGGGCGACGGTAACAGATGGTCTAATTGCAAAAAATGATTTTTTTTTGAAAAAATATGCAAAACTTTTGTGTTCACAACCTCGGGTTGGTTAATAATATGCGATTCAGACAGAGAATGAGCCGAAATTACAAGACAGATAGCTGAATTTAGGGAGAATCCAAACCTAAATTCAACCCCATCACTGATTAGATGGGGTTAGAATTATTTTGAAATTGTTGCACATGCGCATACAGCGCGGACCATGATTCAAACGAGATTCATACTTGAATTTCAATATGACGTCATCATGTATGTTGTGACGTCATTTAAGAAAGTCGCATGTCCTACTGTTTTGACCTACTTTCGATATCGCTTCATGAATTTGGTATCAAATTGCCAAAAAATGAGTCGTTGCTTCAACAGTTTGTCGTAATCATTTAATCAGGTCATATAAAGCTTAAAACGTGTACATTTCGTTTGTATTTGACAATTTTTGGGTCCAAATCTGGGAAATAGTAGCTTTAAACAAAGACCCGCTTTTTACACCTCAAATCGAAATGACATTGAAAAGCACTGCAAGAAAAGACATAAGAAATAAACTGATTATCTCTGTATGTCAGTAATCCATAAGAAATTCTATATCCGTTTATTTTGTAATCTGCATCACCCTGGAATCAGGACAGCCTTTAAACGGGGTTTCCGTACGTATTTACCGATTTTTTTCAAATTTTGTTTACGATGATTTACAAGCAAGTGGCATGAAAGGGTATAACAGTTTTTGTAGGTTAAATTAAAATCGTATACATCATATTACATGGAAGACATTAAATGAAAATTGTCAAGCTGGTGCAAGTTCTAGATTATCAAGTTCTAGAAAAAAGCAGACATCATAGATAAGTATGAGTTGTTCAAACAAAAATCTGGTATACTGATCTGGAATAAGTTCCAAAATCTTCCTCTTTTCAGGAGTTGTTTTGTACAATCTTATGTATTGACTTTATTAACAAATTTTTGACACATGATGAGATATAGGTTTTTGGAAGCATTGTGGAAATAGAAAGAAATTGCTTGTGACAAGTCTTAAAGGTCTTGCAAGTCTTAAATTTTGTCGTAAGGTTATGGGTTAAAGAACGTGTTGGCTAAGTTCAAGGTCGATCGTCAAATGGATTGACTTCAGATCCTGTTGTTTTTTTTCTTTCGGATATGTTTTGCATCGTTTGAATTTTTTTTCTGTCAGATATGTTTTGCATTGCTTGAAGTTTCTTCCTGTCGGATATGTTTTGCATCGCTTGAAGTTTTTTCCCTGTCAGATATGTTTTGCATCGTTTGATTTTTTTCCTTTCAGATATGTTTTGCATTGCTTGAAGTTTTTTCCCTGTCAGATATGTTTTGCATCGTTTGAAGGTTTTTTTCCTGTTAGATATGTTTTGCATCGGTTGACGTTTTTTCCTGTCGGGTATGTTTTGCATCGCTTGTAGGTTTTCCTGTCGGATATGTTTTACATTGCTTGATTATAACGAAAAGGGGAGAAACAAAATAAAATATAGACACCCCAGGTAGCGCGGCATTTGAACATAACTTCAAACATGTGTTATTCAAACAGCATGGACTATTCATATATACCCCTATGAATTTCTAATAAATACATCTAATAAAGAAGTCACCTTTACAGTTTTATTTGCAAAAAGTTCAAAGAGGGGTTTGCATTTACATCTTTCATGTAGTGCTCTAACGATTATTTTTTGCCAAGAACGGATCACGGTTCTTTAACCTTTTATTTGTCCTGTAATAAATGCCGGGTTTTTAGTTTTATCCTTTATGAAAAAAATGTTGCAAATTAATGCTAAGACCTACCATTACGTATTCGCTCATTTTGATCGGTTCTCGGTCTTTTCGTAAGAAGACCTAGTAAACCATCCTCTAATACCCCGGGGTCTGCTACGCTACATGTACAGCGTAGCAGACCCCGGGGTATCCGAGGATGTAGCAAATGATGATCGATGGGACTTTGAATAAGAGTGACAATTTCGAAGTTCTAAACGATTACTTGTATTTGCAAAAGTAAAAATAGGTGACCCGTCATACTAAAACAGACCTTCTGAGAGAAGTGAAAAACATAGACCCTAAGTAGTCCGTCTGACTAGGATTTTAGCATCACTAGGGTATTTTAATGACTTTTGATTTTTCTCCAATATTACTTACATCCCATATATAACCTCTCCCTGTTTTCTGCCAAACCTTGTCCATTTCTTATGTATTAGCTTTATGGACTGCCCAGAATGTCCTTATAGCGCAACAGGTCACGAAAAAGACAAAACAAAAGGTACTAAAATGGCTAGCACCGTATTAAGCGTAGAAGCTTGTTTTTGTTTAATTCTCCTAATTGCTCTCTGAGATCGAGTTTATATGAATTTAAATTGGTATTGCTGCAATAGGTCCGGTAATTCCAAATAACTTCTCTCTAACTTTGGGTTTATTTTGGTCATTAAGACCTAGGAAGACTTAGTTCAAGGTATTGAGATAGAATATTTGAACAACTATGCTCTGAGTTCATCATTTTGTTGCCAAGAATGGATTACGTACATATAATTTTTAAACAGCCCTTTTTAAAATTAATGTTGGACAGATAACAGTTTTCATCGTTTAGACACAATTGACAAGGCATCTTGATTGATCATGTGTTTGTAAGAAGAACCGATGTTTGATGGATTTGATTCTGCGTATGTTCGCTGTGTGAAGCTTTCTTACACAAACAGCGTTGTAAGCCCCGGGATTACTCCCCGAACCGTGTTCTGAAGTTCTCGCTCGGCTTACAAGAGCAAGTGCTATTTTGGTAAAAATAAAAAAAACTATCAAAGCTTTGAACAAAGAAACATATCCTCTGATCTGTTACGTAACAAGAGTAAATATAATTGTTGTAGATCTATGCCATAATAAAACTGCAATTGAAATACAGTGTTATATTTGAGAAGACTTGAAAGAAATATGCTATATCATATGTCAGGCCAAGTTGATAAAATACGTGTTTCAAGTAACATGTGGAATAGGTAAAGGCCAGTAGCTCTTTTGTTTATGTTTTTAACTATCTGTTTGAGTTTGGTTGTTGTTGTTTTCTTTTCTAAAGCTTCCATACGATTGTCACAGCAATTACCTCTGCACTTACAGAATGGAATTCCAAATAAAACTATAAAAAGCTTTATTTTGATTAAATGAATATCAGTGGTGCTAGGATAAGTTAATAATGTGGTGGGTACAGAAACCAAAAGTTATCTGTATCTGCCAAATATTTTGTATAAAATCGGTTTTCATATGGTTTACCTTACCATTAAACTTGAACTTATTGAAAGGCGCGCTGCACGCAATTGGTTTAGTCCCTGGAGGTGTAAATTGTACAAGGGCATGGAGTAACGAATAGTTCCGCGATTGATTCATTTATTCATTTTTGCTGACTTCGATTGGCGATATTTCGAGATAAAGTTTGTCTGTTCCGTCTATTCATTCAACCCCGGTCTGTGCAAGCCAATCAAAATCTTTTTTACTCGATAATGATTGTTTTGAAGTTTTCATTCGGGCGAAATGGGTCGACTTATTGACCACAAGAGTTTGTTGTATTGCGGGTAGAAAACATAGGATATCTCAAACGTGTAAGGGGTCTCTCAAAATGACATATTTGATGAAAAAATACTCATTGTTTTTCTGTGTAAATTTTGTAAAAATGTTTTGGGCTTATTTGATTTCCGACCTGTTCGAAAGGATACAGTTTGCTCGATCAATTCGGCGTCGTACTTCATTTCGTCTTTGTCTCAGTTTGTGCGTTTTGAAAATTGACAATTTGATTGCAGCTTTTAAACCCTTTCCAAAACGGAGAAATTTAAAGGTAAATTTTAGGGTGACCCACTTCAAAAACTGCCACAAATGACACAATGGATGTTATTAAAGATAGTATTTGTGTAAAATATGGCATATAAATATTAAGACAAAAGGAGAAATTGCTGGTTATCAGCCGTTTCTTCTTTTGTTTCAATGTTTTCTCAAGCCTTTTCTAATAGGGACGTCAAAACCAGGTCTTGTTTTGGAAAGGGTTAACGGAGATTCCATGTCTTATACATAGAGCTCAATTTCGTACTAGAGATCTACGTGAAAATACAGGAACGACATGTTAGTGACAGTAGTATACGAAATGGCGCTATCGTGGCAGACTGGTCATATTTCACTCGCACATTTTGACATTAGTATGTAACATTTTTGTCTGCATTATACAGACATATGATATGCATATCACGCTTAAAAATACCAATTCATTTCCTTTTTAGCCTTAAAGTACAAGACGTGATATGTTATTGGTAGAACCTTTATGTATTATGGACCAAACTAGGGAATATCAAAAAGTTTTGAGCCTCACATTGAAAGAACTAGGTATTTGAATATATTAAACTCATTTTTTTCAACATATAATAGATCTTCTTCTTCCAACTGCAGATTGATGTTCCATCCAGTTCGCCAATTATTGATACCCAATTAAAAAATCGACGTCTTGGTGAATCATGGTATGATGATATTCTAAATGAAAATAGCTTTGATCACTGATAATAAGTTAACTTTCAATATTTACTTGTTATGGTCACGGAAAATAGTACATATGAGCCAGGATCTGGAAAAACGTCCCTTAAAGCATTTTTGAAAATCGAGTTTCCAGATAAGCCTGTCGTCAAATGCAGTCCAATATGCATCCATGCTGCTCTATTTAATATGCTACTTAAGGTCACAATGAAGCTATTAGAGAATAGCATGTATCCTGATCAGACTGTGCGTATGCACAGGCTGATCGGGATCTACGTTGGGCTCAAAAGCCTTAAGGGACGTTTTTCCAGATCCTGGCTCAATTATTTATTGGTATCTGTCGCATAATGAACCATTCAGTATGTGTTGGTGTTAAAGTGATTGTTTGGTCTATCAATGATTAGTAGATTAACATTGTTATGGAATCATTTTACAGAATAAGTAAGTAAATGGCTTTATAAATCTTATAATATAACATTGTTGTTCCCATACATTTCTTGTAGATTGTATACATGACTCTCCGTTATGGACTGTTCTAATGTTGATGGTTAGAAACGGTAAAACACCCAAGTATCTGCTTTCAGCATTTTCTTTCTGTCTGTCGCTATGCCGTAAGTTGTAATTCGATTTTAAATATCGGAGAATTATGGTAATTGTCTTATTTAATCCGGGACGTAAGAATGTTAGAATCTTTCTCCTTGTCTGCCTCTAGTAACTGATACGCCTGAAAACAGTCTGGCGTGTCTTCAAGTGATTCACTTCTGGAACTAATGTCATTTCAGACAGACATTCCTTTCTCGGTATACCTTCAGAATAGATAGTGCTCGATCACCTTTTAACATTTCATAGCCTAAATAGAGGGAGTAGTTGTTATTAAAGCCGATGTATATACTATAAAATAGATTGTCATAAAAAGTAGAATTTAATGATACAGACGGCCGTCAAAATACTATGTTTCACCATAAAGAAAGGATGGGTTGCAATATGGGGTCAAAAAATAGATTTTCTTTAAATTTTGTGGATTGATAGGGTTACATAAAATCTTTAATTTTTATGTGTAAAAAAATCTGGTTTCGGCTTATTTTCCGAGATATGGGTAAATAAAGTGGGTGGGATAAGATGGAGTGAAACACAGTAGGGGTTATTCTATGTCGCTTATCTTTCTTATTCTTAGCCCCAGATGCGTGAAAATTTGTATGCGTGTCTTGTGTGAAACATTTATGAACTTACATTTGATATTCCATGTATATCTTTTCCCTAATATTCATTCTTCTTTCTTTCGCAAAATTTCGCTATTTTTTAACGACCAACTTTACCAAACTATCTCCACACGTTTTATTTGAAAAACGATTTTTATGAAACTTTACAGATGTATTATTCAGATATTGATATAACTTTGTGTGAAATTTGAAAGAAAAGCGTTGGCCCGTTGTCGAGATATTTGACCTTGACCTTCAAAATAACATCAAATTCGGGAATGTCCGTCAAAACTACGCATTGTTGGGAAAATGGTTAGGATTGAATGGCATGTGACAGCCCATTCATAAAAGAATGCATTTCACACATGATTGAGTTTTTTATTGTATGATTTTACCGTTAAAATTGATATACTCAATATAATAAACTTGGTCACCTCTCAGAGTTACCTTGTCATTTCATCTAATGAAATCATTGATAGACAGATATTTGTTTAAAGGGCGACGGTAACAGATGGTCTAATTGCAAAAAATGAATTTTTTTGAAAAAATATGCAAAACTTTTGTGTTGACCACCTCGGGATGGTTAATAATATGCGATTCAGACAGAGAATGAGCCGAAATTACAAGACAGATAGCTGAATTTAGGGAGAATCCAAGCCTAAATTCAACCCCATCACTGATGGGGTTAGAATTATTTTTAAATTGTTGCGCATGCGCATACAGCGCGGACCATGATTCAAACGAGATTCATACTTAAATTTCAATATGACGTCATCATGTATGCTGTGACGTCATTTAAGAAAGTCGCATGTCCTACTGTTTTGACCTACTTTCGACATCGCTTCATGAATTTGGTATCAAATTGCGAAAAAATGAGTCGTTGCTTCAATAGTTTCTCGTAATCATTTAATCAGGTCATATAAAGCTTAAAAAGTGTGCATTTCGTTTGTATTTGACAATTTTTGGGTCCAAATCTGGGAAATAGTAGCTTTAAGGCCTGTCTATACATTTAACATTATTTTCTTTTTGTTGATATTATATAACGTTATATAAATGTTTAGCTTAAGTTAATTAATTGTAAGCACGTTTTGTCATTTAGTAAAATCATTCACAACGCGTCTTCTTTATAACCATACAAGAAATACAATCTGAAAATGATTAGTTTTTTCCTAGCAAATTGACAATTCTTGTCCATCATAAGATGAGTGAATATAAACTCTTAGACAATTCAAGTTGCATATAAAGCTTTGGTAGTTCTAGCAATCTTAACATAATGCTAATATTTAATTTCACTCACCTGTGGTAGTAATATAAAACACAGCGCTTTCCGCGTAGGTCATGTTTCATGTGCAATATTTAGTTTGATAAGAAAACTGAGAAGTAAAAATAATTTCTTTTCTTTCCCATTCTTCCGAATGGGTTGTACGATACAAAAAAGTAAATATTGCTACAAAACTCATTAGGAACAATAAAAATAAACCATGCTTCCAAACCTTGTGAATAAAATTGGCGCTTTAACTATCACATTTTGGCATTTCCCGAGTTTTGAAGTCATTTTGAAGGTCCAGGTCAAATATCTCAACAACGGACCAACGTTTTTCTTTCAAATTTCACACAAAGTTACATTAATATCTGGATAATACATCTGTAATGTTCCATAGAAATCGGGTTTCAAATAAAACGTGTGGAGATAGTTTGGTAAAGTTGGTCGTTAAAAAATAGCGAAATTCTTCGAAAGAAAGAAGAATGAGTATTTCGGAAAAGATATACATGAAATATCAAATATAAGCCCATAAATGTTTAAAGCATATATCACAAGACACGCATACAAATTTTCACACATCTTGGGATAAAAATAAGAAAGATAAGGGACTTAGAACAACCCCTACTGTGTTTCAGTCCATCTTACCCCACCCACTTTATTTACCCATATCTCGAAAAATAAGCCGAAACCAGATTTTTTACACATACAAATTAAATATATTATGTAACCCTATCAATCCACAAAATTTAAAGAAAATCTATTTTTTGAACCCTTATTGCAACCCATCCTTTGAAATATGTTGTTTAAGTTATATGAATGCTGTTTGAAATTTTTCGGTCTCTAAAACATTAGATCTCACGTCAGATTCAAACTGTATATATGTTACAGTAAGATTGTGAAACCAGGGATTTCGTGAAATCACTAAAACTTTCAGGGAATTCATGAAATCCCCATTTCACTTAGTAATTTCACGAAATAACTAAAATCCTAAGGGATTTCCTGAAATTACTGAAAAATGAGGTGTTGTATTACACAAATTTACTGGACCCTTTTTAGGAAAATTGTGAAATGGAGGTTCACTAAAATATTTATTAAACTACTTAGATTTTTACACAATTTTACTGGATCGTTTTTAGGAATATTATGAAATATAGGTTCACTAATTTTTTTAAACTGCTTTTAATTTTTATACAAATTTACTAGACCCTTTTAAGGAATATTGTGAAATAGAAGTTCACTAAAACTTTTATTAAACTGCTTTGATTTTTACACAAATTTACTGGGGCCTTTTCAGGAATATTGTGAAATAGAAGTTTAAGAAAACGTTTATTAAACTACTTTTATTTTTACACAATTTACCGGGTCGTGTTTAGGAATATTGGGAAATAAAAGTTCACTTAAACTTTTATGAAACTACTGTACTTTGATTTTACACAATTTTTCCTGGATCGTTTTTAGGAATATTGAGATATAGAAGTTCACAAAAACCTTTATCAAACTACTTTGATTTTTACACAATTTTACTGGATTGTTTTAGTAATATTGTGAAATACAAGTTCTTTAAAACTTTTATTAAACTGCTTTGATTTTTACATAAATTTACAGGATCGTTTTTAGGAATATTATAAAAAAGAAATTCACTAAAACTTTTCTTTAACTGCTTTGAATTTTATGCAAATTTTCTGGACCCGTTTCATGAATATTATGAAAGAGAATTTCACTTGAGGTTTTATTAAATTGCCTTGATTGTTTCACAAATTTACTGGGCCCTTTTTAGGAATATTGTGAAATTGAAGTTCTCTAAAACTTTTATTCAAATGCGATGATTTCACTGTAAGGCAGGTTAATTATCCTGATGGCTTTGATCTTTTTGAATATTTATCATAGGGCCTTGCAACATACTTAATGGGGACAAAGCAAACTGTTTTGTTAATTGCATATTGTTACCCTAATTGCTTTGATGGCCTTCTGAAAATTAATCATAAGGCCTGGTCAGCTACTTACAACTAATCTGTTAATTGCAAAATTAGAACCCTGATTGCTTTGATGTCATTTTGAAAATTTTATTATAAAGCAACGGATCTGTTAATTGTTAAATTGTTACCATAATTGCTTTGATGTCCTTATGAACATTAATCATAAGGCCTGGTCAGCTATTGAGTGGGATTAAGTGCATTTGATTGCATAATTGCTAACTGTTGACAAAACAATTGATAAATTAATTGGTAACTGTTGACCAAACAGTTTTAATTAGTGATTAACAATCATGAATTGGGTTATTAAAACAGACCAATTAATAATAGATGGCAATATAAAATGTGTGTAAGGCTGACTGGGTTATTATTCTCTTCCATGTTCACCACAATGGCACATCATAGCTTTGAGACAGAATTTGGGGAGAAGTTATTAGACAAATACTCTCAATGTCAAAAGTACCTTATTCCCAAGGGTGTTTACTTCAAGACCATCGAGGATATAAAAGAAGCAGCCGGAATTTCCACTACAAAGTCACGTAAACACTACTACATTCTGAAGAAGTATGAAGTCCTTCAGTATGCTGATGTTTAAAAACTGATTAAAAAGAGGAAGTCACCAGAAGAATGCCCTAAATACTATGCTACTGTAGAAGACACACACGACATTATCAGTAAAGCTCACATTGCAACAGGCCACGGTGGCCGTGATAGGATGCTGAAACATCTTCGGCAGAAGTACGCCAACATCACAACAGATACTGTCACGGAACAACAACATACGAACACTGCCACCACGGACCAACCACTAATAAACACTGCCACCGCGGACCAACCGCTTACGACCAAAGAAAACCACGTACGAACACTGCCAACATGGACCAACCACGTACGACTACTGTCACTACAGAACAACCACCTACGACCACTGCAACCACAGAACGACTACGTACCACCACTGCCACCATGGAACAACAACGTGCGAACACTGTCACCAAAGATCAACCACATACGACTACTGCCACCATGGACCAACCATCTACGACCACAGAAGAACCAAGTACGACCACTGTCACTACAGAACAACCACCTACGACCACTGCCACGATAGAACCACCACCTACGACCACTGTCACCAAACAACCACGTTCGACCACTGACACATCGAAACAACCACCTACGACCACTGCCACGACAGAACCACGACCTACGACCACCGGCGCCACCGATCAACCACATTCAACCACTGACACATCGAAACAACCACATACGACCACAGCCACCACGGAAACACTGTCTTTTACAACTGGCACCATTGAATCACCCTTAACTTCTTCACTCCTTGACAAGTTGACAGACGGCTTCAGGATATCATCCATCAGCGTAAAAGAGCGCGAGAGGCTCAGCTTGTACAGGGAGAGAGGATGGTGAAGCGCTCTCGTATTGACTTGAAGGCGGGTAAGGCTGGAGATAATGTCGCTGTGCCCATTCCAATAGTTGACAGAGGTAGAGGCGACCCAAGAAATATCCTTGGAGTTATTGTTGATCGTGATGAAAATGACATGTACATTATTGTGATGAAAGCTGGTGTGTTGAAAGGCAAGTATGCAAGGAATCAGTTTGATCTCTGCCCACAACGACTGTTGACTGACAATGATGTTGACATGGACTGTACAACCACACTTCAACAGGCTCTTAAATCTACAGCTTCTGGTGGACAAGGATTCTTTCGTTGTGATTACAGCAAATGAAACAGTGTCAAACAAACAGGTGCAAGTGTTTTAAAGCCAAACGACTTTGTAATAGTAGATGCCACAATAGTCTAAATTGTCCAAATAAGTAATGTGTTTACAGACATTATAGGGAAGACATGATCGACAGTGGAGATGGTGCGTGGTGGGATGGGTTAAACTACAGCCAAATTTGCCTCGCTTCAGGTAAGATATTTTGCAATAACTTTTTAATTTGTACATCATTTTTCAAACGGTTTGTCTCATATACCCCGCCTTACTTAGCTCGTTACTCTGATGTATGACTTACTTGAAATCTCTATGTATGTTTTGCTAGAATTGATCCCAGCCGATCAGAAAAACGACAACAATTCGGATCCTTTTTCTGGCTAGCGATCAATTTTGGGGAAAAGTATGAGGAGTTTTCAAATAAGTAATACATCTGAGTAATCCATTTAAAAATTGACCAATAAAGAAGACAGTTATTGCATAATTTCTTACCTGAAGCGTAGCTAATTTTGCCGTAGTCGTTGTCATTTTGTTTTCTGGCCGGTTAGGATCAATTTTTGGAAAAAATGAAATGATTCCACAAATAAGTCATTTATCTGGAAAAAGAGAGCTCAGTTAGACATGCAACAACCCTTTTGAAAATTGACACAGAAAAAAAAGTTTTTTTTTGCAAATATATGACCAGAATCGAGATTACTTGTGTCCGTAGTCATTATCCATCCCATGTAATATGCACAATCTCCACTGTGTGATCTGCCTGTTTTTTTAACATGTCGAAATGTCTACATTCATTTAAAAATACATAAGTCTGTTTTAACTTCCCAATTGTTATTTTATCATGATGATCAGCTGTGTTGTACATTACAAGTATGTATGACCAATGAATCAAGCTCATAAACCATTTTGAAAACACTGTATTTTATTTATGATATAAAGTAAGGGCATCTAGGGATTTCATGAAATAACTGAGGCATTTTTCCAGTAATTTCAGGAAATCCCTAAAGATTTTAGTGATTTCGTGAAATTACTAAGTGAAATGGGGATTTCACGAATTTCCTGAAAGTTTTAGTGATTTCGCGAAATCCCTGATTTCACAATCTTACTGTAACATATATACGTGTTGGATGTCCGACGTATCGGTTCATACTGATGAAGTCTATAACTTCTTACCAAACCGACACAAATTTGGATAGTCTAATTGAAAAGAAGACATAAAAGATGTTGAAAAAGATACAATTTCAACTCTAGCCTAATCAAAAGCTGGTGTTGACGTGCCTAGTTGAGAAGTAATAATAGAACACTGGGACAAAAGCAGAAAATGTTCTCCTTTTGCCACAACAACCCTTTATATATTTTGTTTTGGAATGGGTTAAAACCGACGCACCAACCACAGTGCATCGTGTAAATTGTACTTGAGGTAATCCGAGTTTTCTCTGATGAAATTCGCTCTTTGATATGTTGATGTCGCTCTTTTAAATAAGCGACATCATTATTCCAAAGAGCGAATTTCACCAGCTCTTTGATATGTTGATGTCGCTCATTTAAAATGAGCGACATCAACATTTCAAAGAGCGAATTTCATCAGAGACAATTCGGATTATACTTGAGGTTGCTTGCCTTTAAAAGCATGAAAGTTCAAAGGAATCAAAGTAAGAAGGGTTTAGCAACACCTGAATCATTTGAGAATGATTCACATTTCCGTTGTTTAAGTGCGAATACTTGTACATAGTTATAAATGTTCATACTCTCCAAGAATCACAAAAACATCAACGGAAGACAGCAATTAAACCGCGACAATGGTTAACCAAGAGTTGTAAAATTCATCGCTCTCATAACACCCGGCACTCTATAAAAGGACATACTGTACTCTCTCTCTCTGTCATAAATTGTAAACTTTTTTTTCAAATAGCCACAAGCTTGGCATATTTGTAATTATGTAATTATGCTACTAGCTTTTGCATATTTGCACGTAGTTCCCGTGAACCTTTTTAAATCCTAAAGGTAATTAATCTTTTAAGATTAAAAACAGGAACAGAGGATTGAAACCTTGTCCACGTATGCATTGAAAGATGTAAAAATGAGGAAAACTTGAACACACATTCTGCTCGCTTTACCATAGAAAAAAAACCCAATTTTCTTGTGGTCAAACTGTATAAAGGTGTGGGCCATTTTGTTGTTACCCGCGCGTAATTCTAGCGCTAAATTCCACCATTTTATCATAAAACACAAATACTGCATCAGCATTAAACTATAGCTACGATGTTTCGGAAGGAAAACACCAATATATAACCTCAGTGTTGTAAATTTACCAGGGAATACTGGTATTTATTTGTTTTAGAGCGTTAATTGCATGATGTGGCCAGATAGATCAGATGTACGTGTTAATTAACTGTACCACACAAACACAATCTATTCGTGTTCTGTCGGCCTAAATCAAGGTCGTACTCTTTTATCAGGTATCTACGTGGAATTGGTGAGGCTATATGTTGTCTTGTGGACTGATTGATTGACTCACTTCAGTCATTTAAGTTACAACTATCACTACACCGTATCTGACTTCTCATGTTTAATTCAGACAATCTGATCATGTCGTTAATTTTTGTCTTCCATTTAACACACACGTACATATAAAAACGAAAAAAATGTCGTTATTGTATTGTGCTACAGTTAAGTATTATTTCATTCCATTTACATCGTGGAAGTGCCGGTAAAATAAATACCAGGAATCGACGGTACAATCAATCAATCAATCAATCACTCAATCAACTTTCTTTTAGCCATCAATTTCTTCCTTATGTCCTGTCAAAAATGAACAGTCGAAATAAAACTTTTTTGTTAATATCTATAAACCTATCCAATGTGTTGAATATTCTAAGAGAGAAAGTAGATGGTTCTTATGGCAACCGAGGTTAAAACTAATAAATCTTCCATATACTTTTTCATACTTAAGAAAGAAAGCAAACATCAACAATTGTTAAACTCTTAAACCTGCTTACAACTTACCAAAACTAATTAGAATTTAAAGATCACTTAACTTTACAATAAAAGTGACTTTCGAATATGTAAAGCCACCAAATTAAAGCTCAAACACTGAATCTTTTAACATCATGCCCGCACCAAAAGACAAACATAATTGAGAAATTATATGATATTAAATAGTCTTGCGTCACTCGCTGAATTGCAACACAAACATAGCATGTCTGTCTGCCATTCTCAAAGTACCTTGATTGACGGGACTCTCTTAACGCTTTTCGAGGATTTCACGTTCATATGACTAAGCTAAGATTACCCTCGAAGATGAAAAACATAAAATTTTGCAAATAACTAGCATTTCCTCCTTCCTTGAGCCTTTTCGATTTCCTAAATCAAACATTCGCCGTACACGTGTAAATTTCATATCTCTCTTCAATCAATTTTAGCTGATCTACAAATGTTCACCTTAAAAGTGTTAGATATGGTACATGTTGCAAGTGATTCCGGCTATCTTTGATCTGCTCTTTGTGCTTTTACACATCTTTCAACCTGCTAATTACTTTGCTAAATTCAGTCTTTCTTTTCGTAATTGCGAATCAACAATCCTCAGATTAAAGAGGATTTCAATTTGTTTACAACAAGGATGACAATGGAATGCATGTGATCACGATAGACAATTGTCTGTATAATTACTTGTACATCGTCAATTTTGTTTAACCCTTTCCAAAACAAGACCTGCTTTTGACGTCCCTATCATAAAAGGATTGGGAAAACATTGAGACAAAAGAAGAAACTGCTGATAACCAGCAGTTTCTCCTTTTGTCTAAATATTTTCTGTGTCATATTTTACACAAATCCTACCTTTGATAACATCAATTTTGCAATTTGTGGCAGTTTTCAAAGTGGATCACCCTAAAATTCTGTCGTTTGGGAAAGGGTTAAACACCCAGGTCTACAGCTTGTAGTTCCGAAAATGTGGATCAAATGCATCGACGTGCAATTTTTGGTCACATGAGAAAAAAATCAATCAAACACCGTACGTATTGCTGAAATTGGTATTTGAACGATTTTTTAAATGCAAATTCGAAACGAAATGAAAATTTTCAGGCCTCTTCTCAGTGCATTCTATACCACCGACGAAAAAACGTTATAATTATTGAAATGAAGTTTATATCTCAAATTGCCAATTATAGCATAATTACTAGTGGCGGTATCATCTTCGGTAATTATGAAATGTAATCAAATATTGTGATTATAGGGAAACTATACAAAATCATAACTATAATTGTTTAACAACGTGTTTACTTTCTGGAGATCATTATTTAGCTTCGCGCAATTGTTCAAATAACATCATTTTGTCTAATTTAATATCGCCTTTCCTCATGAAGGAAGATGACCTTCATATACCAAGTACATGTTCCATAGTAAACACAGTGATTGCTCTGACGCAGCTTAAAACAAACCAATGTGAACAGTTAAGCCCCACACTTGTATCATACACTTCATGCTGTGCGTTTTCTAATGGGAAAAGGTCAACGGTGGTATTCTGATTCTCGGGAGAGAAAATCGATGTTTGATGTTTTGTAGAACATTCCGATCTAACGATGTCTTACATATCCATGATCGTGAATAATTAATGATGGTGTTACTGATGTCGTGCAACACCCGCCAGGTAACGGCTATAAGGTACGGCGTATCGATCTATCTTAAACATCTGTTTCTGGCCGACATTGATTGCGACTATAGTTATCAAGCTTCGGAACCATTATTGGGAACCAGTGTTCTTCTATATATTAGATTCTAACCACGTTTTTGAGTCAGCCAATTAAAGTCTTGCTTTACTTGACCCAAATTGGTCCAGTGTACATTGTTTCTGGTTAATCTTGAATCTGCATAGGAAGTTTGAATAAATCAATACCAGTAATTTACAAGGTCATGACACTTCTGCCAATTTCTTGAATCAATGATTTTAATGCTGAGAAATTATAAATGAAATTGGGCATTTAAAAGCAAAGAGAAATGATTGTCACAGAGTTAAAATATATTCGTAAAAAATAATATTACGTGTACATCGTACTAAATTCAATTTTTTTTAATTTCCCCTACTTGTAAAAATAGTCAAATGTGAAATATAAGTTTAATCGATTACGCCAGCGTAGTAGGTGCACTACTGATAATTCAGCCTTCAAATTAGTGTGCCAGATATATTTAATATTGATAGATTAATTAACAAGACAAGAGCGTCTGATGTGCTTAATGTTATTTAATGGAACGATGCTATAGATAACTGCAATCCAAATCATTTAATACAAACTGCAGATGTCCTTATTCTTCTATTCTTTTGAACAATTCTAATGGTTTTCCAATGTTTCTCATAAGTTTTGTGAAAGCGTTTTATGATTTAGATATTTTGTTCTTTACCAAATGAAAATACTAACCTATGACTTAGTCTTGACTGATTTGGTATAAGAATATTTTGAACAAATGAAAAAGAAAATGATGATATTCAATCCGAAATGATAGACAAACAACGAACCGCAAAAGATTTTAGTGTAACTATAAACATGTACGTTAATATTAATGTTGTCTCGCCTTGAATTCCATATATGAACATATATACCTTAACATGTAACCTTTCGTTTTGTCGCTTACTAAAAATGTGATTGATGTTTTATTACAGTTTTATCACCAAATATATATGAAAACGCATTTGCCAGTTGATATAAATAATGGCTAGAAATAGCTTCTGGAGTTCAGTTCTGGGGTTTATGCTGTCGATGCTCTATTAAAACTATCAGCTCAAATATTGTTGTTGTTCCTTGGTTCCACCACAAGATCCGTATTTTAAATAATCAAAAGAATATATATAAGGCCACTGAATTTAATGCGAATGCCGAAAACCTTGATGATATTGGGAGATTGGGAATTGCTTATTCTCTGTCAAATGATTTATAAAGGACTATAAAATAAGGTATTGTTTTGTAAAGGATTTAGGTTAAATAGATACACTTCAAAGGCAATATTTCACTCAACTTTATGCGGCTTTACCTTAAATATGCATGACCTAGTGCCATTAAGGAATACATGGTTCTGAAAATAGCTCCTTTTACTGGAGAGTTGTATCTAACTGCCTTATCTTCCATCTACCATCTTGATCCTTTTCAATACAATTGCTGTTTTTGGAAATCACATTTTCAGAAAGACCTGGAAGCATCAGATGAAAGAAAAAAATAAAATGCTGAATAAATGCTTATTTCGTTTTCTTCATTGCCGATTGGTTTATATGCCGTCATATTAATCAATTTGACACCATGTAGTCTCAGCTTGTTATATCAGAAATGCTGTACATATTCTATCACAGGCCCGTAGGAACAGGGGGCTAGGGGGGCTAAGCCCCCCCCCCCAATGTTGGCCAAAAATGCCGAATTTTCTTAATTTTACACTGAAATTTTTTTGGAAAATCCAAATTAGCCCCCCCAATATTCAGGACAAGGGCTTTAGCCCCCCCCCCCCCCAATATGAAATTGCTTCCTACGGGCCTGTATCAAATGTTTCAATTTTGTGCGACCTTAATGTTTGTCGTCCTGGAAATGGTTAAATTGAGGCATTGTTCATGTTCCTCTGACAATCTCATTAACCAAGCGTCTGATAAAGTTAGAAAGCTCTTCTCTGATCCTGATTGATTTTTTCTCTCCTTTTCGCAATCTGAAAGATTATGTCCCTTGATGATGGGTTATCTCCCAGTGAGAATCTGGAGAAATTGTTGTTTTGTTGTGATTAGACTGCCTTCATTTGTGCTATCTAAGATTAAATCTTCTTAACTGGGTGTTTAACTGACGAACAGGTCATGTAATATTCAAGGCAGAATTTCGTTTTGTTGTTTACGTTGAATTGAAAATTCTCCCCAGTGCGTATTAAATTGTAAAGAATATATTCAAGAGTTACAACACTGTCTGCACAATAAACAGATAACGACTAAGGTACACTTGCAAACAGAATTCAGTACGCTTCCTGAAGTGGTCCGAATTGAAAGTAATAGTTGTAGATATCATAATAGTAAAAATAAGTGTTATTATTTGACGCGACGTATCTTTTTGACTTTAGTGTGCGACCTTCTTTTTGGAACAATGAAATTGCAGTATACACTCACCCGAACTCCTAAACGGCCACTTTTATTTTTTTGAATAAATAAATCATATCAAATCACTTTGATTGTGTGTTTGCTTTTTATACTTAACGAAGTCACATTCTATCTTTTCGAACAAGGAACAGTAGTGTCATGTCAACAAAGAAGCACGTGACGTCATTTTGATCGAAAAAGTTAAAATTGCACGTGCATATTTTGTATTACGTGCTAAATATCGATTCTGTTTTGATAATTTATCCATATGGATAGCCCCGGCAGAAAAACATTTAACATGTCAAGAATTATTATCAAAACACGAGAAATGACCTTCGGAATGTTTGATGTTGAGGCTCCAATCAGAAAGGTAAATTTGATAATTTCCCTTTCTAACAAAATCTTAATGCAATCATTCGATTTCTTTTGCTTCTGTGGTAAACATATCGTTTTTATTGTTTGTCGATGAATCGAATCTGAAATTTGTGGCTTTTTCACAAATAAGCAAATTTAGGATGAGTGCATGCGTACCGGAAGTGTCCATAAAACACGACGACGGCCACACTTAAGGAGTACTATTCGTTAACAAGATGGACAGCTTTATTAAGCAATTTTTAGAAATAATTTCATGCATGTACAAATAACGATAGACGAAGTTTTGGAAATCCAAGCCACCCGATCCACTGCAAACGGCTATGAGGTGCTTTAAAAAAGCGACCCTAGGCCGCATCTGCGACGAAATGTCAAAGCCTTTGCACTGTGAAACACATTTTGAAGCCTAAACTGTACCAAACATCTTCTATGTTATCGGAAAATGGATCGGACACAAAATACGTTTGGTAATTAATCAAGAATCACGTCTTGGACTTGTTAAACAGACGGATTCGAGCACTACCAAAGTAAATGATTTAGAAGACCTGATTCGGCAAACCTGGTATTTCCACACTGTATCATATCCTACAGTATCTTCAAGAATGCATATTATCCACGAGAATAGGATTCTTAGCCATGATAAATGCAATATAGAGATCACATGGGATATTAATTTGTGATGTGCGAATTTTTATTTATGGGGTAGTGCACTTCTAAACGTCACCATTTCATTAATTTCGAACTCAGCTTCGTGAAACTTTGCCATACTTTTCAAAAATGAATGTATTATACAAAGAAGTAAAACAACATGAGTTTGCATCAGAGATATTGATCTATAGGTGAAAGAATGAGGTGGCCGTTTAGAAGTTCGGGTGAGTGTATTAACAAAAAACGCCGCCATATTTCGCATTATAAACGACACCGCCGGCTAGGTTATTTGATGTCCACACATAGCCACGTCCCCGTCTCCAATGAACCGCTAGCGAACTCTTAAGTCTGATAGAGTCGCGCATTTGAATGTTTATTTCACGTAAAATCTTCTTATATACAGCCTCTATCTAATACTTAAAACAATGCATGTCTTTTTCAAAACCAGTGCTTGTACAGCTACAATTTTGCTGCCTACCTAAAAACTTGCACACCAACACCCAAAGGCGTATGTACCATCATGCACTTTGTGTTTAACCAATTGAGTCGGGATCCAGAAGTTGGTCATTTATTGCATCAAAACCAACATGGATCCGGACCAGCCAGTGATAGCGTTCAGTCTGATCAAAATACACGTTCTTTTCGTATAGTTCCTGCATTACCGGTACCAAATCTTGGACAAAATAATGCAACCTGATCTGCAAAGCAGATATGATCATGGTCAAGACTTCAGTTAGGTACTGACTTTACTCGATACAAGGTGGTCTCAAATGCCATTTAAAAGCCCAATTCCAGTGTCTAGCTCTATCATATCTCGCAACACAAAAACATAAGGGGCGCTCTAAGAAGGCTGTCCATGTTTAGAAAGATAATTTTGTTTCATATATAGAGGGCGTAGGTTTGGTTCAATTATCGTGCATTTAAGGTTTTCAGTCCCTACTAAAAGTTTCGGTTTCATTCGATACATACGAGAATCGTTCTTAGTTCATTACACTGTCCAACATATTAGAAATAATTCGCTTAGGTCATTCCATATGGCGAGCGTACGTTTATTTAGAAGATTTATGGTTATTTGTCCCCTATTATTAGGACTCATAAGGAATTATTAATAAGCTAATATTTGTCCAAATACTCTCCTGCAGCTTAATTGCTTTTCTGTGAATAAATAATCAGACATGGTGTGAATTTTGTGGAAAACAGTATTTTGTGATCGAAACACTGGTTACTCTTATTGTATATTCACTTTGTGGTATATCAGATAGGTAAAAAGTGAAAACAAACAGGCTATTGTCAATTTTCTGATGCCTCACATGTATCGATATTAATGAATACATGTCTAAAACATTGTCCTCTTTAAACAGACAAATCAACCATACGCACAGCTCGTAATTTGGTGTCTCTGTACGAGGGTAAAATCTAGCTCTTTCTAGCAAAGAACTTGAGATTCGTTTGGCAAAAAAACAATACCAGCTTACACTAGAATACATTTTTAGGCAACTACTGGTTGCTAAATTCTACCAAGTCCTTCTATAAATGGTGTGCTTTGGATGATCATCCAAGCAGTACATCGTCTGGCACGTTCGAAATTTCCGTATCTACACCGTATTCAAGTTGTAGTTACAACATTTTCTAACGAAACCAACGATATGGTCGATGTATTGAATCGGGAACAATGGATGAGAATCCAAGGTAGGAAAATATTTATAGAACAAATCGTTTCCGATCGCAATTAAGTCTGCAAATAGTTCATTTACACGACCGAGTTCGAGAACAGGTCTCCCACAGTGACTATTGTTACTCAATAAATAAAAATATCACGTTGGGACATGGCTAATTATCCAATATGAAATGGAAGCATTCAGTGAGCTGGAATGTGAACTTTGATATTAAGATGATGATGATGCTTAGTCCAGAGTAGATTTCGTATGTTGTCGCAATTATTTCTAAATGTTTCTCTATTAGACACGTCAGAATCATGTCTTGTTTGAGAAAGCAATAAAGCTGCAGGAGATTATTTGGACAAATATTACCTTATTAATAATTCCTTATGAGACCTAATAATAGGGAAATAACTATAAATCTTCTAAATAAACGCGCACTATGCACATGGAATATCCTTGACGTGCTGGTTGTTAAAAAATGAGACAGGATCTGGAAAAATGTCCCTTAAGGCTTTTGAGCCAAACATGGTTCAAGATCAATCTGCGTATACACGCAGTCTGATCAGGAACCATGTCGTTCTCCAACAGCTTTGTCAAGTTCTGCAGCAACCAAATGAGAGTAACATGGTTCCAGGTCAGACTGCAACTAGACAAAGCCTGATCTTGAAACATGGCTGTCTCAAATGCTATAAGGGGCGTTTTTCCAGATCCTGGCACAAATGTATAAGGTCCGTTGCTTTTCTGTATTTACGTTGAAAGGAAATGTAGAATGACATGACTATGCAGTGACTCGACTTTTGCAAGATGGGATTAACGGCTGTCAAAGACCGTAAATTCATTGCTTGTCTGAAAAAGTAGACATTAATTGATAATTTTATCTATTTATGATATAATGGCAAATGTTTAAAAAACATCTGTAAAATTGTATTGAGAATTAAGAACGCACATTCCCTTGTTTAAGGGGGAATGCTCCAGTTTCCTAAATTTTTTCCCAAAAATAGAATTTATTTATATTTTGTATGTTGAAATTACATGTTAATACCAATTGAAAAATAAAATAAAAATGGGTGGTCAGCGATCGTGTTTGAATTTTATAAGCATTCATATAACATACCCCTACATCGAAAAAATGCACAATTTCTTGCACCTGTCCAAGGTCACTAAAATGCTAATAAAATGCTGTATATTCGTTGTTTAGTCCCGAAAACGGATTTAAAGTAACGTCTTACATTTAATAAGAACAGAAAACCCAACATTTGTGCTATTGTAAACGCGTAAATGTATAAAACAGCATGCTCATGTGTTCGGTTAGATCAACGAAGCTGGAGTGTTTTGTGTCAAAATTTGCATGTTTTTGGAAATATTTCAAGTTCTACATAATAGAATTTGATAAAACTCCCTCATTGTATTAAGCAACATGTCCTGGTAATAATTCAAAAAGAAAATGTATAGGTCAGCGCACTTATTAGAGAATTACAGCAATTTTCATCAGCTACATGAATAAAATGACGCAAAACAATGGTAACTGTATACACACTTAAGACTGTCTTGCTCTAAATAATCGATTTCCATCTCGAGAAAGTCAGTTTCGCATAATAAATACACCTTTACCGTCGAAGATGGTAAATTGTAATAATGTGTTATATTGTTGAAAATATTGTAGCGAAACATATTGGTACGAAACATTTAATTTACTACCGTAATGACAGAGTGTTCCGAAAAACTGGAGCATTCCCCTTTAAATAGGTAAGATGTGTAAACATGTGCCATACTATCGCAGGTGGACTATAGTATTGAGAACTTGCAATGTTGAGTTTTGTTAGTTTCTTGTATTTTGGGATGAAGTAAGAGTGAATGATGCTTTGCTGATGAACCAGTATAATATGCTGTCACTTCTTTCTTCATGAAGAAGTAGCAAGCCAAACTAATGGAAAATAAACAATGATGGTCATTTTTTCACAATTCACCACAAATCTTATTTTTTATTTTATAAAAATAACCCCTTGAACTCTGACTTTGATACATGTAAGCTGCAGCTACGAGATTTTGTAAATAGAGCCAAGAAATATCGTTAAGTGCCAATTTGAGAGAACAGAGTGGAAGAAAAATGAACATTAACGCCACAAGACGCAATCCGGATGATTGAGAAAAAATTGACAATTCTAATGACCTCCGTGCATGTCTGTAAATCCTCTTAAAACTTTACCGGACGAAGAAATTTGGGATCCTTCAAAATTGAAAGGAATTGCAGAAGGAAAAAACATCTTAATGTTGAAAAACGATCTGAAAATGAAACTTTACTAATGATTATGGTAGATAAGGGAAAATGAATAAATTCAATGGTTTTCTCGTATTTCTTAAGCTTTCCCTGGATATTCTAGACCAGATCATGTTGTGGTAAAAAATTAAGTGATAAAGCACTATTTTAGTCAATCAGAAAATATATTTTTCTCTCTCTCTTTCCCTCTGATTACATTTGATTACAGCTGTCTATATAGTGTCAGCTTTTTAGATAATGTTTTAAAGTATCGATGATAAGTGGTCACTAAACTAGTCGAAAACGTTTTGAAAAATCAATGAGACAACAGATGGTTCCTAAAAAATCTAAAGACGTGCAGGATTAAAGATAGGCACAACAGACGACAAGATCAAGAAGCATGGGATAAAATTCTGCCAGATTTGTTTCAAACTTTAGCTTTTGTCCGCACTGACGAATTTTCAATTTGAGGTGTCTCAAAGTCTTTTTGAGAACGGACATAGAATTTAAACGTCTATTGAAGGGTACGTAGCGTAAATCCAGTATATCTATACGTCGACAGTTTCTTCCAAGTTTTCCTTAGATCCTCTTAAACAAATTAAAACTTTAACTTAAGTCTTCCGCAACAAGAATTGTCTGATTTGCCTGAATCATTCTTTGTTAAAGCATTATGTAAAATATTACGATAAAACAGGCGCAAAAGTCAGGAACCATGTCATAAAATCTGCCAATTCTGTTTAAAATGTTATATGTAGCCAACACTGAAGAATTAGCCAACTGAAAATTGACAAACAATACATGTTTCACACGGAATTACAACTAAGTTACCATGACAATATCCATGTTCAGAAATTTGATTGAATTTATGATTGATAATGATTTAAAATGTAGTGAATTTTATAGTCATTATAACAGTTTACCGGTGTATGGAATCCTTGTATTTAATTAATATGCTTTAACCAATAGGTGTATATATATGAAATTTAAAGTTTTCTTGTACACATGTCGGAAAGTTATTACAGTGTTCGCCTGTATATTTGAGTTTGCCTAAATATTTTTATGAGAATTGAATAAGGAGCTAAACATCAATGAAATACGAGAAGGAAACTAAGATGAAATCTAGTACATTATGAAACTAGATTCCAAGATTTTCTTTAAATCCTATTAAAGTGACATTTCAGAATTTTTTGTCATAAATTTTACTTTTATTTTTATCTGAAAGAGCATATTTCTTTATGAAAATTCTGAAAATTTCGAGCCAAACTATTGCGCCGTTTACGAGAAATTTATATTTTTGTGTTGAAATTGAACAAATTGTTGTGGACAACAGTTCGTATTTATATGCAATTTATCGATTATGTCTCAACTTTAAATGCGTGTTTCTCGCTTATTGGCAACAACTTAAAGAAACCAATATTATTTATACTCATTAGAATAACCAATCTTGGCATCAAGACATACTTTAAAAAATTGAAATTGGAATGAAATGTCCCTTTAAAGAGATAAAAAATTTAATTTAGGTTTACTTTTAACAGACAGAAACTCCTGGTTGACATGAATGATTCTATGCTATTTTAAAGCATTATGTACGTAAAACGCTGTATAACAGACGCCGAAATCAAGAAGCATGGCATAAATTCTGCCAACTCTGTTTCAAATTTTATCAGTTGAAAGCACTGATGGATTATCCAGCCGAAAATTGGCAAATAAAATACAATTCTTAACAAGGAATTATTGCCTGGTTTCCATGACAACGTTCCTGTTTTGCAATTTAATTGAATTGTTGATTAATAATGATGTGTATTGAAGTGAATTTTATTGTCATTATAAAAGTTCATTGGTGTATGGAATTCATTTATTTACCTATATATGTCACTAATGTAACAGTGTATAGAAACAATGCATTAGAATGGATTTAATAAGGAACAAGTCGATTCGTCATCAGAAATGTAACTAGATCTATCCACATGAAAAACGGTTTCCATGACTAAGCCCCATCTAAAAAGAATTTCTGTATTTGACACACTAAAACGAGAAAGAACAGGAAGTATTGAGAGAAAAGAAGTACAACACTGATAACAGATATTTTCTTCTTTTTTATTCTTTTATAAAACGGAATGAAATTCAAAAGTTCTTACACGCGTATTTCAGACAGTCATAGTGTGCGCCAAAATCAATGAGCTACCTAAAGAATCTGTTGAGAACGGACATAGAAATTATTATACATTATGAAAGGGAGGAATTACAGAGAAAACCCAGTTTGTTGATGAATCTCTGCAGTTCTATTTTCTTCCAAGTAAATCCTCTTCGACAAAAGAAATATTTCATCTAAATTTTCCTCAATCAGAAAAGCCTAATTGGCTTGAATGTTTCTTTGTTAAAGCATTATGCAGTAATCCCGATAAACAGACACAAAAATCAGGAAGCATGGTATAAATTCTGCCAATTCTGTTTCAAATTTTATCTGTTGCCAGCATTGATGAATTATCCAACCAAGATTTGGCAAATAAAATGTAATTTTAAACATGGATTTACTACCTAGTTTCTATGACAACGTCCGAGTTCGGCAATTCAATCGAATTGTGATTAATAATGATGGGTATTAAAGTGAACTTTATTGTCATTATTCAAGTGTCTAGATGTATGCAACCCATGTATTTACCTATGTATGTCACTTATTTAACACTGTTTAGAAACTAATCATTAGACTAGATAGAATTGGGAATAAGGCATTGTCACCAGAAATGTATCTATCCACATGTGATAGAAACAGTGTTTGTAAAATGTTTATGACTTGATTGAATGAGGGACATGGTGAATTGTCTGCAGAAATGGGCAGAATTTTAAAATCGCATCAACTTGAAATTATCATATGACGCATATTTCAAGTAGGAACAATCGAAATGTTTGTTAATTGGTAATGGGTTAAGTAATGTTGACCAAGACCAACATAAAACCTGTCAATCTTGGGGTGAACACAGATCAGTAGGACAAAGTGATAAATGTCACAGTCTATAGTAAATAACACGTGTTTTATTGGTGTAATAATTACAGATGATGTAAATGTCACGACAACATAATTATTACGATGACCCTTTATGGCCGAATATCACACTGCGAAGATTCGTCAAATATATATAGGAAAGTAGGCCTACACAGTCGATGAGATGTGTGGAATTTTTGTATAATATATGTTCAAAGGTAATGCGGTGTCCACCTTAAATAGACTTATCAATCGCCCTTCCTTGAAAAATGCCGATTACAGACAATGTAGCATTTGCATACTAAGGTTTACAGCCCATCATTAAAACACCACAGATGTAGTGGCTACGTGTTGACTGCTGACTGACGAAATTAATCTACTGTTTTAGACAAAAATATCTGAATTGTATACTTCTTTCAACAAATCTTTACATAAATGAAGCCATTGCTGATTTCATTTACCATTGCACAGTTTTTGCTTTTTTATCATAAAAACACGCTTGGGATTTTTTCTAACAATACAACCATATTTTCTTGCATTCCTACTATATATTTGTACTGTGACTTAAGTCCCTTTGATGTGACAATATAAAGCTTTTTGCAAAATATGAACAAGTCTAAAGGTCAGTGCAATGTCAAATGAAATCAGTAACAAACAAAAAGGACATGTTTAACACCATTCTGTAGATTGGTCTTATTTAAAATTTCCAAACCGGAAACGTCTAGGGCATAAGCACGATGTATGTCGATCACTTGCCGGAAATCTCATTTTCTTACAGCTTAGTACAATAATTACAAGACATCGTCTTATTTCTCCAATAAACTTGTAATAAACCAATAACCCTTGCCCTGACTACATCTTCTACGTATATCAAAGTTTATAGCCAGTTTCGACGACAAAAACACACTGACACCGCTGAAGAATCGTGGTATTTAATAACAGAAAATATTAAGGGAACTAAAAAGATATATTTAAACAATCAGATTCACGTTTTCGTATGGGGTTTAAAATGTATCTTCTATACGGTACATGAAATCTATGGCTTGTTTTGTTTAAAGGATAAACTAATAATTGTGCCCCAAATCAATAACGTCGGTAGAAACACGCCATAAATATGTCATAAACGTGTCTCATTGTATGATTTAGTGATGTTATTACTGGTCACCCTCCAACTGTCCTCGCTACATCCAGGGCCGGATATAAGTATGGGGGACTTGGACATTTTACATATTCTCAACAGTTAATCCTTTTGACAATTTCCTCCAAAACTAAGAAATCAAAGAATTCAAAACGGTATGGGTCTGCACATTTTTTTAAAAAATATATCGCTAAATGGGTATCCCCGTCCGACCTAATTTCGATCACATAAGCAGAATCTCCATTCATTTTGTCAAAAACAGGAAATAACTGGACTTACATTGATACAGTCATATGAATAAATCATTCTCTTAGATAAATATCGATATTTTCAACAGAACTAACTGATTTGTCTAAAGTTTGAGATGAAAAGATCAGTTGACCTACTTTCTCTTGACACGCTTAGGTCACAACCTAATTTCGATCAAAATGGGGCTCTCCTATAATCTTGTATACTGATCGAAAAAAGACAGTTGCACCTTTTTGGAAATGTGCTTGAAGTCACCAACAAGCATTGAAAAGTATCAAAAGGCTTATTAAAAAACTTTATAACCCTTCTTAGCCCTCTCGAACATGTTTGAAAACTTGTTTCCAATTATTTGGCTTTTACAAAGTTTGTATTCCTGGTGTGGTTATTCAGAAGCACACTTTAGACGAATATAGCTATCTCATTACACCAAAAACGTTGCAAAAATACAAAACTGAAGATGGCCACACTCATTTCAGCAATCACAATGATAACAAGTGATAGGAATTATGCTTAAGGTATATATCGAAGCTCCAAATACATTTTTAGAAAAGTAAACATCACTTGGAGTAGTGATAAGCACTGCACCATGGTTCTACGTAACTCTTTTTCATGAGTATACTTGTAATGACATAAAAAATGGAGGCGGGGCATAGAAAAATGTCATCACTTGCAGACGAGAATATAAAAATTTTGTATTTCTTGTGATTTGAATTAGAAAATGGAATTTTATGTTTGTGGAAAAAATGACTTAGTAAAATGGCGCCATGTTTTGTGTTTAGGTAAATATTGGTATATTTATAACATTTCTAATCTCCATTTCATCTGGTTTGAAATATTCTTCATCGGCTATTGTCTCTATAAACGAAGCATGCCAATACTGACAATGTTCATGTCAAATTGTGCCGTGTATTGGATAAAATCTGAAGTGATCGAATTAAGGTTGTGGTCGAAATTAGGTTGACTGAGGATACTTATTTGAATCGCCTCATCGAGACGGTTCAAATGAGAATCAACAACATAGGGAACATTAATTTGGAATTGAAACAAAGATAGAATGTCTTAGTCCCTCGCCCGCTTTTCTGTATCTCTGCTAGTGTAATTAGTTTTCAGATGTATCAATTAAAGATAAGAGGGGTGATGACTTTTCAAAAAGAAATATACTGAGACGAAAAAGTTTAGTCAGTATAAAGTTTTTGGTTAATTATTTTGTCAAAAACGTTTTACAATGTCAAAATTTTAACTCATAACAATTTTCAGCTAATTTAGAACAAGGCGGTCCAATTCCATTGACATCCATGTTTTACTTAACCTTCCTCTCAACAATTCAATTCAAATGGGGTCAAATTGAAAATTCACAGCTTCAGTAGTGACATTTTGTAGACTCTTTATTCCTGAAAAAGCAATCTTTGTATCAATTCTTGGTCGAAGAGAAGTCGTTTTGTTGACTGTGAGTGACGAAACTCCTTTATAATGGAATTCACAGTAAATTATGGCGACTTATGTACCCAACCTGTTGCTCATAGCAGTTTACTACGTTTTCAATAAATCGGTCTATCAGGACCAGTCACTGGTTTTCCAGTCTCAGACAAAGTTATTAATTGTAGACAGACAATCAGAAAAATAAAATGATATTCAATGCTTGTTAAGCAATGGCCGATATCTGGCCAAGCCAATGCTCGAAAAGCCAAATTCCTAGGAAATGAACAGGCAAGTAAAAGACATTTTTTGTCAACAAGCCTTTAGTGAACAAATGGGTTACAATGTTTATGCGTCAGATTGGACGTGACGTTACTTGGTGACGTCAAAATAAACATTAATTCCAGAGTCGCGTTCTTTAGAGCGAGATTTTTTAAGATTTCTTAAGATGTTTTGGATAGAGCGTTTTTAAGACCGAGACTTTGACCGAGCTGTTCCGAATGCTCCATATTTATACAAATGACATCATCATGGATGGACCATTCGGAACATCGCGGTTAATGAATTATGGAGTGTTCGGAACAACTCGGTCAAATCTCTTTTACATTGTTTGTACAGTGTTGACCGAGGGATTCCGCATGAAGTACATATAGGGTAATGGCGCCTCCCATTGAGGGTCTTAAAAATGTTGCTCTAAAGAGCGCTTTATCCTAAAATATCTTAAAACATCGCAAGATATCTCAAGAAATCTCGCTCTAAAGAACGCACCTCACATTCGCTGTTTTCAGAGGTATCAATGACAAAAATATCACGCATATGGTGGAAGGTCACTGAGATGGGCTCCTATATAACTCTGTGTAAAATGCCCTTTTTCAACACATTTTTACACCTTTTCCAAAATAATAATGAGCAAACCTATGCCTGAAATGGCACAGATCCATCCTTGTCCTGCAAAGCTATCAGCAAATGAACCACCTCATGTGATTCATTTTTTCACAATTTTCACTACATACATACCGTGTTTTTTCCGCGCCAAAATATAGACACCGGAAATGGGGGTCACGTGTATCCCTGCACCCAAACACACAAAATCGTCCTGAAAAGAAAGATGGATTCTGGCTCAGAAATGAAAAAAACATGTCACTCAAAAGCATCCAATGAAAACCTTAGCTCAAAATCATTCATGCAGAGAGCAAGGCACCATCAGAAAAGGGGCCAATTTTTTTAAAGAACTATTTTAGCACCCATGGCCCGGAAGGACTTCTCCGAGTGACCTTACTCCATATGCTCATTTTTGACAACAACTTCCCAAGTGCTACAAACTGTAAGTGCTTACCAAGTTCAAACTGTAAGAGACCGTCGGGGTATATAGGCTAAGTAGATGGCTTCTAAAATTGTCAGTTTTGGTGAAATTGATCAAGCCAGAGTGCTAAAATCATTATGGCTGGTATCAATTTTATTGTGGATCTAGGCTATTGTCTTTGGTTTGCATGAAATAGTTTAGGAAAAAGACTTGCGCCTTAACAGCAGCAAGTGCACCTGTCGCATTTGGAAATTCTTTAAGTGCAAAATTTCAATTCGATCTGATATATACAGAAATAGTTATTTAACTTCGAAGTCAAAATTTGCTTCTCATGTCAATTTACCCCACCCACTTTGTTATCTCCAAAAATAAGCCCTCATTAGATTTTTTAAACATACAGAGTAAATGTATTATGTAACCCTATTAAATCACAGAATTTAAAGAAAATCTATTTTTGAACCCTTGTTGTAACCCATCCTTTAGCAACATTACTAGTAGGTTTCTGTTTTGCGTCGATTGAACAAATATTGTGTGAAATTCTATAGGCCTAGTGATATGTTGTATTTTGGCCGAACAATTGACCATCAATAATACTGACTAAACTCTTTCTTTTTAGTATATTTCACTAAAGTTTTACCAAACCCTACAATGTGGGTACTCATTAGGATCGTCTCATTGAGACGATTCAAATGAGTACCCACAACGTAGGGTTTGGATTTGAAATAAAAAAAAAATAGTAAATCTTCACCCCACTATCTGGAGTTCTACCACCAACCTCGTCATCACAAATATCTAGATCTGTGCGTGTGAATTCGTTTATCTGGATGACGTTGCGTAATGAGCAAAAAGACACAAACGAGGACCGTTACCATTTTACGGATGAAGCAGACCACACGATGCTTGTCGAAAAAGATGATTTTTTATGATCTGAGTATAATAGTGTATGATTGTAATTCTTAAGAATGTAGTTTTCTATAACCCTTTCCGAAACGACTAAAATTTAGGGTGGTTCAATTTGAAAGCAGTTGCAATGGACAAATCATATGTGAAAAAAGATAGGATTTGTGTACAATATAGCAGAGAAAATATTGAGACAAAAGGAGAAACTGCTGGTTTTCAGCAGTTTCTTCATTTGTCTCAATGTTTTCCCAAAACATTTCTACTCCGCCAGGTTTTGTTGATATCATAGCTTCAGTCAGGAAATTGTCCATTACACCTTTCTCTGTTTACGCCCTATCTTTGTTTACATAACCCGGAAGAATATTTTCACAGTTTATGATTACTAGAATATTTTCTCATTCCAGCATTTATGATTAAAACCACGTTGCAATTAGTGCCAAAACAATAATTTGTAAAACCTGTAAAGATTGGTTGGCCTCATACGATGATATCCTTCACTATTCTACCCTTTCCAGAACGGCGAAATAATGCTTAAAGTGACATTTCAGAATTTTTTGTCATAAATTTTAATTTTATTTTCACCTGAAAGAGCATATTTCCTTAGGAAAATTCTGAAAATTTCAAGCCAAAATATTGCGCCGTTTACGAGAAATTTATGTTTTTGTGTTAAAATTGAACAAATTGTTGTGGACAACAGTTCGGATTTATATGCAATTTATCGATTATGTATCAACTTTAAATGCGTGTTTCTCGCTTATTGGCAACAACTGAAAAAAACTAATAATATTTATACTCATTAGAATAACCAATCTTGGCATCAAGACACACTTTAAAAAATTGAAATTGGAATGAAATGTACCTTTAACAAGTTTTTACTTGAAATGATTGTGTTGTTTGGGAATGAGTTTGACCAAAACACCTCTCTTGTACTACTGTATGCATGCCTGTCAGTTTGACGACTGATCTCTGACAGTTTAATGCAGTTTTTATGTACAGAACTTTTAAATCTGCCGTGCCAAATAAAAAGGGTATTATTTAAGGTGCAAAAAGTATAAGCCCTGGTCATTCTAAAAATACGGTTGAATGTTTCAAAATGCACAGAACGTTCATGTACAGGAGGACCATAGACGTTCAATACATGAATTGCAGAGGAGAAAATATATTAATACTGACCGGACATTTTAAAGGTTTTATTTGAAAATAGAAATCTTGTTGTAATTCAGAAACAATATAAACCCAGAAACGATAACGTGTACGTTCTGGCTGAAGTGGAAACATCTTCTCTATGGGCAGAGCAAAAGATGAAAGGGTGATTTTTTTTTTAATTTCAAATGCAAACCTTATGTTGTTGGTGCCCATTTGAATAGTCTCGACCATTCCAATGAGTACCCTACTCTCCAAAGCCGAGTTCTATATTGATTAAACCATCATCAAATATGACCTCTGCAGTTTTCGGTACGCCAACAGCCTATTTGGTCGTCATAATCTAATTATAGCACAAAGTTTGAATTATCGAATCAAAATCAATCAGTTTTATCTTGCATGATCATTACGTATACATTGCGTCGCTTCTATTTTTGGCTGAAGCCGGTAACATTTGAATTATCGAATCAAAATCATTCAGTTTGATCTTGTTTGATTACGTATACATTACGTCGTTTCTATTTTTGGCGGAAGCTGGTAATTTGAAGCGTCAGCCAATCATTTCTTGTATCAGAAATTTCGATTGTTTGTGAGTATATTGGCGACGATTGGATACCGAAATCCCGCCAAGGCCCCGAGATTAGACGTGAAACGACCCCGCGAGAACAGAGCTCATTCTATCGAAATGGAATGTAGGGAGAATGCGCTCTGTTCGTAAGAGAGTATGAGTACCCAGGACAATGGGTTTTACGAACAAATGATTTAAGGTAATGCCTGGGTAATCAGTTATGGAGCGAAATCTGTATGGTGCGAATCGACGATCTTAAACGGGTCTAAGACGATTTTAATGGGAATTAATTTTCATTGCTCTCAAATTTTGAATTTTTGACTTTCGTTGTGTTTTTGGCTGACTCTTCATACAAGTTAGAAACATATTCACAAAAAAAATGTTTAAAATATTCCAAGGAAATCTGAGCACGCTCAATTATTTCCGTTGTTACGAAAACAGGCGATATTGCAACTAACGGTACTTTAAACATGCTCGGACTTACAGACGTCACGGAATAAGTCGAAATATAACGATTGTACTGGAAGTGTATTACAGAGACCTTACCTTTATATTCCTTTTCTTAAAACCCATTACCCCTTCTTATCTATAACTCTGATACATTCATGGACTTTCAAAATGCAGCATGGTCTCAGATCAGACAGCATGTAAACACAAAAGTCAATTTTGAATTCATGTTGTACTCAACAACAACAAAGTCCCTTTTTGCATGTAGTCACGCATATTCCTGTTGTTAATTTACCTGTTATCTGCATTTTATTGCACTTTGTTTCATGGACTCCGCTGACCTTTGACCTATTTACAATACCTAGATTTGACGTCTCTCAGACATACTTTGAAAACGCTTATTGGAAAAGGTTAAACGTTGATTATAACTATGCTAGTAGATCAAGTTTTCGGTCGTCTTTTTTATTTTTTTTGTCCGCAAGGAAAGGGCCCTACATCTTCTTTCGCTTAACAATAGTCGTAGCAACCTGTAGGCAAAAAACGCAATATATCGTCGGTGGGGAGTCAAAACCTCGTAACTACAGCTTGTACAAGCTGTAGTTACGAGGTTTTTACTCCCCACCAGCGATATGCCAAGTTAAATGCATGTTACACTTAATGTCCAATGTTTCCGCTATATGCCCATCTTTCTTGATAATAAAGTGTTCAGGTGAGCTAAAATGATACAAACAAGCACAATCAATATGGATTTAGACTTTCCGTTGTCCAAAATATGCATATTGACAAAAAATGTATAAATCGATCTTTTCTGTCCGTTTTGATGCCAGAAACTAATGACAAGTATCATTTGGCAGCCATTTTGAAAATGGCTGCCATTGGCCCCCATTTTCAATTTCAAGTGTCCAACAATGTTTTTTTTAAATAGTAGGACATGGTGAACCTACATAACAAGTCTCATGCTTGTTTCACTAAGTGCACAATTTGTCCCCTAATCAACCAAGCTATTTTGGTACAAATCGTAAAAACTTGTGGGGTACTATTTTGTTTCCTTTGAAGTAAACACCTGAATCGCCAGTAGAAACCATAGTCTTTCGAGGCTCAAGATGGGTATTTTGTATGCAGGCCTATTGCAGATGCATGTAAATTCAAAAACGCATGGTGGATTCCCTCCAGACCTCCGCCAGCAGCAGGGTGATGCTTATGCTTAGGACATACCTTATTTTAGGTACGCCATTGTAAACTTTCAACTACGCAATCTAAGATTTTCTTTAACAATTCCTGGTTTTGATGAGCCTATGAAAGATGCATAGCCTACTTGGAATGTATTGAAAGGAAAAACGTATGTTCTCCTTGTTTTCCAGAATTTCCGTTGAACTAATAAGATCTCGTATGCATAGGGAAAAGCCACGAGCTGTTGTTTGGAAATGGGATACCAGTAACTAGAACAGAAATGCGACTGCTAATTATTACTATCGTACAGGATTACCTGCAATTAAGTCTATTTTTGAAACGAATCCCGATTTTATCTCTAACGAAAATGCTATATTTGAGGCAAAGGATTGCAAAAAAGCATCAACATTTCCTGCTTTTAACACCACAGAAAGAAAAGCTTTGGGAGATAAAGCTTTGAGATAAAAGAATTAAATGCCTAATAACCGTTCAAAAACAATGACGCGCGATGACACAGCCAATAGGAAAGACCTGGATAAAGGAGAGAGGGGAATAAAATTAGTATTTTCCACTTTTGTCTCAACATTTAGTGTACCATACTAGTATTGTATCCGAACTTTTTCTTGCAAGCTGCCAGTTTGTTAATTTTAGCAGCATAAAAGTTGGATCGGTATGAAAATTGTCATTTGAGCAAGAGTTAAGTGTTAATTGTAGACATTATAACACACATAATATTAGACTTTTACAATTATTTACCCATTATACCTCGTGATAATATGAAATTGAGTGCTTATCAAAAATTAAAATCATAATATTTCTAACATTTCATAAACCTCTATCCCTTTTCCGTAGAAGATGTGGTTTTGGCATCACCAATAGAAAAAGATAACAAAAACATTGAAACACAAGAAGAACATTCTATTGATCAGTAGTTTTTAGTGTGTTGATATATTTTCTGAGCCATTGTCTTCACACGTACTACATTCATTAACATCTAATTTGTTGTCTCCAGTAGTTTTCATTTCTGACAAACCCTATTTTGTGCCATTAGGGAAAGGGTTAATGACTCTGGGTTCTCCACAAAGTCAGGTTTTCGGTAATAATCTTTTCATAATGCATAATTTATGAAGGACTATTTATCATTTTTGACAAAATTGTCGACGCTTAACTTTATTAGTTTTTAGATATTTCCATAACACAGACACGGCGATGTTTAATACATTACCAGGTGTAGATCATGTTTAAAAAGGACAGGCTTCCTATCAGCAGTTACTATTTTCCCAAACGGCATAATTTAGGTGTGCACATTTTGAAAAATACTACAGACCATAAACTGATATTGATATAGGTAGCATTTGTGTACAATATAGCAGCGAAAATATTGAGGCAAAATGAGAAAATGCCTTTCCGTATAGGGACGTCAGAACCAGGTCCTGTTTGTGAAATGATCAAAGAGACATATGCTTATAGTATAGGTTGTCAACATACAATGAGGTAATAAATATATTCAAGAAATATCGTATTGATTTGTCAACCTGTATGGTTAGATCATATCGGTCTGTACAAGGAAAATTCGAATTAAGTACATTTAGTCCTTCTTAATCAAGTCTGATTCTACCTTTACTTACCAACTCTTTTGTCATGGTCCACATTCCCTCTCCTTTCCAAAACAATAGTCATCGCAATTTCACGAAAGTCCATTTTTGCGTCAATTGTCACACATCGACGGATTGGCATGAAACTGTTACGGGGGCATAAAATCTATAATAGTGTCGTTGTTCAATAAAAGCTCCGCAACCGCAGCTTGTGTTAAGCTGCAGTTACGAGGTTTTTATTGAAAAACAGCGATTAGTATGCTGTGATAAACCGAAGGATATTATTATATTATTCATGTTTTGTTTGGTCAAAGTACCATGTTACAACTATCCGATCAAAGGTCGAATGTTTCAGCTTTGGTCGTTTGCCATGCTTCATAGTCATGCAACAAATTTATATAAAGCTGCTTTTTAACATTTCATAATAATGAAGATCAGCACTAATTTATTGATGGTTTAAACAGTTAAGTATCTGTTAGTAAAATAGGTAAAATGTAACTTTAGCCAAAAGTATCGAAGCAACATGCAGCTTGGGTCGATTGTGCCAAAGCATTAAGGACGTATCTTTGTTACATACATGTACTTATATCTTACTACACGTTCAGGACAAAAGTCACCAAAGGCAAGAGAGGTTTTGTCCTATAATTATGTTTCACAGGACAATTTAAGAACTAAAATAATATATCAGAATGCTTTGATAAAACGGGACCAGTACTTTCTTCACCTTCCTTAATGTTAGGCTACTGTGTAGGAAAATTGATAGATCCAGGTTTGATATACCTTGATGTAGAAACAACCCATGCATTCCAAAAGACTCGAAGAGCATTTATTGAGCTGACAAAAATCATCAGAGCTGTAATTTTGTACGGCTCAACATGCAAAGCATATAAGAGCCGAGATCTGGAAAAAAACTTAATTGCATTTTAGATAACAATGAATCTATTTAAGCATTCGCATTCACACATCCATTCTTCTGTTATATGCGTCTGTATAACCTGTAACAGTTTCACTGGTGGGGAACTCGGCTAAGGCGAGGGACGTTTTTTCGCGATCAATGAATTCCATCGGTGTTGTTATAAAATGTCGTAACTACGGCTTTATCGAAGCCGTAGTTACGAGATTTTATAACAACACCGACAGTTTGTCAATACAAAACGGTAAACCCGGTCTGTTTTTAGAACAAGTTCATTGTCGTAAGAAAACAAATCTATAAACTCACATTTAAACGCAAAATATCTTTACCTTGTTGTAGCGAAAATTGTTTTAGTTCTCTACCAGTGAGTTTTGTAAGTTACTATTCATTGATCCTGCTTATACCATATATAGTCACAGGCTGATATGGATCCATGTTGAGATAGCGGTTTTCCTGGATTTGGGATCATATTTGTGACCCAACCACACTAAAACAGACTTACTATGAGGTTCACAAACCATTTTTATTTAATTTCATTTTCGACAAACAGAACCATAACTGAACAAACGGGAACTTTGGGAAATGAACATAAATTAAGATAGAAATGAAATCATATACATGTATATCCAGAAAATTATCATAGAGTTAAGTTTTGATTCTAGTCAGTCTGCGTAATCCGTGCAGACTGACTAGAATCGATGTTTTCCAAATTTTCCAGAAGTTTGCTTTGAGTGTGATTAGTCAAATATCATTTAATCCTTTCCCGAACGGCAAAAGTTTAGGGTAGTGCAAATCGAAAGCTGTTTCAGACCTCAAACAGATGTTGATTAAGATACAATTTATGTACAATATAGCACGGAAAATATTGAGGCAAAAGGAGAAATTGCTGATTATCAGCAATTTCTTCTTTTGCCTCAATGTTTTCACAAGTCTATTTTTATTAGGGACGACAAAACCATGCCTTGTTTTGGAAAAGGTTAAAGAGCTCCTATTTCACGAGGCACAACACATGCGCCTCGACATGTTCTTCAAATTTTATATCTTTTACTCGACTAACAGGTGCTATCTTTTTAATGGAGGATCAATTTGTAATGAAATATTATTTACATTTTACGTATAGATAATATTTTATTACCCGCTATCAAATAACTTTATCAAATGTGCGCACAACTCTTATTGCAGATGGTTAACATATTACCCAAGATCTAAAAACATGATCCTCGTAGCTTTTGATGTCAAAAATGCAGGTGCAGTCGCGGTTTAAAGCCGTCCGATAAGGCATTGCATCTTAAAAACGGTATACAAAATCTAAAAGATAACTACATAATATACATGTATTGTAACACTTTCCAAAACAATACCTTGATTTGACATAATTATCTATTAGAATTTGTTCGAGACAAAAAGGGAAAATCAGATAATTAAAATTTTCGACTTTTGTCTCATTATTTTCTGTACTATATTGTTCACAAATCCAGTCTTTTTTAACACCCATCTTGTCTTCTGCAGCACCAATCAAATTGGACCCCTTAACTTTAGAGAAAGGGTTAGGCCATAAGGGGTCTTGTCAGATTCCGGAAACTACTACGATATTACTCGAAAGCGCCGTATCGAAAAACATGGGTATATTAAATTTTGTTTTACCGTTGTTACTTTACTCGTTTGTATGCCCACTTGTCTATCCGTCTCGTCGAGTCACGAAACATGACAACTTACAGCGAAAACGTACTATTTCGGTGATTTCTGTGAGTAAGGAACACATCTTGTTTCGAGAATTCTTTTCACACAACAATAGGCTATATCATCGTTTTTCAAGAAAACATCGTAACTGCAGCAGTTTATACACGGGTTTTGTTGAATTTTAAGCAGCGATATAAGGGGTGAATATATGCACGCCGATATTTGAGAAGCGATCCTTTTACAGAGAATCGAGTTGGTAAAATGAAAAGAAGACAGACAGTAACAGGAGTTTCTCTTCTGAAATGTTAAAACCCTTTACATGGCAGATTGCCCGCCTTTCCGAAATTCAGTCGCATCTTTTCCATGGGTTTTCACAGCTTGCATTCGTAACCAGGCTGAAATAAAAGCCATAGAAAATAGACACTGCATTATTAACCAAAAGTGCCGCATTTGCATATAAAATATAGGCTATACAAATAGACATAATGGATTATAATTTGATACTAGTATTCTAAATATGTGATCAAGCTCTACAAATATTAGCTTGCATTGATTTTACATTTATTTCCGCCCATCCATTTTGTGGTATACAATATACGCTACAGATAAATCAGATTGAGCTTTTAAAGTTCACCGATTCTTGTTTCGTTTTCATTTATATTTTTAATCTCATACCATTTCCAATTACTTAAAGCAAACATTGTCTGTCCGAATTTACTGAAAACAATATAAGAAATAATATATTATGTACATGCAGGTATCAAAAAAGCGTATAAATTATGATTTGCCATAAGAAAAATAAACCATTGTCACGTAATTTTGGACCACAAAGTTTGTTTTGTTCTATTCTATTGCGTGTGTCCGTATGTGCGTGAGCGTTGACAATGTTGTACATGAGCCTTGATCAGACAGAAAGAGAAATTGTAGCATATTTGACCATAGAAGCAGAAAAACACACGTGTGTATACGCAGGTTGATCCAGACCCATAATGTTCTGAACAGTTACTTCGCCATTACCTTGTATTAACGGTAAGATACTCCGACGCAGAGCTCCAGTTAAGAGGGGTGAATACTCTCTGACTTTTTTTTATTTCAAATACAAACCTTATGTTGTGGGTACTCATTTGAATCGTCTCGATGAGACAATACAAACGAGTACCCACAATATAGGGTTTGATGAACAATAATAGAACTATTGCAGTTTAAAAAGACATCACCCCCACTTATGATAGTACTTAACATTGATTCTGTTCAGACTATTCGACATGGACTGATTTAGAAATGCGGTAGATCAAATACAATAAAAAGTACTTTAAAACTCTTTCCTTTTAGATTCATTGAGCTACAAATGGTATTAAGATAAAAAAGAGAAAATGACAAACATTCCTTTGCTCTTGCAATTAAAACCTCTCTTACAACCCGTCGTGCGTTTCTTTTAAATCGTACGTTTTAAAACTCTGCAAAATAACAAGATTTATAAAGACGCACGCCGAATTGCAAGAGCGCCTCAAAGTATTGTCCAGTCAAGCCTCTCTTACAACCGGTCGTACGTGCCCCTTCGTGCGGTCTGTGTGCAGTCTGCGTCTAAAACGTACGTTTAGTCGTGCGATGCACGAACGTGCAACGTACGATTTTGGTGGACGCAACCACGACGCAGACTGCACGCAGAAAAGAATTGACCGGACAATTCTTTGAGGCGCTCTTACAACCCGTCGTGCGTCTTTATAAATCGTGCGATTTTGCAGAGTTTTAAAACGTACGATTTAAAAAGACGCACGGCGGGTTGTAAGAGAGGCTTCAATTCTTTGCTACGTGCAGTCTGCGTCGTGGTTGCGTCCATCAAAATCGTACGTTGCACGTGCGTGCATCGCACGACTAAACGCACGTTTTAGACGCAGACCGCTCACAAGAGCACGTACGACCGGTCTGTAAGAGAGGCTTAACTGCTTGTTAAATAAAATACAAATAAGACTGAAAAATGCAACAGAGTGTGTAATTTTGTTGGCAAGTTTTGGCAAATGGCTTTAGTAAATATGCACGAGGTGTGGAGAAGAAAATTAGCAGAACCGACACCACTGTGGGGGTGGCGGGTACTTTATAAATCTGAACTCCTTCTAAGACGACAAAGTTGTAGATAACTTTCACTTAATTAATTCCTTATCAACCTTTCTTAATGCAGCAAATCCCGTCGAAAGCCGATTTCTTGAAATGTTAATCATTCTCAAGTTTCATGCAGAGGTGAACATACTCCAGAATGAGCATTGCCAGTGAAATATTGTTGTTTTCAAAATTCAAATGTAGTACATCACAGATACAAACAAGAGCCGTCACAGACGGATTATGCTCCCCGAATAAGTGTTTGTCACAAAATAAAAACTATCATACATTAAGCCCCCTTTTCCCATGACAGTTTTTTTGTACACACATTATTTATAGAATATGGTCTAGAACATCCTATTTATTACATGAGCACAACATTTCATTAAATTCTGCCCATTAGATGAAGAGAAATAAGAGAAAAACTAATTTTTACACTAAGGCCCCTTTTTCCATGACGCAGCCTTAAATTTACAAACGGAGAAAAAGGTTTCTAGGTATTGACCCAGGGAATTCACATGTGATGTTTCATTGAATTTGGTCCAAGGGTTGCCGAGATATGGCTGTGGACGGACGGACGGACGGACGGACGGACACACGGACGGACGGACTTACGGACGGACAGCGTGGCGACTATATGCTCCCCCGAAATTTTTTCGGGGAGCATAAAAATGAACTGATTTAAACTTAATCTAATGGTCAGTAATTGATAAAGGACAAACTAATTGGTGGAATGGGTGGTAGAATAATACATATGTGGCAATGCAATTGTATCAGAATAAAACATTCAACACAGCAACATACTGTGAATCAATCTCACTTTCCTAAATTACAAGAGGCGTACGTTAAAGTAAGGTGCCAGCCTAAATTGCATTTCTATCTGTATACATTTCCTGATTTATTATGCTTTTTTATGTACAGTTTGGCTTTTGCGAATTCTCATTGATGTCCAGTTTGGCTTTTATTAGCACAGGTGTGCAAACGGAAAAATCCCATTAGCGAGTGCGGAAACGATTTGGGCAATAAAGCCGTATGACGTCATGTCCTGAACACGTTGTACTTTTCCTGCATTATAAACTTTATGTAAACAGGTGTTGGATGCAGATTTTCTTTGTTTTAAAGATAATCTCCCGTAATTATGCCAAGAGGAGGCAGAGTAGGCAAATGAAGTGAAACAGCACTATGATGTGTAGCCAATTATTGTGGAAATAAGTGCATTCATAGCTTTAAAACCAACAATTTGGTAAAAATCATAGACAGAAGAGATGAACCTGTCTGTTTCATTTAAAAACAAACTATGACCAAAACTCATTTTACACATTTGTTTAGCCTTCAATCCTTTTTATTTCAATGCCTTTTATAAAATGCTAATAATCAGACTTTTTTAATTATAAAGGTGCTGCAGACAACATAATGACTGTTGATAGAGAAAGGGTTTGTATTCATTATTACAGAATATAAATATTGAGTCAAAAGGAGAAAATGCTGGTTCTCTTATATTTCTTCTTTTTCCCATTCTTTTCCCAAACATTTCCTATGAAGAACGCCAAAATTAAGCCCTTTATGGGAGAGGATTAAATTTGGACTCATGCAAATTTGCTGTTTTGAGAAAACTCTTTCAGAATCAGAACAACACTGATTATACCTGGTTTTGATGTTCCTGGTCACTGAAGAAAGAAATAAGAGAACAATCTAAAATGTTGGTTGGTTTCCCTTTTCTCATATTGCTTTCCATGCTTAAATATACACATTTCCGACATTCGTAATATTCATTTTGTCGTCTTTGAAAAGCACCAATGGTTTTGGGCCATTCGGGAAATGTGTCGTTTGTAAAAGGATTAATTGATGTAAATAATAAGCAAGTTTTAGGGGCACGTCATTTTAAATCAAGACATCCTACATAATGAGTATAAAGTTAATTTACCTTTTTGTCACATGATAGAAAAAGAAAACAAATTGTTCTACATTCAAACAAGCAATTTCTCCACTTTGCATGCTTTACTGCGATGACTATGGTTACCTAAAATACTTTGGCTTTACTTTTGTAGTTTCTGTCAAAGATGTCAAAGCCATATTTTACTTCGTCTTAATCATATATGCATTCGACTAATCGGATGTCGAGATAACGAGTATCAACTGTATTTTATGCTCAGTTTGTCTTACGCTAGCATTTTGACACTCTTCAATCGTACATATTTACAGGCCCGTAGGAAACAATTTCATATTGTGGGGGGGGGGGGGGGGGTGTAAAGACCCTATCCTGAATATAAGGGGTGGGGTGGGGCTAATTGGGATTTTCCCAAAATTTAAAGAGTAAAATTAAGAAAATTTGGCATTTTTGGCCAACTTTGGCGGCTTAGCCCCCCCCCCCCCCCCCCCCCCCCCCTGTTCCCTACGGGCCTGCATAATGCCAATTTTATTTAAATTTATACTCTTTTTTTATCACCGTCCGTCGTTCTGAAGTGACCTTGTCCTACCGTCGCCGCTAGCGACCCCAGATTCTCTGCTGGACAATAACAACTCGAATTATGATTGTATTAGTTAACCCTTGATCAATGAATAAAAGACCCGAAAGGGTATGAAACGCATGAAAGCCAGAACTAGCTGGTCAAATTAAGGAATTTTCCTTCTTTCTCCATAGCCTAAGCAGACGATCTACTCTATCTGTTCTGGTTGTGACGTCACCAGCTTTTCTGGAGATAACAGATTTTTATCAGGGAAGTACACACTGGACAGGTGTAAATCCGCAGTTTAAACCCTAATTACACAAAAACAACAAATATTTGGAGATTAAGATACATGGCTATGTACTGTGCATACAAAGGATTCTCATAATGTCGGAAAGTTAGAAAAAAGTTTTTTAGGCTGGCACCTTACTTTAATGCCATGCCAATTTCTTCAAGATATATCTTATCTAGCTGCAAATATGTAACAGACAGGCTTATGAATTTTCTATCTGGATAATTGTAAATCTTTGCTTTTCATAGAAAACCATGTAACTGCAACTTGTTTTAAGCTGCAGTTACGAGGTTTTCAGTGAAAAGCAGCGAAGTATACGTCTGAAATTCCATGGAAAGTTCTTAGCACTTTTGTTAGCATTAAGCGTAGAAAATATTTATTTAATTGTGAGAGTGAAAAGCATGAACCAGGCCTACACTGTCTAAACAATTTTGACATAATAAGTAGGGTACTTCACCTGTTGGGCTCTTATTGTTTCTTTCTTTATTCTCCCTTCCTCGTTAACCAATTACCACACGGTGACTCATTTTGACTCCCCACAAGATAATGGCTTTAGAAAACATTACGGAAAATGAAGAAATTGCTTGTTACAAGCAATTTCTTCATTTCCCATAATGTTTTCTGTGTAAAAAGACCAAACAATGCAGAATTGCAATCGCTTGAAATTGTCGTCTGCATCATCTTTTGCTGTTTGGTAATGGGTAAACGCTTACCTTAACAATAACTAATCGTAACGTCCCTAATTGAAGAAGTTTCAGAAAACATTGAGACAAAAGAAGAAAATAAATATGGCATTACGGACAACCCTAGAATATTATTAATAAAATGTTACAACCCATAATTATAATTAACTACTAATCACTTTGTGCATCTTCGGGCGTCATCAGTAGTAACGGTAAATGATTGGCATAAATTGACGAACGTATCCCTCGTTAATTTCCGTAATCACGGATGATACTCAAAAATTGGTAAGGGTTTCTGTTAGGACAGCAATCATGACATATATCGCTGCTTTCATTCAAAACCCTGTAACTGTAGCTTCAAAAACAAGTTGTAGATTTGAGGGTTTCAAAGAGTCTAGAAAACCGACGATATGACTGTATTCAGAGGTAATAGGTGTGTTTTAATGCCGTTAGACTAAAAGGTATATCTTGGCAAAAATCTGGCAGGATTATTGCCAATGAAAAATGAGAAGTATTTATCTAACAGATGTGTCTGCTTCATGCTGCAGTTTTTATCACAATTGCACAAGATAACCTATCATGATGTATTTTAGAACTTGTGGCTTAATTCAAGAAAATTTCCTTGACTCTTACTCCAGCCAAATTCAACAAAAGACACATGAAGTTACTGATTACGCCGTTAGCACGGGATCCCCGGACCAGAAAGACTCAGTAACAAAGTAGTATCACTGTCAAAATCTTTCTTTTCTTTAACCCATTACCATACAGCACAATTTTAGTCTTGTCCAAATTCAAAAATGTTGCAGACGACAATTTCAAGTGAATGGAATTGAATATTCTTTGGTCTTTTTGGATAGAAAACATTGTGGGAAATGAAGAAATTGCTTGTCACAAGCAATTTCTTCATTTTCCACAATGTTTTCCCAAGCCCTTTGCTTTAGAGGAGTTAAAAAGAGTCAATGAGTGATAATGAGTTAAAGAAGGAATATTTCTTAACCCTTTTCTTAATTTGATTTAATATTTTACAACCCTTCATGCCCGTTTCATCGAAACATTGCTTGAAAGAGATTTTCATAGTTAAACCATTTTTTACGAATGGTTATTCATGTCATCATTATAATAAAACCGTTCAGACAAGACACAATTTTTTAATCCTCTGACAAAAAATGCCTCTGAAAACTTCGTTGGAAAAAAAATATAATGCAGATTTTAAATACGGCGCACCTTTTCTTATAAAGTTTTCACAAAATAGCCGAACCTCACAGCTCCACCGATAACGTTGGAATCTGTCAATTTAACTTTAACGTTTATTTAGTTGTTACAGACGACAAAATATTTGATGCATTAAATAGCAAATGAAAATGTTAAAGCATATATGGAATATATCGAAGGAATGGACAAAATACTGATTATCATTATTTTCCTCTCTTCTCTAAAAGTTTTCCGATACCATTTTGTCTTATTCATAATGTTAGCTGCATCACATTTGAAACATGACTTGTCTAAAATTGAAGAAATAAAATGAAAAAAGGTGACAAAAGAAGAAGCGCTTGGCATTTTCAAAAACTGAAAAAAATATTTTATACTACCTGAATATGTTTCAAAATAATAAATTCCAACAAATTTTCTTCGTGAAATCTTCACTTTTTTAGTCGCTTCGAAACCTCATTGTGTCTCTGAATACCAACCTGTCCTCAAAAGCGAAATCTAATAAAAGATCGTGCTGTGCTGGTTGCACGATAAAATGTAAGAAATTCGTACAATTCTAGTTGAGGTAATTCAGATAAGTAAGAGCAAGGTTCATGAATTAAGCCATTAATATCATAATCGAATAACGAAACTGGACTCTTCGGTATCAATTCATATGACGTTCAATTGGTAATTGGTGAAATTAAAAAAAAACTTGATATGGACAAAGTAACAAAAGTATGCAATACCATAGCATCATAAAGGGAAGCCAGTTTTTACAAATAAAATACATTTGTGACACGTCACGCTAATTCGGTCTTATGGACTCCTATCAAGAGCACTTTTATCGTTACTGGTAACATTTATATTTGGATGGAAAGTAAAAGTACTATCCAAATATCAAAACTTGATATTTTCAACCCTACAGATACTAGGTAGCTACACCCATTGCTACTGTATGGCTAATTCGTTCTTATACCCTCGTCAATTTCCGGGCGTCATCTATGGCAACGTAAATTGATAAAGAATGCCAGAGGTGCGTTCTTTAGAGCGAGATTTCTTGAGATATCATGAGATTTCTTAAGATATTTTGGGATAAAGCGTTCTTTAGAGCAGGATTTTTAAGATGGGAGGCGCCATTAACCTATACTTCGTGCGGAACCCCTCGGTCAAATCTGTACAAACAATATAAAACAGATTTCACCGAGTTGTTCCGAACACTCCATAATTCATAATCGCGGTGTTCCGAATGCTCCATATTTTATGCAAATGACGTAATGATGACGTCATTTGTATAAATATGGAGCATTCAGAACAGCTCGGTCAAAGTCTCTGTCTTAAAAACGCTGTATACAAAACACCATAAGAAATTTTTAACAAATCTCGCTCTAAAGAACGCGCCTCTGGTAAATTTCTTTTTCCACGAATGACGCCCTGAGCTGCATGAAGTGTTGGGTGGGTGGATGTAATACCTTAAACATTGTGTTATGAAATCTATTGTTGAAAAATATTAATGTCCAACTCAACGGCTTTGACCAGATTAAAGTAAATTTCCAAAAGACTGGAGTGACGGGATAGAATTATCGAACCATGTTTATATACTCCAACGAGTTACCTTTGCACAAAATCGACCACAGTCTAATAGCAAAATATATCATCGTACAAATTGAGGTAAAGAGAGAAGATATTAATCCCCTCATCCATCACACTCGATGTTGTAGTAATTCTGGCATTCATATCAAATATGGCTGGTATTTTTATGTTGACAGATCTCTGGCAACGTCTGATTCCAGAGTATTCGGACTACTGTTATGCTAACTGAGGGGGTGGTTTTATATATACTCATCCCACTACCAAATGACGAAATAAAAAGTGAACCGAGTGCAATTCCAGATAACAAAGACAATATATTCTTTACGGCGAAAATCACATTTTGAAAAACGGTTATATATCGTCGCTTTTCACCAAAATCTCGAAAAAACTTTACAATACTTTTGCTGAAAAGCAGCGATATATGAAAGTCTAAATGTCTGAATAAAAACGAGGAACTTCTGATTCTGAATGTTCTTTCAATGTTTTCGAGCTATTTCTCTTGAGTGGATAATCAAAACAAGAGTTCAGAAAGGCGAAACGTTTTCATTGTTTCACATTACCATATTGAAGTGTTTCTTCCTTCATTTTCACAAATTTGCAGGGGGTATAATTAAGTCAGCAAACCAATATACCATGTGTATAAAAACTAGCAAAAATTAGTTAATGAAAGCCCAGAATGTGCACAGTAATTGTGTTAGTGCACTTCTTAATCACTTAATTGCATGATACTAGCACTTCATTACCAGCGGTGGTTCAACGAACGTGAGACAACTGAAATCCTTTCCTGACGATGAAATTTCTGAGGAGTAGATATTGCTGTGACGTCCCAAGTAAAAACACGTTTAAACGAATATATATCATATATGTTTGTCCGGAATTGTCAAAATGATCCAGTGAATGGTATATAAATAACGGCAACATGCACCAATGTCTCTCTCTTTTTCACCTGGTACCATCAAATGTCTAAACACACAATTTGGCAACTTTTGAAGTGGTTTGGGATATCAATACCACTATAATTCAGTTCTAGCATTTCATTAAGTTTCTCTATTGTAACAGCTTTTAGTTTGATTCAGTCTGAAATTGTTTGGTAACTTTAGGTTGTATTGCGGCTTGATCCTGTACAAATCATGCCTAGTTATAACCATCCAGTACTATACACATTGAAAAGGCTTTAACCCTTTCCCACACAGCAAAATTTAAGACTGATCTTATTCGAAAGCTGCTGAAGGTGACAAAATGTACACCAGTAAAGACAGAATTTGTGGAAATGTTAGCCCAGAAAATATTGAGGCAAAAGGAGAAACTGCTGGTTATCAGCAGTTTCTTCTTTTGTCTCAATGTTTTCCCAAGCATCTTCTATTAAGGACGTCAAAACCAGGTCTTGTTTGGGAAAGGGTTAAAGAGAAGCAATGATGTGGATCATTTACCAAGTCAACCCAGTGATTTCTGTGTCGTAACTCTTCTATACACTTCATTAAATTTTTATGTCAACTGCTGCTCTTAAATTGGGAAAGGTTTCACCAATACTATCATAATAAGGGTTTCTACGCTCAATAAGATCACGAAAATCGGAGAAATTACTGGTGAAAAGCAATATTTTTTCCACACAGTTTTCTACCAAAAATAAAACCGTAAATGTAAACTTTCGTTTAGTCGTCTTAAGTATCTCTGCAATTGGACCAATATAGAGTTGTGTCATTTCGGGATGCCTAAATTTTGTCAAAGACTTTTGATATTCAAGCTGGGGAATGATAAAATATAGAATTTGTCAACAACAATGTCCTACTAGTGCCCTAAAACTTATCGTATATTGTCATAACTGTAAGAGCTTTATGAAATATGTTTGCTGAGGGACAACAAAAAAGGCCCAAATGCCAACGTATTGATATAATAAAACCAGTTAGTGCTTGTTACAATGTGTCCTTTTGTTTTGATCTCTTTGACCCTGGATGACAATTGGTAAGTAATAACACTCTCATTTATTTCACAAGGACTGAAATTAAGTACATCTCCCTACCGAAAAAAAAGAATCCATGAACAGCTTCTGTCACGAGAAAAGAAATGTCGTTTCTTGAAAACGAATTTAGAGCGACTGCTGTGTACGTGCTAAAGTCGACTTTTAGAATTGCCATGTACCTTATCCGCAGCATTTTCGTGTAGTTTCATTATTAGAATAAAGAGACAGAACCAATGGATCTGCGATTGAAATCTTTTGTGGTGGTCCGACTAGGATTGACTCTGTTAATGAGATTTCGTTTTTGGACCAAAACAGGCGAGCTTTCACATTGTTGTTCAACTACTTTCTTTTGGTGCTTTAAACTGAAAAATAGGAATGGCATGCTCCTCTAAGACCATATATCTGTCTGTTCTGTTTCTGTGGGCTTCAAGACTGGCAGATTGCACTAGATTGTTGTCATTGTGGCAATGGTGTAAGTATAGGCGAGCATTTTGTAGTGACCCACCTTAAAGAACGCGGGATACCTGTTCAAATCAGCAGTGAACAACATCAAATCGACCCACAATTAGAAAAGAGGTGTCCTTTCATGAATGTATCGCTACATAATAAGACAATGCAATAAAGACAACAGCTAGTCAAACAAGAACAAATCAGAAAACGTTAAAGATATCATCTGCTTATTAACAGGATATTAATATTGGTATAAGATGAATTCTATGTCTTTGCATTAAATAAATACACCAGATAGGCAGCATTTATGGAGAAACAATTAGTTTTCTGACAAAATACTCTGGTAGAACATTAATCAGTACGTCACATGCGGTTCTTAATTAACTATACAAATTAGCATTTTCTTTAGTTGGATATACATGTATGTCAACGTCAAATAAATGTATTTATTAATTAAATTGAAACTATTTTATCCAAGGAATGATATACTAGTATACGAGGGACGGTCGGAAAGTAGTTGGACTTTTCGTGCTGCTGTCTCTCCATTTGCAACTGTATAAACACATTATATATTGGTGGGATCTACATCCATTTGCTAATAATGTGGTCAGTTTATTTTCAAAGATAGTTGCATATATTTAATATTCTGTCCACTTATATGTGAAAGGGGTTTTATGTACAATAGTCTATTTGTCAGAGGAACAACAAGGGTAACCAAAACAAAAGAACATCCTAGTCATTTCAATCGCGAAGAAGTTAAGTTTTTTAACTACATTATCACTGAAGATTAAATAATGATTCATAATTCCGAACTTGGGATAAAAACTCAGTCACAACAGTCATAGAAACGAGCTGGTTCCCAACCTCTGAAGAGATTAAGCTTTTACATTCTACTGGTAGTCATGTTTGTTGCTTTTGTGGGTTCACGGGGATTGATAGTTAGTCATTTCATGTCAAATGGTAAAAACTGGCATTGCCAAGTACAATTCTGAAGTAATTCAGAAAAACGAAAGAAAAAATGCTGAAGTAAACGCGTCCAAGATAAGCAAAGAAAAATATTTTCTACTTCACGATAACGCACGCTCCCATACCACCGCATCTACAGTGGAGATTATCAACTATTACCCATGACAAAAGTTGTTTTACTCTTCTTAAAGCCCAGACTCTACCCCACATGACTTTTATTTGTGTCTAGAACTAATGAAAATGCTTGGTGGGAAGACATTTGAGACCAGGGCACCTTTGATACCGGTGGTTACACAGTACCTTATACAGTGGGTCTACGTCATGGTTAATAGTGGGAATAGTAAAGCTCCTACGAAGATGGCAAAAATGCATAGACATAGATAGACAATTTGTTTAAACAGTGTAGAAAGAATTTTGTTAAAAAGTTAAATGGTTTTTGAGAACTAGTCAAAAGTCCAACTACTTTCCGACCGTCCCTCGTAGATTCAAATTTGTCAAACTGATAAAATGAAACCTAAAATAATTTCATCCAAGAGTGCTGTAAAAGTAATGCTGATCCTAGAACAGTGCATAGCCGCGATCTTTAAGGCGAGATTTCTTTAGATTTCTTGAGATGTTTAAGGATAAAGCGCTCTTTTGAGCAAGATTTTTAAGACGGTCACTGCGAGCCGCCATTACTCTAAACTTATTTCGGAACTCCTCTGTAAATTCTGTAGAATCTATATAGGAGAAAATTGACCGAGTTGTTCCGATTGCTCCATGATTCAAAAACCGCGGAGTTCCGAATGCTCCATACCTCATACAAATGACGTCATGATGACGTCATTTGTATGAAGTATGGAACATTCGGAACACCTCGCTTATAATCTCGGTATCAAAGACGCTGTATCAAAAACATCTTAAGAAATCTTAAAAAATCTCGCTCTAAGGAACGCGCCTCATGTATTTTTGCACGCAACATAGAATTCGACCAGTATATATGTGCATTGTGACGTTACTAATAACTTCAACGGGCTAATGGGTATCAATGCAGTTTTATGTTTTGAGAAGAATCGCATACAACACCTTTAAATTCATTTGGAATACTTAAGAACTTATTCTCAAAATAAAAAAAATCAAATTTGACATTTATCTATTTCGTATATATGAAAAAGATAATGAATGTTTTCCGTATTACACAGAGTTGTTGCTTTGAAAAATAGTACATCCATTAGATGAATTATATATGGTAACGTGAGATCAAATATCAGACAAATGAAAACAATAAATCTCGGGACCTATCACTTTGTCAGTATCCCTATGGTCATCTAGGAATTATCAAACATAGATAAATGACGATGTGTTTTCTTTGGGTGTCTTACTTGTCAAACAATGCCCATAGGATTGGCCAGACATCTTGTTTTTATGATCTATCAAATATGTGTTAAACATGTCATTATCCTTCCTAATGAAACAACAAAATACGATAAAATTATTCTTTCCTTATATGGGAAATTCAATAATATAATATACCACGAACTTGTACAACTCAACATTTATAACTGAACACTTGTATACAAACGTTTTAATTCTTGTTGTTGAAAATAGCCTAACACAAACACTTTAAGAGTTAGAGTATTAATTCGCTTCGTTTAGCTCACGATAAATGGTTTTGTAAATAATAGAACTATGTATTAGTGTATTTTAGTGTTTGTATGCAAGTCTAAAGTTATAAACTTTGAGCTATACATATTATGTTTAAGTATATTGGACAAATACTGGGACATTCAAATCGTTACTACGCATTAAATACGCATTGACAGCGTAAAATGTCTTAAGCGTGATTAAAATATACAGTCAACCAAATTTGAGTGTTTGACCTCGCATTTTGACGTGTCCATCTGACCAAGTGTCATGATCAATGGTAACAATATTCAGCCGTAACCACCTAATTGTTTGAACAGCTTCTGCTTCTATAAGACGATCAAATCTTCAGCGAGTAACTTTAACCCTTTCCCAAACGACAAAATTGTAGGGTTGTCTAGTTTGAAAGCTGCTGATGACGACAAAAGAGAATTTGTGAAAGATATAATATGTGTATAACACAACATGGAAAATATTGAGACAAAAGGAGAAACTGCTGGTTATCAGCAGTTTCTTCTTTTGTTTCAATGTTTTCCCAAGCCAGTTCTATTAGGGACGTCAAAGCCAGGTCTTGTTTTGGAAAGGATTAATACTATATGGTCTGTCTACTTCAAAAGCAATTCTGTAACAGGTGGAGAGGATTGGAAATTCCTTGAAAGCAATTCGATATCTGATAAACATAAAGATAGCATTAAGGAGTTTATCAAATAAACAAGAGATTCTCAAACGTTTTCTTGGTCTATCGGAATATTTATCTGATTGGAAAACAAATAAAGTGTCAAAGAAATGATTTGTAGCTCATGCACATGACATTTATTTGTTGATTATTGTACAGACAGCGCACTAACAGTTATTTCTTATCGAATAAATGTTTTGTCCATGCCGGAAATGTCTTTTGTTACGTAGTTACAATTGACACTACTCACCAGGGACAAAATTACAATAGTGATAAAAATGAGTCAAGCTCTAAAATAAAGTCCCTTAAATAATTAAAACCCACATTGGATTAAGTTTATCCGGGATCTTTGTGCAGTCTTGTCAATGTGCGTGTGGGTTGCTTGTATAACACCAGTGCTACAGAAAAGAGGAAGTAATAGCTTTTAAAATGCATCAGTTCATTTATAGTTTATCAAATTCTATATTGTGGATACTCATTAGAATCGTCTCTTCGAGGGTTTGGACTTAAAATAACAAATTTAGTATACTTTCATCCCTCTTATATGTTGCTGCACGTAAGACTTCAAAATACTATCTATCTGAACGACCGCAGTCGGACTTTCTTAGCCATGACTCTTTTTCGCCACCCTTCTCTGTTTTCCATTTCCTTTGCTAAATATTCTCTGGGGATTCCTGTATCTGCCTCTAATTGGTCGATGTATGTTCGTAATTGGCCACATACACTTCTGCTACCATGATTGGGTTCCCACAAGATAAGATGGTGTACGACTTCTTGTTTGCTTCTAAAACAGTGACCGCTTAATCTGAGGTGTCTTTCTTTTATAATTGTCGTGATACTTAGAAGCTTTCCGTACAAAATTCTGTTTTGGATGTGTTATCTGCACTATATACGATGAACAGATCAAAGAAGTGGAAACGTTCAGATATCTTGGAGGGTGGACAAAAGACAGCCCAAGTGACATGATAATAAGAATTGCACTAGCATGGCAAGCCTGTCATAAGCTAAATCCAATTTGGGCATCTACACTAAACAAAATAATAAAAATCCGCCTGTTTCTCAGCACTGTTGAATCTGTGCTCCTCTACAATTCTGAGACGTGGTCCTTAACAAAGCAAACGGAGAAGATACTAAATGACGCTTACACAAGGATGTTACGGATGACTCTGAATGTGTCGTGGAAACAACACCTAACCAACGACGAACTCAATGGCAATCTTCCTATAATTACTGAAAAGCTCGCACAACGTCGCCTAAGACTTTCAGGGCACTGCATACGCCACACAGAGGAAATTGCCTCCAATCTTGTTTTATGGGAACCCATCCATGGACATCCAAACCTAGGGAGGAAGCATGTCACGTACATCGACCTACTCAAGTCAGACACTGTACTCACAAACACAAGTGAACTACATGAAGCCATGAGCAATGGAGAGGTCTGGAATTTTTTTGTCAAATCTGCTCGACCGGGAGGTCGACCAAAGTAAAAAGTAAGTTATATATTACTGTTACACCGTCTTTATACACCTTTTACTTTTGAATTTTGAAATAGGTGTACAGATCCCAATCTGACTTCATTTTTGTGAACTCTTCTGTGTCAATTAAGGGACTCAGATTTTATAATGGCACATTGCTGGTTTATGCTATGGTTTCGCAAACACACACTTAATCAACCTCTGCAAAAATTGCTTTTCGCGAGTTTGAATCATATTGTATTATAAACTTTAAAGGTGTCATTGCTAGGGTTTTCAGGGATTAGATCAACATATGAACAGCCAGTGTGTGCATAATTTTGTGATATTATATGTATATGTGCAATTTCTTTTAACAGGCATTTTTAGCTATGTAGGTCGACAATTCAATAAGATTTCTCTTGAATACATTTTTCTTCGACAACCTATCTCTTTAGGGTACAGTTAAATGTATGGTAATAGTAAGCGTTTATTGACAGCTGTAATCTAAAGTGATACAGATAACAAATGAAACCCTATCAAAATGTGTCTATTTGTTCATTCTTATATTTTTTAAAAGAATTAATGAATCAGATTTTAATGGAAATGACTATGTAATTACCTACATATCTCCCATGATAGAATTTTTGATAAACCAAATTGCTCTCTCCACGAGAACCACACTATCAAAAATAAGATAATTTATTTTACCATCAAAGAGGTAATGAAAATTATTCACAAACGTACGTTTTCCTTGTCATGTTGACCATGAAGTATTTAGGGGCCTTAACCCTTTCGAAAACAAGACCTAATAGAAACGGTTTGGGAAAACATTGAGACAAAACAAGAAACTGCCGATAAGCAACAGTTTCTCCTTTTGACACACTATTTTCTTGTCTATAACATAAACATTTTTGGCTTTTTGTGATCATTTACTCTGTCGTCTGCAGCAGCCATCAAAAACTTGCCGTTTGTGAAAGGGTTAATTATCAACATTTCGAATTTTATTTCATAATCTACATTACAGTAGAATCCTTATGAATGGACGATACGTTTGTACTTCCGCCTATCGGATTAATTATTGTGTACGTTTAGAGGTATACTAGGAATAAGACTAGGCAGTGAATAGCACATCAGGTTTCCTTGAAATACAGGATAGAACAGGGAAACTATTCATGTATATTCATGTCAGTTATGATATCTATAGCGAAAGTTGAGGACAATGGGGAATTACACCAGTATACATTCTAGACAGTCACAAAGACAGTAGGTTGTCGCAGCATGGAACGAGCCTACAAAAACGTTAAGGATACGCTTCTAGTAACGTCATTTCTAAAATCTCTTTCTCTACTAGACAGTTCCTAAATCCGTTTGTCCGCTAATAAATGAACAAGTTCTCTAACATAATATATTGTTTTCCAATATGTCAATCATTCGAGTTCCTTCTGTTGGAAAAACTAATTTCTATTTTGTCCCCCAAATTAATTTACAACAATCCATTTTGGCTCCCTCTTCAAGCTTGAATTAACAAGCCCGGGAATTAATTGACACTTTAATTAAATCTCAATAAACGATACCAGACAGGACATAGGAAGAAAACACTCAACTGTCTGTTTTGGGGAAATATTGAAGAAGTCGAAATAAACATGAGTTACCGGTAAGTGCAAATCTATTGTTAGCGCATATGAAAATATTTTTACATACGACAGTGTTCAAATAAGATTATCGAACACACTTTCGGTCATCCCTCTATAATGTCTTATCACCTGTAAACATTGTAAAAATGAAGCAAATAGTTAATTGGTTACGTGTCTTTCAATTCAAAACAGTTTTGATATTTTTGTATGTCTGCAGCCACATTAAAACAAGAGCTTCGCAGAGCGGCGCATATACGCCCGAGAGGGGCTTGTCAGTAAAATTGGCCATTTTTTCAAATCAAGGGCAGATAATTCAAACATGAAGTTATCAAAATTTTGTTTGCACAACAAGACACCATATTGATTCAATGTGGCTAGTTTGATTAAATTCTGGTTGAAATTGTAGGAATTGCGCACAGGAGAAAATGGGCATTTTTTCTCAAATTCAAGGGCAGATAATTCAAGGACGAAAACAGTTATCTATATTCCGTAAGCAGTGTGCACAACTAGACACCATGGAAATTCATTGTGCAATTTTGATCAAATTCTGATCAAAACTGTAGGAGGAGTTGCGCACACAATAAAATGGGCATTTTTTTAATTCAAGGGCAGATAATTCAAGAATGAAAAGAGGTAATTGAATTCCGTAAGCGGTGTGCACAACTAGATGTCATGGAGATTCATTGTGGCAAGTTTGATCCAATTCCAATCAAAACTGTAGGAGGTGTTGCGCACACAAGAAATTGCTAACGGACTGACGGACAGACAGACAGACGGACGAGCGGGGCCATAACATAATACGAACCTTCGGGCGTATAAAAAAAATAAATGTAAGAATGAATGGTTTAGTGATAACACATTAAAACCTTTCTTTACTCGTATTTCGCACTAATTGAGTATGATTCTCAAATTAAATTCCCGCCAGAACAGTAAGATCTAAGTACATATAAGCGGTATCATTATATAATTCCAAGTGCAACGAGGAAAAGATGTGCCAGAAATATCTTGAAGAAATGCTTTGCTTCAATTGTATCAAAATGAAACATGAGCCAATATGAGTATGCTATGTGCCGAAACAATGGTTGATAATGACAATTTAGGGTAGATACAACTTAAATGACATCTGCTTCTTCTTTGCGAAGTTATACCAGATTCACAATGTGTTTTTTGTGTTACCTCAAAACATCGTAACTTTACTTATTACTTATAATGCACTGAGGAATGTAAGAATATTAATGTAGAACTTGGCCGACACCTGTCTACGGCCTTCAACAAAATTGAATTAAAAAGACATTTAGAGAAGTTAGACTCAATTATCAGTGTGATAACGTTACTTTCGTGTTTTATAGAATTATGTAACACACAAAATAAACAGTATTGTATTTCAATATTATAGTGAACAGTAATTGAGCTTATCGTTATATTCATGTCCCTTTTTTGAAGAAAATGATGATGCTTTGTTTCACAAGTGTCGGTCGGTCGGTCGGATGGTCAGTCGGTCGGTTAGTCGGCCGGTCCATATACCGAACATTGTTCGGATTATAACTTGAAAAGTATTAAAGGTAGAGTCACGAAACTTCATACGTGGATAGATCCCATTAAGGATAGGTGCGGAAAATAAGCACTGTTACTCTGAGGATTATATTTTGGAGTTATTGCCCTTTGTTGATTTTCATGCTTGATTTGTATCCGGAACATAACTCATATGTTTTCTAAGGTAAAAACATGAAAATTCATAGGTAGATCTCATTATTGAGAGGTGCGGTATGTATATGGACTCTAACGCTATCAACTATAGGCTACCAGAGCAACTGATTAAGGGGTTAGGACGATCAAATTACATCATATTAAAAGTTTTCAAACTCGAGACCAAAACCAACAACATAGGGTCTTATAAACAAAAAACGAAATATTGCATTATGAAAAGCCAAAAAAAAAAAAATACAATTTTATTCGTAACTTTGTTAATTATTCACCCACGGCCCATGTATGTGATATCAAGACTTCGTACTGTGCCTTTATTGGTTAAGATTGATTAACCTTGAAAACATACTCTTCTCACCCCTTCGTATTTGCTGCCATGTGAAGTTCATGTTTCCTATGTATTGGAAGATGGGGACATGTGTATATTTGTTCTCTTTCTGTAAGAAAAAAAAAACAAACAAAAAAAAAAAAACATATGTCATCAAACATATCCTAGTTGTTTCACTCAATGTTCTAGAATATTCCAATACCTTCTATCTGTCCTATAGTTGTTTATTGCTATTTAATTAAAGTGTCAATTAATTCCCGGGCTTGTTAATTCAAGCTTGAATAGGAAGGCCAAATTGATTGTTGTAAATTAATTTGGGGACAAAATAGAAAATTAGTTTTTCCAACAGAAGGAACTCGAATGATTGACATATTGGGGAACAATAAATTCTGTTAGAGAACTCGTTCATTTATTAGCAGACAAACGGATTTTGGAATTGTATAGTAGACAAACGAACTTGAATACAGTGGTAACGTGTTGTATTTCTAACTCAAATGGGATGATTTGAATCCCCGCACATCCAGATTTGTGGTTGAAATTTCAAACAAGCGAACCCTTTTCATCTCAATTTGACGTTGGCCGAAAGGTTACATATACAATATGGCACATGGCAACAAACAGTAAATAAATCGTTTGAACATGATAAATCATAAGATAAAAAAGTTGTGGACTAGATAGGAAATCTATTGTGACAGTATTAAAACTAGACTTCCTATCTAAGAATATGGGTTGAAACTTCTGGCGAAACCATCTTCGTCATGAACAAATGCACAAATCGTGGGGTCTAGAATATTTAAGTCCTACTTCACATAATAATAGTGGTGTGTGCCTTCCAAGTCCATTTTATGATAATTGTGATTAAGATCCCAGATTTCGGGTCAATGAATTCAAAATATAACGCTGGACATTAGTTTTCCGTTAATTTGTCATCAAAACCAGAAATAGTTTTGACAGGGTAAAATACCCTCGAACAATTTCTATAATTTCGCTGTCTGTATAATAATCAACAAATAAATGCCATATACAGGAGCTACAAATCATTTCTATGACAACTTATTTGTTTTCCAATCAGATAAATAGTCCGATAGACCATGAAAATGTTTGAGAATCTCTTGTTTATTTGATAAACTCCTTAATGCTATCTCTATGTTTTTCAGATATCGAATAGCTTTCAAGGTATTTCCAATCCTCTCCACCTGTTACAAAATCGCTTTTGAAGTAGACAGACCATATGGTATTAACCCTTCCCCAAACAAACATGGTTTTGACGCGCTAATAGATAAGGCGTTGGAAAACACTGAGACTGCTGAAAACCAGCAGTTTCTCATTTTGTCTCAATAATATTCGTGCTATATTATACAAAAGTTCTATTTTTAGCAACATATCTTTCGTTGTCATCAGCAGCTTTCGAATTTGATCACCCTTAAATCTTGTCGTCTGGAAAAAGGGTTAAAATCTTGCAGTAAACTGTTATCAAAATAAATGGGGTTGTGTTATATTGTCCGTCCCTCTGATTGTCTGTCTGGTCCCAGATTCAACCTTTATCCAAACGACACATTTTTGGGAGGTCCAATTTGAAAGCTGCTTCAGACGACAAATAGATGTTACTAAAGTTAAAAGGGGGTGTCTCACGAATAGGAAAAATAACATGGGAGTCTGCCCACGCTCGGAATCTAATGAAATTTGGCGTGAAGTTAGTACACTAGATAACGGTTCATATTCATGAAATGTTTCAAATCGCACATTCCAGAAAACAATTTTTTCGGAATTTGAAGTTTTCACCATGAAAAAAGAGGGTACCCTGATTAAAACAGTGGGCATGCGTTCTGGTTGTTAGTTTCATCGCGTAATTTATTCTAAAAATAATGCCCAGTAGTCCATGATCCTGTATGAAACAAAAAAATATATAATTATGTACAAAAAATTGTTTTATATCAACTGATGTAAGGGGGTAACCCAAAATTTCATTGTTTTTAAATATTTTAAGCAAATTCTGTTCAAAAATTTTCTTTGTTCCAGTTTTTGTCAAGATTTGAAAATTATGTAAAAGTTGCGCACAAATATACTGATGATTATCGTGAAATATCGAGAAAAAATAAAACCGGTAAAATGTTGTTTTTGGAATTTCCCCCTGAATAGTGCTCATTTCCAAGAATGGACAAAATCAAGATTTTTTAAAAATGACTTTTTTCAAATGTTTTGTTTACTTTTTTGGGTTATTTTAGTTTACCTGAGGATAAATCAAGATGCAGGGCATTTTTTCGGTTATTTCCTGTCATCTGTCCGTGTGTCTGTCTGTCTGTTGGCATTTTCTCAAAAATTCTTTTTTCTCCCAATCTAATATGTAAATCTTTTTTGAAACTCGATAAAAAGTATTCTTGGGTTAAAGGAATACAACTCTGTGTATTAGAATTTCTTTTTGTCATAAACTTTTGTTGCTGTGGCAGCACAAAAGGGGAACATTTCATATAATGAAAAATAAGCTCTTTTTGTAAAGCTTTACACAGCCATGAGGTTTTAAATTTTGTATGTAAGTTTGCTAAGGGGTAGACTGCAAAGTTGGTTACAATGTTTTTGTCCAGGGTCACATTAGATCTTGTCCCAGGTGTACCTACTTTACAAAAAAAGAGAGGAAATTTTCTATAAAAATCATTTTAAATTATTCAAGTCAGCCGTGATTCATGAAAGCTAACAGCAAGAGTTATTTATAGATCTTTTGAAACATGAGAAAGCAAATAAGAAAAAGCACCGATTTCTCTGATGGCATTTGACAATCGTGCAAAAGTGAAAATATTGTTGTGATGCATCAGAAACAAATAATCCAGCTCCCATGTGACTATTAAGGGCTATTGATGGATAAACAACAGGTTAATAATATGACATCATTGAAATGTGTATAAATTGTGTATCAATACAGGTTAAGCTATGGTCAGAAAAATAATTTGAGGAAATAATTGCACCCTGTTTTATCCCAATAGGGCCACGTTTTGAAATAAACAAGCACATTTTCAACTGTGTAACTGAAAAGATATAATGCTGTAACAGTCTTTTACTGAATCATAGGGGGCCTTCCATATCATGTTAGTTCATTAGGGGCGCTTATAGCAAAATATTTGGTTAAGTATTGGATACCCGGAAGGGCACCTTTTGATGCTTTACCGTACCGGTTCTAAACGTCTTTTCAATTTCATAACATTTGGCTTGATATTTATTGCATGTCATAGTCTCACTAAAAATGGTGCATAGACAATGTGACCAAATAGTAAAGAAAACTTGCAATGTGTATATGTATGCCTACCTTAGCTTCCATACATGTAATTTTGTAAATAAAAGTAATATTTATATTAATTCTATGTTTTTTCCAATGAGTTTTTTTGGCATGAATATTGCTGTAGGTTTGTACTGTATGCTACTGTTGATTTTACTGAATATAAAAATGTTTTTAGGAGCACAATCAAATTTTTACTGAATACAAGTTTTGGACCAAAACATCACCTTCATAAATAATATGTATTATATGACATTGTTACCGGTTTTGGATTTCTATATAATTTAGCTCAAAGTAAGAGGAAATATGTAGCATGTTTTTGTGATAATATGGAATCTTGACAAAGACTTCAACATACTTAACTTTGGAATTCAATTTTACTCTTTTCCAAAATTTTGCTGAAAATATGCATTTTTTAATGATTAATTCAATAAAAAACATTCATAATAATTTCCTCAAATACCTTTTCTGGTATGAATGTAATGCCTTATATGTCTCGGATCAAATTCAATTGACAGATCTTGAAAATACACAAAACTAAAGTTTTGGGACACATGAAAAAGGGGCCATGTTTCATGTCATAGTGGGAATAAGTCAATGTGGCTTTTTGGAATCCAGTTTGGATTATCTAAGAAACTAAATGCATTTTAATAGCTTGTATATGGTTTATCACCATGCAGAATTAAAAGAAAATTCATGCGTGGGCAGATTTGAGACACCCCCTTTGTGAATAATATGGGACAGAATACATTGGAGCAAAGGGAATAATGCTAATTATCAGCATTTTCTTCATTTGTCTCAACGTGTTCGATAATACTGCTTGTAGGGGAGGTCAAAACCAGGTATGTTTTAAACAGCACTCTCACTATATACTATTCCTTCTATACTGTTCCAATCGCATTATATTGAAGTCATTACCATCTCTGGGTGTGTATCTGTCGATTTATATTGGTCGACTTTTTGAATGGGGTAAGACTTCTGCTTTGGTAATGCCATGGCGGCTGGAGCACATAACCATGTGTTCCCGTCGTTTTACTCACTAGTCCGACTACAGCAAAAAGCTGCCCGTCCTCAAAGGTTCTCGATTATACAACCGTTGGTGATTCAATTCCTTTTAATCATCTATTTTGGCATTTACAATTGTTCGCTTATTTATGAAACATTTCATTATCCTTTAAAATCAAATACGAGATACTTGTTTTGAAATAGCGAAAATATATTATTCTGTATAGTTATGTGTTCAACTATTCTCCTTTTTCGTAATTGCCTTGTTTAGCAATTCTATAAAAGAACCGAATACAATAAAAAAACAACATATAATGGGACATTTCATTCCAATTTCATTTTTTCAAAGTACGTCTTGATGCCAAGAGTGGTTATTCTAATGAGTATAAATACTATTAGTTTTATTAAGTTGTTGCCAATAAGCGAGAAACATGCATTTAAAGTTGAGACATAATCGATAAATTGCATATAAATCCGAACTGTTGTCCACAACAATTTGTTCAATTTTAACACAAAAATATAAATTCCTCGTAAACGGCGCAATATTTTGGCTTGAAATTTTCAGAATTTTCATCAGGAAATATGCTCTTTCAGATAAAAATATAAGTAAAATTTATGACACAAAATTCTGAAATGTCATTTTAATGTAACAAATACTGTCCCAAATTCGTCAAATTATTAGGATGATACAATGTTTATATGTTTTATATAATTGAAATTTTGTAAAAACAACAGTTATAGCCATGTCAAGATATGTCACTTGTTTAAAACTTGCCTTTGTAAACAAAACAAGAATGAACTCCAAACAACTGTAATGCTGCAAGTGGTAGTTCATATTTTGCTGGTGTCGAACACCTGCAAGAACCGAACCAACGCGTGCAAAATTGTATTGAAAATTAAGGTCGTTTTTCTCTCGTTTACGTTGGTAAAGTTTGTAAATATGAGCCATGGTATTATGACTGGACTATAGAAATCAGACATATGCACACTGTGGCAATCTTCGGCCTAAACAGATTTATGATGTCGTGTTTTCCAACCGAACAACGGTGGTAAGGATGTGGCCATTTTGAAATTCATAAAGAATCAAGTTTTTTTTTCGAGCGTCGTCGTTTCGAATCCGAACTTATTCGGGCGCAGTCGTAAACATTCGGCGGTGGAAAGTTCCCCCGCCGAATGTTTTCGGCGTCGCCCGAATAATTCCGACGTCGCGCGAATCTCTTTATGAAAAGACTACCTTAAGCGAGTTTGCAAGAATTTGCTACCTGACGGACAAACGGGTAGAAGACCGGCTAATAACACAGTAGAACCCTTTGATAGTAAATTAGGAAGAGAAAATAATTTCATATCAACAACTCGTTGGCGAATCCGCAGCTTAATTGCACGGCCCTCAGGCCGGGCATATTAAGGTGAGTTTCAAGATGTCAGTGGGCTCGGAAATGAAAGGAAATGTTCCTTTCAATGCTCAATTTATTCATATTTCTCACAAACAATCATTACAAATTGCTTTTTGTTTATCATTTGTTGAAAAGTAAGAAAGGGGTAACTGAAAAAGAGTCTTAAATCATATTTTTTCAAAGATTTTTGGATTTTCACTGTGCGGTTTTGAAAGCCGATATTCCTTTACAACATGTGTTAAAGGTCAGGGGTTAAGCAAATTCCTCAGATAACTGTGAGGGACGTTCTAAATATCATTAAACATCAAAAACCATTACCACAGTTTTCAATTATCAGAGAATGATCGTAGTGCACAGATTTTTTATTTTATTTCTGTGCTCCCCGAAAAAAAATCGGGGGAGCATATAGTCGCCACACTGTCCGTCTGTCCGTCCGGCTGTCCGTCCGTCCACAGCCATATCTCAGCAACCCTTGGACCAAATTCAACGAAACTCCACATGTGAACTTCCAGGCATAATCCCTAGGGACTTTTTTCTCCGTTTGTTGATTTGAGGCTGCGTCATGGAAAAAGGGGCCTTAATGTAAAAATTAGATTTTCTTCAATTTCTCTTCATCTAATGGGCAGAATGTAATGATATTTTGTACTTTTGTGATAAATGAGATGTTCTAGACCATATTCTATAAATAATGTGTGTACAAAAAATCTGTCATTTGAAAAGGGGGCTTAATGTATGATAATTTTTATTTTGTGACAAACACTTATTCGGGGAGCATAATCCGTCTATGACGGCTCTTGTTCTGTTATGTCGAAAGGGCTTATAAGAACAATGACCGTATTTTAGATACTACTTTTACTCTCTACTATAACAACAGTAATGCTTTATATATGAGTAATATGATATAGATCTAATCTTCTACTTCATACATTACATTTCCTCTCCTTTTTAGAACAAAACCTCTTTTAATGTAATATTCCAGTATATATGTTTTTGTTGAAAGCATCTTAAAAAACATTGTTACATTTTTATCATGAAGGAAATGACTGGTCATGAATTTATCTACGCCATAGAATATTTCACTGTTGTCCAGACATCGAGAATCTATATTTATCAAGATTATCAGTATTCTAGGCTAAAGTTACTAATTAACAACAGTTACTGTCTTCATAAAAAAGACAACGAACTGATGAACAAGAGCGTATTGCTAATTTCATTTAACATGCCACAACATTAGCTTTCTTTATCATAAATTACAGCCTTGTGCTTTTCCCGTAATGAAAAAGTATAATAGTATTTTCTATCATTCTTTTCATTTCTGTGTACTATGATTCAAGTCTGTGATGTCACTACCTGAACACTACTTGCAAAATATAAACATATCTTTCGTAGAAGTAATGCCATGCCAAATGAAACCAGTCATACAATCCCTGTATTTCCACAAGAAAACTCCTTATACACATGCACTGCTTTTGTATTGTACATGTATGTATAGCTTGTATTTGCATTTTGAAACTGTTAATTTTGATATGATAATGGAACTGTCTAACCCACCACCAAACTGCAAGATTCAAGAGTGGTCCAAATTGACAGATGTTGCAAACAACTAAAAAAAATGGTTTCCTAGGGTGAAAAAAATGGGGTAATGAATAAATTGCTTGTCACAAAAATGGTTTCCTTGAGTAGAAACATTGAAGAAAATGAAGAAAATGCTTGTCACAAGCTATTTCTTCATTTGCCGCAATGTCTTCCAAAGCTCTTTTCACTTGGGAAGTGAGAAAGAATCAATGTTTGGTAATGGGTTAACATAATAGAGATCTACCGTATAACTGGCAATATTTGCAGGTAATTTCTATATTAGTTTTTTTGCAAATTCAACTGTTGTAATTCCTTACCAAAACAATTCATGTTATTTTGAGTTTCAGTTTTTTGCAAATTCACTTGTTGTAATTCTTTACCCAAAAACAATTCTAAATATACGTTATTTTGAAAAAAGAAAACCTGATTGCGATTCCATCCGTCATTGATTTCTAAATGTCTTTCTAAATTTAATTTTGTTCCAGTCAACACCTATTAAAGGTAAGAAAACTTACCTGTGAATTCATGAACAGCTTTTTAATCAAAGGCAGAATTTAGATGACCAATTAAAATCAATGTTTATAATGCAAATTATTAGCAAAATTCCGCATTAAATATTTAACAACAGAACTTACCGGTCAAACATACAGTATGTTATGTTTCTAAGTATATATTTTAGATATGTAAGTCTGTAAATTGTGAATGCAAAGATGTTCAGTTTTTCAAGAGGAAAAAGCGAAAATGAACCAGTCCATTTCTAGATCTAAATACTATCTAGTAGTTATTGCAAATCTTCACTGTGTATTCATCTCATTTTCTTACTTTCTCAATTTTCAATGTTCTTATCAGAAAAACTTAAAAATGTTGTTAACTTTTTTATTTATATTAACTACTATCAAATTGGAGCAGTCTTAAATTTCACCTTGAACATTTTAGCAAAACAACCTAATGGAAATCTCAAACTTAGACATCTAGAAGTAAAAGTATTTAGTCTAATATTTTTCCATTTCAAGACGAATTACATTATTGTATGCTGAGTTGTCTAAATAAGCAAGGATGTGACTATAGCTTTTTGTAAAAGGGGGTGTCTCACGGATAGGAAAAATAACATGGGAGCCTGCCCACGCTCGGAATTTAATGAAATTTGGCGTGAAGTTAGTACACTACATAACAGTTCATATTCATGAAATGTTTCAAAACGCACATTCCAGAAAAAAAATTCTCGGAATTTTAAGTTTTTACAATGAAAATAGAGGGTACCCATATTAAAACAGTGTGCAAGCGTTCTGGTTGTTAGTTTCATTGCGTAATTTATTCTAAAAATAATTTCTAGTAGTCCGTGAACCTGTATGAAATGAAAATACACAAAGTTATGTACAAAAAAATATTGTATATCAACTGATGTTAGGGGTCAACCAAAATATTTATAGTTTTTAAATAATTTAAGCAAATTCTGTTCTAAAATTTACTTTGTTCCAGTTTTTGTCAAGATACCAAAATAATGTAAAAGTTGCCCACAAATATACTCATGATTATAGTGAACTATCAAGAAAAAATAAAACCGGTAACAGGTTGTTTTTGGAATTTCCACCTGAATGGTGCACATTTCCAAGAATGGACAAAGTTAAGATTTTTGAAAAAATGACATTTTCTAATGTTTCGTTTACTTTTTTGGTTATTTTAGATAACCTTGGGACAAATCAAGATGTAAGATATTTTGTCGGTCATTTCCTGTCATCTGTCTTTGTGTCTGTCTGTCTGATGACACTTTCTCAAATATTCCTTTTCTCCCAATCTAATATGTAAATCTTTTTGAAACTTGAAAAAAAGTATCCTTAGGTAAAGGGAGTACAACGCTGTGCATTAGAAGGGTTTTTTTGTCATAAACTTTTGTTGTTGTGGCAGCAAACGAGGGGCAACATTTCATATGATAAAAATAAGCTCTTTTTGTAAAGCTTCACACAGCAATGAGGATTTAAATTTTATATGTAAGTTTGCTAAGGGGTTGACTTCAAAGTTGGTTACAGTATTTTTGTCCAGGGTCACATTAGGTTTTGTCCCAGGTGTACCTCCTTTACAAGAGAGAGAGGAATTTTTCTATAAAAAATCCTTAAAAAATATTCGAGTCAGCCTTGATTCATGAAAGCTAACAGCAAGTGCTTTTATAGATCTTTTGAAACATGAGAAAGCAAATCAGAAAAAGCACCGATTTCTCTGATGGCATTTCATTATCATGCACAGTGAAAATAATTATTGTTGTTATGCATCAGAAACATATAATCTAGCTCCCATGTGACTATTAAGGGCTATTAATGGCTAAACCACATGTTAATCATATGACATCATTGAAATGAGTATAACTTGCGTATCAGTACAGGTTAAGCTATGGTCAGAAAAATAATTTGCAGAAATAATTGCACCCTGTTTTATCCCAATAGGGCCACGTTTTGAAATAAACAAGTACTTTTTCAACTGTGCAGCTGAAAAGAATATAATGCTGTAACAGTCTTTTACTGAATCATAGGGGGCCTTCCATATCTTGTAAGTTCATTAGTGGCACTAAAATAATTAGAGCAAAAATTTGGTTATGTATTGGTTACCTGGAAGGGCAACTTTGGGTGCTTTACCGTACCGGTTCTAGGCGTCTTTTTAATTTCGTAACATTTGGCTTGACCTTTATTGCATGTAATAAAGTCACTAAAAATGGTGCATAGACATTGGGACTAAATAGTAAAGATAACTGGCAGTGTGTATATGTATGCCTATTTTGGCTTCCATACATGTAATTTTGTAAATAAAAGTTATACTTATATCAAATATATTATGTTTTTTAATGAGTTTTTTGGGCATGAATATTGATTTAGATCCTTACTGTATGCTACAGTTAATTTTACTGAAAAAAATGTTTTTAGGGGTACAATCAAATTTTTACTAATTACAAGTCTTGGACCAAAATATCACCTTTATCAATAATATGTATTATATGACATTGTTACCGGTTTTGGATTTCTATATAATTTAGCCCAAAGTAAGAGGAAACATGTAGCATGTTTTTGTGATTATATGGAATCTTGACAAAGACTCCAACATAGTTAACTTTGGCATTCAATTTTGCTCTTTTCCGAAATTTTACCGATGTAACACACCATTTTACAAAGGAACACAAAAGAGGAGGTGAAAACATTCATAATTTGTAACATCAATTCCAAAACCCTCTATGTGAGGACTGATTTGAATTTTCTTACAAGACAATTTCAACAAGTACCGACAAAATTAAGTTCCATGAACAATAATTGAAATATTGCACTTCAGAAGGTCTTCACCTCCTCTTATCTACACCTCTAAATAAATACGATGAATACATACTTTCAAGTCTATGATACTTTTCATTGATATTAGACTTAAATGATTACTTAGATACCATCTTGTTCAGCAAGATCATGTAACAATTCAAAATTATCTTAGTCGAGGTTGCCACAGGTCGGGGGAAAAGTCCGGGAAGTTAAAAATTCATCTAGTTCAGGGAATTGTCAAGGAATAAAATTTATGAACTGTCAGGGAAATTAGAAAATACAGGGGCAAATTTCAGAGAATTTTGCAAAAATAAGCAGTGCCATACATTTTATCAATTGATATCACCTTTTAAGACTTCCTCAAAATAGCTCATTTTTTTCTGGAAATTATTAGGGGAATTTCATTTCTCCCCGACCAGCAACAACCCTGTTTTTACATCACCTGAGCACAAAGTGCTCACTTTAGGTAAGCTGTTGTGGTCATTTTCTGTCCGTAAGCGTTCACAATGTTGGTAGCCATAAGATCTTGGATGAGTTCGATTTCCAGTATGATCGGGGCAGGAAGTCAGGAGTTGAATGTATGTGCCCTTAAATTTAACAAAAATAACATTTCCGACCTCGTTTACACTGTAGCAGCCACGAGGTTGGTGACCATAAGATCCTAGATGAAATCAATTTCTAGCCTGTTTTGATAAACATTACAGTTATGTGCCCTTGAATTTGACAAAATCGCCGTTTCCAACTTTATTTCTATACTAACAACCAAAAATGTTGACCAATCAAGACAAGACTTGATCACAATGTATAGGACCATAAGATCTTGGATGATTCCATTTTCCAGGTAAATGGGGCTTGTAAAACTTGGGTTATATGCCATTGACATTGACAAAATTGTCATTTTCGACTTTAATTTCACTCTAACAGTCATAAATATTTATCATTCAAAACCCGAAAGATTATGAATGCAGTTTTCAGATGGATAATCTCGTATCTTATATTATGTGACCTTGAACTTGACACCATTGTGACTTTCATGCTATTTATGTTAAGGCTAGCGATTAAGGACCATTATGGTTTTTGTTGTTAGATATTATTAGCATACTAAGTCCATTACATAATGTTGTTATCTTGTTGTTTTGTAGTATTTCAACACTATTTTCCGACCAGGTAGGGCTGTATCATTAAAGGGGCCCATATTGCTAGGTTTTTATGCTTCCGAACTTTTCGGGAACTCATATTTGTGCATGGAAAAACAATTTGCAATGCATAACTAGAAGACCTGAAGGTCTTGAGTCGCTCCACAGGCCTGAATTTCTTTAAATATTCAATCCAAGTTTTGATTAGATTGTTCAATAGTTGTGTTTCTAAGAGCAAAAAGAAAGTAAAACTAGATTGTACAAAACATGTGGTTCTTTGAGCAAAGAGAGTAAAACCCTGTTTGCCATTTGAGAAAGGGTAAAAGGAAACAAGAGAAAATTCCAGATCAGGATGATACTGGCAATGATCATTTTTCCTTCGACCAAACAGATCTAAACTATCATTGATTACTCCAAAATAGTTCATATTTCTAAAAATAGATTTCATTGTTCTAAAAATAGATTTGGGGAAATACCCTATTTATAAAATAACCAGAAAGCCCTGATTTTCTTGTAATTTCAAATCCAAGTTTTTACAAGATTTTTCAATACTTTTGGGTCTTAGAGCAATAACAAAGTAACTAGAAAGCTGAAAATACCTTCATATAAGATTTAATGGTTACCAAGATTTGTTTTGATTAGAGTGAATTTGACTGATCTAGTTTGATAATGAAGTCATAATTGGCAATTTTGTCAAATTCAAAGGCATATAACTGGGAATGTTATATTACTCTAAAGCTAAGAATCACACTAAAATAAGATCTTTGCCTCACTTACATTTTGTTTTAGGTTTTGACCTGATTGATCATTATTTGTGGTTGAAAAGAGAATGAAAATAAAGTTGAAAACTACAATTTGTCAAATTCAAGGGCAGATAAATCATGATTTACGATTCTAATGAAGCTGACAATTACATCCATGCAAGATTTTATGGACAATTAAGATTATAACAAAGTTTCCTGTTGATTGTTGGATATTTATAGTCGTTTGAGTAAAAATAAGGTCAAAAATGGTAATTTTGTCAATTTCAAGGGCACATAACTCATGATGCAATTTTCAAATCAAGCTGAAAGTTGCACCCAGGCAAGATATTATAGTAACCATCATTCTGTCCAAGTTTTGTCTTGATTGGTCAATATTTGTAGTTGCTAGAGTGAAAACAAAGTAAAAATAAAGCCGAAAATGGCAATTTTGTCAATTTCAAGGGCACATAACTCATGATGCAATTTTCATATCAAGCTGAAAGTTGCACCCAGGCAAGATCTTACAGTCACCATTAATCTGTCCAAGTTTTGTCTTGATTAGTCAATATTTGTAGTTGCTAGAGTGAAAACAAAGTCAAAATAAAGTTGAAAATGGCAATTTTGTCAATTTCAAGGGCACATAACTCATGATGTAATTGTCAGATCAAGCTGAAAGTTGCACCTAGGCAAGATCTTATAGTCACCATCATTCTGTCCAAGTTTTGTCTTGATTGGTCAATATTTGTAGTTGCTAGAGTGAAAAAAAGCCAGAACAGCCCTTTTTTTAAAATTCAAGGGCAGATAACTCCAGATTTTCTGATTCAATCAGAATCAATTGAAGGAATCTGAGAGAGGACCACCCAAAGATCATTCCTGTGAAGTTTGATTGAAATCCATTGAGTAGTTTCTGAGGAGAAGATTTTTAAAGAAAAAGTTGACGACCGGACGGACGGACGGACGCACGGACGGACGCACGCACGACGGACACAGCGCCATGACAATAGCCCTCTGGCCTGAAGGCCAGTGGAGCTAAAAACCTCAATCACGGCGAATAACCATCTTTCATTTGCTATAGATGAATCCTTTACAAGCGTGTATACACATTCTATTTTCACTTCAAAACGAGACAAGGTCAATGTCAACGAGACACACCTCCGCGGTATTAACACATCGTACAACTGGCTGTGTCGATGACTGTGACCTTATTTGAGAGGGATACATGGAAAGGTTTATTTTGTACAAGCACTGAACATTCATACGCGTATTTATCAACTATAGAATACCAAAGATCCTTTCGTTTATTTATAAAAGTAAATTCATTTGACCTACCATACACATGACATCAGATGCCGAATTTGTCTTCGCAAACTTTCGACGCAGCCGGTTGTACGGTGTGTTGAATCTCGCCGAGCACAGATAACGTACCTCTGACGTAATTGATTTTTGAAGGTTGGGTATATGTAGCCGTTACGAAACAAAAACAAGGACAATATGAACCAACCCGCACGTTATTAATTGACTTGGATTTTAATACTAAATGAAGCTTGATGAGTGCTAACAATGGACATAAGTGATCTACACCTTCAGGTTGGTAATTTTATACGTTATTTCTGGTTTGTAGTTATTGTGACATTTGCATTTCCGACAGCCTAGCTGGTCCCCCTTTAAAGCAAAGTAAAATCCAACATCTCTTTTCTGTTTCTTTTAATTTCATGTATACCACTCTTCAAAAAAGAAGTGATATTGTTTCTGCATTCTCGATTGGTTAGTTTTCTTAGACTGTTATTCCTTAACTACATGTTTGACACTCTTGATGGCGCAGTTGATAGCTCTTCTCGTAGGTGGTGGAATGGGTGGCAGTGATGTAATTTCGAGTTTGTCACTGCCTCTCTTCTCGTAGGTGGTTAAATGAGTGGCAATGAGGTAATTTGGAGTTTCTCTTTGCCTATCATAAGAGTTGTTGTAGATGCAGATAGATAGATACATATGCGAAAAGTCATTTTTACAAGTTCATTTAGGCCGTGCTTCATCTGATGCTGCCTCCTGCAGCAATTTTGTACTTGTTTGATAAAACACTTGATTAAAACAAACAGAATTAACATACATATAAATGGAGTAGACAACATGTCTCCTATTTTGACAGTTTTTGATTTGTTTTACTATAAATAGATTATTAAAAAAGTAGCCTTGTGTCAACTTACGTAATTTTCAGGCTTAAATCCAATATTTACATGCACTTAATATAAATTTGAAATGACGGCCACAATGAACTAGAAATTGATCTTATTGTTCTCAAAAAAGAACAATTAAAAGGTTAAACCTTTTTTCAAAAATTATCATTATTATAATTATTTTTTTTTCTCAAGTCAAATTGCTTACCCTAACAAGGCAACGTAATCTGCCAAATATCAGAAAGATGCTTGTTTTATCTTCTGAACATTTGTTAGAATTCTGATGTACCCCTTTCTATCAACGAGTCCTTAAAGGCACCCGTTTCGAATGCTCAAAAGGTAGCCTATTATTATCAAAATCCATTATAACGCAAACATCTATCCTTAAGATAAGGGCTATTTTTAAACGAAACAGCAACATCTAATTTCATTAAAAAGCACAGGAAGTTATTACTTATATCTCAAAAAGTTTTGATATGCATAGCATAATGTTTAAAATCACCATGCAAATATTTATTTAATATTTCCTAAATCAAAACTTCGAGAAGACTAAACAGAACAAAAAAAGCTGATTCCCGAAACGTTCATATTTTGGCACCAATTGAGTCAGACACAGGATTTAAATTGCCGCCAGCGCTGTGTGATATAAGTACCTGTAAGAGGTATTATTATATAACTTCAAGTGCCAGGGATGGAAACATGTGCCAGGAAATATTTCTATAGCAAGCCCAACATTGTTTCAATGTAATCAAAATGAAACAAGATCCTCTGTAGACAGGTAACCCCTTTCACAAATGACACAAAACAGGTTGGGCCAATGTGATATCTTCTGCAGACAACAGATAAAGATGTGGTACATATTGAGACAAAAGAGAGAATGATGTACACAAAAGAGCCCATAGCAGACTCAAATCATTTATTCATATAAGCATTAAAACAAAACCGTTAAGAGTATGCCAGAAATTCGCATTATCAAGATTTCAATCACCAATGCATTTACCATCTCTCGAAGTATTGAGGAATTCTCTCCAAACTGATCCCAGATTTCGACGCCTCTAGTAGAGAAATAAGATTTTCTTTAAAAAAAAGAATTCTGACAACCACCAAGATGTTTTAATTCCCCTAAATATGTTAAACATATACTAAAGCATACAAATTGTCTCATTTTTGTCACAATTATTTTGTTATCTTCATCATTTTGGAATTTGGATCGACGTTAATGAAAGGGTCTAAGTAATGTAAGAATATAAATGCATAACATGGCCGCCACCTGTCTTCGGTCTTCAATAAAATTGAATTAAAAACACATTTGTAGAAGTTAGACTCAATTAGCAGCCTGATAACATTACGTTCCTGTTCTATTTGATTACGCAACATACATATAAATAACAGTCTAAATCCATCTTTAATTGTTTGGTGATCGTAGACAAGTGAACAGTTCCTTCCAATCCAAGTAGATTTTTTATCCACCCTTCCAACATTTGTTGATTAATCGATTGGGGTTTAACAACTCTTTCAACTACTACGGCCATATCGCACTGCCGGATCACTATGCCATGGATGCCTGGCATTTATCTCACCTGTACTACCATAATATCCAGACCGAGTCCAGAGTTTCCTTAACCTTTTCTAAAACGGCGAAGCTGCAGATTAGTCCAATTTGAAAGGTTTTACAGAAGCTGATGGCTTTTGTCAAATGTCCGATTGGATATTGGCGGAGCCAAGCTGGCTACCATCCCTACATTTTGTAATATGTTTATTGCTCTACTTTCTTCATAATTTAGCTTTACCAAATGTTTTCCTCTGCAACTGTCCTTGAAATTTGGCTTGGCTAAAATTATGTTTGTGCTAAAGTTGCAATGTATTTCTAAAGTAACATACAAAGTTTTTGTGTTAGTACCAGTATAGTCATAATACATACAACTGCTTGCACTCCCTCCCGGTGGAGAACAGTCTAATATTTAGTTACTTGAGAAAGGGGTTAAGCCCATTCAATCAATGAGTTTAAAACATAAACAATCTGACATGCAGCATCTAATTCTGGTGAAGTTCTTGACCTGCCTTGTACATCAACTCATTAAAGCCACATAAAATACACCTGTACGAGAACCAGACTATCATTTAACGAGGGCCCAGGAAACTAAATTGTGGATCCAGTCTACTTTTTATGACTTCCTGTCAAATGGATTATCTTGAAACATCTTCAAATGAACTGGCTCGTCTTAACTTCTAACAAGTTCTTACATTTTAAAAGGGAAGATTGTTGTGTTCACTCATTCTTTGATATCTAATATTCTTTGATACACGAACAAAGTTTGGTTTATAAATTAACAGTTACTTACCCTTTCTATAGAATCTAGCAATGGTGTTTGTGTAACGAAAATTTACTTCGTTATGGGAAAGTTTATGCAGACAAGAATGCAGACACAAGCAAAGTCTCCTTTTCCGTAAATAATTTACCACCAAAAGTGTTGAGTCTACAGTGCACGTAACAATATTTTTGTCAACTGTTACAGCTTTCAATTACGGCCTGAATATTCTGTCATCTAGGAATGTGTTAATTAATTTGCACGTTATATTTAACTCGGCATTTTACCTGAGAGAACAGTTATCAGTCACAAAAGATTTTTTTTACTTTTTTGATATCGTTACTTTTCTTTTGGAGGAAGAACAGTGATAATATAATCTTGAAAGTCAATTAATTACCACAGGGTTCTCCTTTTCAACAACTTTGAAAAGTACTTTACTAGGAGTGCATAATGCGCGCCTGTCCTGGGAAGGTAGTTACATCTCTGCTTTGGCGTGTTATACGCCTATAAAGTTTATTTTTTTATGATGCACATTCTGCAGACAGAATTAAAGCTGCAATAAGATGCCAACACAATTTGCTTTTGTATTTATATGAAATAACTTAAATGACAAAAGACTTCAGTTTAGCTCTATGAATACCGGTAGTGAAAGAGGCTGGGCAAGTTTTAAAAATAATGTGACCAAAGTGTGACAATATGATGTTAAGAAAACAGCTATTTTTACAGAATACCATCCAGATTTCTTAATCAAGAAGGCTAAAAACTATTCTAAAAGGTTAGGCAGTGCCAAAATTATATTTATGTTCACTTATTTTTTTTAGCTAAAATTGTGTGCACAATCTTGTATAAGGACAACAAAAAAACTCCTTACAGCATATATATTGCACAGTATGAGGAGAAATCTACCAATCACTAGATAGAAGAGTGCAGAATGTCCACAGGGTTGTTCCTTTCTAAAAAATGAGATTGGTAGATTTCTAGCTGAATAGACAAAAATGAGAACACATTTTAAAAAAGAAAAGTGTTTCGCCCCTGACATCAGATTCACAGGGTTATTGTATAAAACAGCCTCCGCATCCTAAACCAGTGAAGATAAGATGAAAAGGTGATTTTAAAATAATGATGCACACGTTGTTTTTATGTATTAGAAGAGCTTATTGTAGTATCCTGTAATTGTCTATTATTTATCGTAGCTTAGAAACCAGATACAAGTGAAAAATGTCACACAAAACGCGTTTCACTCCTGAAATTTTTGACATGTTTTAATGATGTATCTTTTTAGTAGGGAAGCGATTTTCTTTAAACTTGGTACACATTATATAGACAAAATAACACATCTTTTTAGCATTGACTGGGTTGAATATGTTTCTCTGTAACAGCAGAGGCATGTAAAAAGTGAATGGTCACATTTTTTTAAACTTGCCCAGTTGTAACTATTGGGGTAGGTACAAAAAGCAAGAGTTATCTTCTCCTGTATATCTTTCATAATTGACACGAAATTGTTATGTATTCGATTTATGTATCTACCAAATGATATTGCCATACTTTGTTTCTCAATTTGCATGTTTGAAAACCCCATTTTTGAATTTAGACCAGTCTCAAATTTTGCTTTCTCAATACCCTAAGGGGTAAATCCTTTCCCAAACAAGACCTGGTTTTTACGTCCATAATAGAAAAAAAACTTTGGAAAATATTGAGACAATAGAAGAAAATGCCGAAGATAAGCATGTTCTCATTTGCCACAATATTTTATCTGCCATATCGTACCCAAATAGGCCTACTATCTTTATCCGTGCAAATGTTCCTCTTCTGTAGGAGGTCTTTCACACTTTCCCAAACGACACAATTTTGGAGAGTTCTAATTTTTAAGCTGCTGCAGACGACAAAATGGTTGTTGGTAAAGATTGAATTTGTGTACAATATGGCATAGAAAATATTGAGGCAAAAGGAGAAACTGCTGGTTATCAGCAGTTTCTTCTTTTGTCTCAATGTTTTTCCAAGCCTTTTCTATAAGGGACGTCAAAACCAGGGCTTGTTTGGGAAATGGTTAAGTGAACCACCCTAAAAGTTTGCTGTTTGGGAAAGGGCTAAGTGAGAGAAGACGTGAAATGATTTCCTGTATCTAGGTGTTTCCTTCTGTCAAGACAGATCCGATTTTCATGCATAAAAAATGCTTGCTGGAATCTACCGTAATTCCTCTAGTAATAAACCCTTTCATAACGAAAAATCTTAATTATCTACCCTTATGAGAGAACGCTTTGCTTCATAGGTGATAGAAAAATGACTACCGACTTTTTATTTTCTCTCAATTTTCTCAAAGGTATTACGTGCGTAAATCGTTTATTTGACATACAATATACTCTCTACAGTGGCTGTAAAAATTAATATGATTTATAATTGTGTCATTCAGAGGAAATGAGTTCTGTAGGGGAAACGTGGTATTTCTTAGGTTGGTATTACGGATTACATTTGACCTCACACTAACCTTTACTCAAATTGTGTTCATATTTCACATATTAGCATTACTTTCTTAAAAAAACTTGTATCATAGTACACAGATATAACAGGTATACAAGAAAATGTTACTGAATTGTTGATTTACAAAATCCCAGGCGTGTAATGTGTGATATTAAAAGCTAAAGCTGTGCCATGTAAAATTAAATCTGTAAGATTTCTTCCTGTCAATACAATTTCAATTTTCTCACACAATACCATTATTGAAGGTTTTTACCGTAATTCTCCTTAACCTTACCCCAAACGGCAAAACTGCTGATAAGTCTAATTTGAAAGGCTTTGCACAAGACATAATCACTGTGGGGAATGTGCATCATGGGATGGACAACAGATATAGACATAGATTTTATTGACACAAACTTAATACACACTTATAAAAATAACACTACACCAAAATTAGACCCACTTCATGTAACAATATATGAGATAACTTTCTTAACTCTTATTTTTGCGTCAATTTGGAAAGCGGTGTGTTGCTTGTACTCCATCTTACTGAGCTCTCCTCTAATGTATGAATCATTTATAAGAATCTATTTACCTTTTCTAAAAAAAATATCAAGACCGACCAAAAAAAAATCAGAGCATTTTTACCGGTAGGTAGGGATCAATTTTCAGGAAAAATACCAGAAGTTTTCAAACAAGTCATACGTCAAAAGAATTAGATCAGTATGGCGGAATGTCATATGAGAAAGTCGTTGCAAATTTCTGACGTGAAACGGGGCTAATTTCGTCGTGGTGTTATCATTTCGCTATCTGTTCGATTGGGATCATATTTTGGATAAAGTAAAAGTAATGAGAAAAAGTTTGGTAAGGCGGAGTACTTGCAACAATCCGCTTGGAAATTGATGAATAAATAAGAAAATTATTGTACAATTGCTTACTTGAGGCGTGGTTTATTTAGCCGTACGAATTACCCATCATGCAATGCAGAATCTCCACCGTGATAATAAGTGTTTTCAAAAGTAGAAATTGTGCATTTTATCATAAAGACAAGTGTTTAGAGAAAAGAACAAACTGTTGGTTATCAACACTTTCTCATTTTTTATCAAATGTGTTCTAAACAAAGAAACGCCAAAAACAATATTTTTTTAGCGAATTTCATTTTTGAGAAAAAAAGGCCCCCTATGTATAAAATTATTATAAAAATTACGGTAGCGTAGCTGGCCTGCATTTGTAATCATACCTAATTATTCTAAATGAGAGACAAAAATGCCAGGTATAAATGATTATGCAATATGCCGTCATTTATTTTTCTGGCAGATTAACCCTTTCCTAAACAAGCATTGATATTCATTTCTATCTGATAATTGGAAGATATTAAGTGAAAAGTTAAAAATTATGCACTCTAGCATTCTATTCTTGTCTTCCATTACTTTTCATTCTTTAATGTTCCCATTCCATCCCACAATCAAGGTGAATTGTGTCATCTACATTGCCTGTTTCTTTTGGATCATATAAACTATTTGTGGTGTTAGGAAAGTGTTAAGAATGTAACCTCATGAAACAGAGATGTGTTTTGCAGATAATAAATTTGTTTTTATGTTATTTGTATACTCTGTTGATCATCTGTGTTAAATCTTAACTTTACTAAGGGCGCAGTCATTAATTTGTGCCAAAACACACACAAAAATGTATTATGCTATGGAAGAAAAAGCAAATAGACTATGATTGGACTTTAACCTTCGTGACCCATTTTGTAAACATTTATTATGTAATTTGTGTTCCACATGGGTCAACGACATTCATGATTATTTATATATGAATTAAACATGAACTTAATGCTTAACGCTTTCCCATTTTAGGTTGTCGAACATACAATCAGGTTAAAGCATACTAAGAAATATCGCATGGATTAGCTGACATTTCTGTACAAGGGAATTTCGTATTCAGTCCGTTTAGCCCTTCTGAATGAAGTGTGTATCTACCTTTACGCACTCGAACTTTCTATTTATTGTAACATTTATGCAAAACTGAGGCGTGTTCTTTAGAGCGAGATTTCTTAAGATATCTTGATATTTCTTATGATGTTTTAGGATAAAACGTTATTTAGAGCAAGATTTTTAAGACGCTCAATGTGAGGCGCCATTACCCTATACTTCGTGCGGAACCCCTCGGTTAACTGTGTAGAAACAATATAAGAGAGAATTGACCGAGTTGTCCCAAATGATACCGTGGTAATGCTTCATACTTCACACAAATGACGTCATTATGACCTCATTTGTATGAAGTATGTAGCATTTGGGACATCTCGGTCAGGATCTAGTTCTTAAAAAAACACTTTATGTAAAACATCTTAAGAAATCTTTAAAAATCTCGCTCTAAAGAAGGCGCCTCTGTTAAAGGTAGATCGTGAAAACTTGGTTCAGTGTTAACATTTCATACTTTTTGGTCATATATGATGCAACGTGCCGCACAGCAATGCAAACGCGACTGTCTCCATGTTGTTCTGATCACTGAAATATCTTAGACAGCATCAGATTGCTTACTATAATACCTTGCTCAGCTGGTACTCTATTCTTCAATCTATTGTGATCCTACGTCACTCTTTTTTATTATATATTATCTGTACTATTTACAATACAATTCAATATATAAATATAAATGGTGAAGGCTACTCCATAATATTATACAGTTGAGTAAACTTGTACCATACAGGATGTGGTTTAATATATATTCAATTTTCAGTGAATTGAACATGTTAACTAGGTTCAAATAAGGTAAACCCTTATCATACTGACCCCCGAATCATACATTCGCAAGCGGTTATGATACGTGTACATTTGAGCTAGGATCTGTAGAAAGGTCCAATAAATATTGGAGAAACTGTGATTCCTATCAGCTTTTGGCTGAGTGCAGTGTGATCAGGATCCATGATCTTACAAATGCTATAGATCTATAAAAAAATCACTAACAATAGCACTAGACAATAACATGGTTGCTTGATCAGACTGCCTTCATACCAAGGCTAATCTGGAGCTTTGTTGGGCTCAAAAGCCCTAGAGAATCTTTTTCCAGATCCTGGCTTATTCACTTTTGTTCTATTAATTTTATTGGAATTTTACGCCTATCATTCTAAACATCAACGCGTTCAATGGAAATATTAAGAATACTTTAATGAGCGACAAAGTCTCTCACTTTCGTAAGGGCGGATTTCAATTTCTTAAGCTGGACAACCCCTAGCATGAATGAAACGGGATTAAGTGTAATTTAACTTAATCAATCTAATTCTTTATAATTTGTGTAAAGGCATTATATTCGGATCACCATCAAACTAAAGCCGTACAAATTACCATCTAATAAGCCCCGCTGAGTTGTTATAGATTACTCTGAGTAGGTGGCGAGATATTTACTTTGAAGAAATCCGTTAGCCCTTTCTCAAACGACAAAATTTGGACCTGTCCAAATTTAAAGATGTTGCAGACGATAATTTCAAATTAATGAAATTCGACATTTTTCGGTCATACTGGGTAGAAAACATTGTGGGAAATGAAGAAATTGCTTGTCACAAGCAATTTCGTCATTTTCCACAATGTTTTCCAAAACCAATATCTTGTGAGGAGTCAAAAGGAGTCACTGTGTGGTAATGGGTTAACCCTTCCCCGAATGATGACCAGTCTGATAATGACAGTGCATTTAGTAGTTATTGAACATTTAAGGCAAATTTGGAACATGCTTATGTAGTCAGAGTTTTCTTCTTCCACCTCTAGCTTTTATACATGTGCTTTTAATGAAACCAAACTTTTTCCGATGTAGTTTCAACTATATCATTGTCCAACTGTGTTTTCAAATGTGATGGTCAACATATTTGTAATCTGGAAAAGGGTAAAATTGTAAAGGTCATTGGTTCAGTAAGTCTCAACTTTCCCCCTTTTTATTAAATTAAAGTCATAAATTTTCATTCATGAGAACATCTCAATTTCTATTGAAACTCTTTCCATCATGACTGTGTACATTATCTAGGAAGTATAGCAACTTTCAAAAGGACTTATCCATAAATAAGGTTTTAAGGAGACTAAAGTTAGATACTTTAGAACAACATAGGGGCAGCCTAAGCGTCTGCAATTATATGATACATGGCATTATTCCTGGACAAAACAGAAACAAATGTATAATAGCGCAGGTAGCAAGTTTCTCCCTTTCACTTTGGAACCTCATTCCCAAATTCTTCACTAAGAGTAAACAAGAAGGACAGGGGCCGTATTCACCAACATTTGAGCCAGGATCTGGAAAAACGTCCCTTATAGTATTTTTAAAAATTGAGTTTCATGATCATCCTGTTGTCAAATGCAGTCCAATATGCATCCATGCTGCTCTCTTTAAGTAAGTACAGGTCACAAAGAAGCTATTAGAGAACAACGTGGATCCTGATCAGACTGTGCGTATGCACAGGCTGATCTGGATCTATGTTGGGCTCAAAAGCCTTAAGAGACGTTTTTCCAGATCCTGGCTCATTTCTAAATTCATCGCCTAAATCCAAAATTTGATTGCAAACGATCGTTGGACGAAACGTACACTTTTACATGCCGATTTTGCTACTCGGAAACAAGTTACCCTTTTTAATAGATTGAACAATCCATACGGTGTTTTTGAGTACGTTTTCGGAGAGCATAGCTCTCTTTTTTTTTGTAACCTCAAAATATACTTTGCAAACCACATAACTTCGTACATTTACTCTTGGAAAATGGTTTCTCTAAAAAAGACAACAAAGATGTAAGCAACGATTATAATAGTATACAGTCATGTCATTATATTATAATCCATGGCTTGTATGGTTTAAACAAACATTTTAAGAAAATGAGTCTTGAATAGAAGAGAGATTTGTGTAGTTATTTGTCTTTCTTAATAAGGCCATGCAGGTCATGCGGTCAAGTTTACGTGTGCATGAATAGTGAACAATGCAAACAGTCTATAATATAATCATTTTCACAGGACAGACATTTACTCCTACTATTGTTGGCACAAGATCTTATGGGACATATTAACGTTTTGTTCAAATGTAAACAAAACATTTTTCGATAAAACACAGAAAACTCTGAACAGTGAACAGACCGCTCTATCACTGTATCTAAATTTTCAATATGTCTACGTCACTACTTATAAAGAATTTACCCATCTTTTATATAACACTGTTTTGTTTACATTTGGACAAAATGTAAACATGTGCAATACGATCTTGCGCAAACAATAGTATACCTTTGGTGTCAACTTTTGGTGATATGCTGTGTCATTGATAAAATGGACCTTAGAGTGAATTTCCTAATTTACACAACTTCTCATACATTAATGAATAGATTTGATAGAACTCTGTCACAAAGTAAGACCGTCTTTTGAAGTGTCTAAGACAGAAAGCTTGGGTAAATGTTGAGGCAAAAGAAGAAAGTGCCGGTAAAAAGCCGTTTCTCCTTTACCTTAAATTTTTTTGTGCTTTTTGTGCACAGTTTAAAACTTACATTATATTTATTATGTCTTCTGCAACATCTTTCAAATTGAATTTGACAATCATAAAAATTGTCGTTTGAAAAAGGATTAAAGTTTCACAGAGAGTTTCTTATGACATAGCCATGCGCATATTTTTAGGTTATTTATACTAGCTGCTTCACAGAAAGGGAGTGTTAATGTAAAATTTATTGTTAATTGTTTACAACCCCTCACCCGATTTATGGATGAATTTGCAAACGTTCATGAAAAGTTCCACATTTTGCAGCCTTGTGTGTGTGAAGTCATGGCTAAATGATGTTTGGGCGCGCTTTCGTGGAAAAGGTGTCTTTTTAATACAACTCCTACATTCACAGATATATTTACATGATGATTTCACAGAATGTTCCCTGTTATGTAATTATGCCATATTGCAACAGTTTGGTGATTTTTTTTGTGTCAAATAATAATGCTCTCCGACAGAACTTTTAGTACTTTGATTAAATTTTTCGTTTCCGACAAACTATCGCTTGTCCCTTTAATTCATTATTAATTCAGAAAGCAACGACGCGATCCTTGCTAAGGTACACATATAGATATAATTTATATGCGGTATAGACTTTCCAAAGCATACATATAATTTAACAGTTTCCTCTGGTCTCTATCTGTAAGACAGGTCGCGTATTTTCTTTGAACTAATCAGATTACATGGCACCACGATTGATGGCTGGCTGGCAAATGATAACGAACTATTATAAAATGTATAATCACTAATTTCCCTAAAGATGCAGTGACGGGAAGACAGGCAGTTGAACAGATAGTCCGCGCAGACCGACTAGAATCTTTACCCGTTTCTTCATTGTCCCTTTCTGCGAGACAGGTCGCGTATTTTATTTGAACTAATCAGATTACGTGTCATTACGATTGATGGATGGATGGCAAACAATAAAGAGTTAATATCGTATCACCACTAATTAATTTCCTACAGAAGCAGTGACAGAAAGACGGACAAACAGATATAGACTGACTGTCCGCAGACTGACCAGGTTCGATACCTTCCACTGTTTGAAGATGTTTCCTTTCTGTGAGACAGGTCACGTATCGCTGCTTTTCAACGAAAACCTCGTAACTGCAGCTTGTTTAAGCTGCAGTTACGAGGTTTTTGATGAGAAGCGACGGTATTTTATTTGAACTAATCAGATTACGTGGCATTACGGTTGATGGATGGCTGGCAAATGATAACGAACTACCGCGTCAATATGATAGAATAGAATAGAATAGAATAGAATATGTTTGTTAAAGAAAGCTCACATGGTGAACATAAACAAATGAACAGTAGGTTGACTAGAATAGTAACATAATGAATGAACAATACAAATACAATCAATGATAAGGGGGGGGGGGACAACCGCAGTCCAGTATACACATAAATTACAATTATAGTAAGTGCACAGAAGTGGGTGTGAAATTTAAGTAATTCCGATCTATATTAGATCTCTATTTAAAACACTTGTTAATGAACTTAGCAATATTTCTCCAAATGAAATCATCCTCATTACTTAAGAGCCAAATAAATTTTGAACTGTAGTTACAGTTAGATATGTTCTTGTTATAACAGTTATATATCAACTCTGCTCTTTCTTTGTCATATTTTGAACAAAATAACAATACATGTTTTTCATCCTCTACTGTATTAAAACTACAATTCTTACAGATTCTTTCATTAATAGGGGTTTTAGGAATAGTATATCTTCCGGTTTCTATATGCAACCTGTGGCTACTAGTTGTACCATCCTTAATGAATTTTTATTGATTCATTTTCTCTGTTCATATAAACTTCTTATGATTTAATGATTGCTGCAAATTAAGTTCTAAGATGTCTGCTCAATCTTTTTCCTGTCTCTACAAATTGGAAAATAGGAAACGATATCATTGTACGTGTATACCTTAAATAGCATGTTTTAGTCTTTGGTGGTCACTGGAGGAGAAGTAAACAAGAAATTATTATGCTAATGTCAGACGGACAGGTACGTGCGATACGCATGTCTGCGGATGTGCATCCGTAAAAATCCGTAGAAATCCGCAGCAATCCGTATCATGCGTATCATCCGTAAGTGCATCCGTAAAAATCCATGGGAGTGCGCAGGAATCGGGGTCTTCCGCGAAAAAGTTTTGAAAATTTCAAAATTATTTTAAATTTCCTGCGCAAGGTCCTTTGCAGAGAATTTAGGTAAAATTTGCGTATTGATCCACATCATGCGCATTGATCCGTATCTTTGCGTAAAACATCCGTATCTATCCGTAAAATTCAGGTAAAAATGCGCTGGTATTCGATTTTTTAATGCCGTTCTTTTCAATACGCTTGATACGTACATGTTATAGGCCTGTCCCACCTAACTGAATAGTGGCACCGAATTCGTACCGAATGTCAAGTGCGAAATTCGCAGTGTTCGTTGTCATTTTATTCGGTGAACTTTGGTTTTCAACGATTGTGTACCGACCATACACCGAACACGTAACGAACTTGTAGCGAATGTGTCGAACAGCCAACGATGTTTCTCCGAAATATACCCCAATTTGTTCCCAAACATCAACGAACCCCTGCCGTTTGAGTAACGAATATAACGTCATATTCGGAATGGCATCGTCAGGATCGGTGTGTTTCGTTAGCGGTTCGTTTACCTTTTCGGCCAGATCGGTAAATAAACGCACCTTCAACGGTGTGCAACCGCTAGTCATGTCATTCGGTGATAGGCCTGTCCCACCTATAACCGAATAGTGGCACCGAATTCGTACCGAATGTCAAGTGCGAAATTCGCTGTGTTCGTTGTCATTTGTATTCAGTGAACTTTGGTTTTCAACGATTGTGTACCGACCATACACCGAACACGTAACGAACTTGTAGCGAATGTGTCGAACAGCCAACGATGTTTCTCCGAAATATACCATAAATTCGTTCCCAAACATCAACGAACCCCTACCGTTTGAGTAACGAATATAACGTCATATTCGCAATGGCATCGTCAGGATCGGTGTCTTCGTTAGCGGTTCGTTTAACCTTTTCGGCCATATCGGTAAAGAAACGCACCTTCATCGGAGTGCAAACGCTAGTCCTTCGGTGAGTTCATAACGAACAGACCGAACAGGAATTCTTCTGCGAATTATTACCGACACCAAAACGAAAGTAACGAATGCCAGACGCAAGCCTACCGATCCCTCTGCGAACGATTACCGAACTCATTCCGAAATTTTTATTCGCTGTATTCGTTGAAAAATTTTGTGCATGCTCAAAAACTTTTTAAGGCGTCTGCGAACACAGCGTAATGTCGACGAAAAGCACCGAATGGCACCGTAAACATACCGAACACAACCCGTTTGTGGAACGAACCTTTAACGAATACACCGAATAAAGTTCGGTACGCATTCGGTGTAAAAATTCGGTTAGGTGGGACAGGCCTATGAGATCATAACGAACATACCGAACAGGAATTCGTCTGCGAATTATTACCGACACCAAAACGGATGTAACGAATGCCAGACGCAAGCCTACCGATCCCTCTACGAACGATTATCGAACTCATTCCGAAATTTTGATTCGCTGCATTCGTTGAACAATTTTGTGCATGCTCAAAAACTTTTTTAGGCGTCTGCGAACACCGCGTAATGTCGACGAAAAGCACCGAATGGCACCGTAAACATACCGAACACAAACCGTTTGTGGAACGAACTTTTAACGAATACACCGAATTAAGTTCGGTACGCATTCGGTGTAAAAATTCGGTTAGTTGGGACAGGCCTATTACGCATGAATACGGGCTAGATACTCAATATTTACGGAGGATACGGTACATTTACAGACAATTACGGATATTTACGGACTTATGCGGAAGATATGGAAGGATAGGGATTTTGGGGGATTGCCGATTTCATGGAATCAGGTGTCAAGTGGTGTCAAGTGGTCTACACTGGGTCTGCAACCCAGATATATAGGACAGAGGCTAGCGAGGTGATCTTTGTTCTGTTCCTGACTCTCGACGGAGACTGTTCTCTAGTACATCTGCTGCTGACTTGAAAATGGATCGTGGATAGCTGGAACTGCTGAACCTGGCGCTGGAACTAAAGACGGCCAACATGCGACTGGCTGTGCTGGTGGACCGCTACCTGAAGATGACGAGGAAAAGGAAGGCGAGAACAGTGTGGGTGCGCCACTGGATCACCCTGAGGCCACATCAAGGTGACTACGCCAACCTCATGACGATCCTGAGGGCGGAAGACGTGGAGTCCTTCAAGAACTTCATCAGGGTGTCATCCCAGATGATTGCAGACATGGTGCACAGACTCACTTCCCGTCTTCAGAAGTACAACACCTGGAACAGAGAACCTCTGTCAGTTGGTCTCAAGTTGGCGATCACACTCCGCTACATGGCTACAGGAGACAACTACCGTTCTCTCATGTATCTCTTCTACGTGCCCCACAACACCATCTCCGTTAAGTGCAGCTGGGAGCCCCAGGGTCCTGCTCCGACTCTCAGCTCTGGCTGGAGAGCTCTCTGCGCCAAGCCTTCATTGACAACACCGTCGATCTCCCACAACCAGAGCCACTGCCAAACGACGACCGGGACATGCCGTATTTCATCGTGGCAGACAACGCCTTTGCGCTGAGACTGGAAATGGTCAAGCCATTTTCTGCGAAGCCACTGACTGATGAAGAGCGCATCTTCAACTACAGGGTGTCCCGTGCCAAACGCTGTGTGGAGAATGCCTTTGGTATTCTAGCGAACCGCTTCAGATGCCTCTTGGGTGCCATGATGCAGAACACCGAGACCGTGAAGACGATCGTCATGGCTTGCATCTGCGTCCATAACGTGCTGCGGATACTGGCTCCAGGTGACGAGAACGCTCTTCTCGACAGAGAGGATGACGACCACAACATCATCCCTGGAAGCTGGAGAGATGATGCTCACATGGACGACATGGAGGAGCGGGTTGCTGGCAACCACACCACCAGAGCAGCCAAGATGCAGAGGTTCTACCTCAAGCACTACTACAACAGCTTAGCCGGGTTTGTTCCTTGGCAAGAGACAATGGCCTTGAACTGAATAATGTATGTTTGATTTTGTTTTAAATGCTTCAAACTGCCTCACTGCCTCTAGGTGGTGGTGGCACTGTCACTGATTACATGTTGATCGGAGCAGATGGCCAAACCCCTGGCACACACGTATTTTGAAATTATTCGAACCTTAAAGAATCAGTAAAGATCAACCCTTTCCCAAACAAGACATGTTTTTGAGGTCCCCTATAGAAAATGCTTAGGAAACATTGAGTCAAAAGAAGGAAATGCTGATAGGCAGCATTTTCTCATTTTGACTCAATGTTTTGTGGATTTTTTTATAAACATCGCTTCTTTATCAACATAAATTTTGTCGTCTGCTGAAGCTTTCAAATATGACCACACTTTCATTGTCAGTCAGGTAAGTTTTAACGATTCTCAATCGAAGATGTATGTTAATCGGGGTAAGCACTTCATTATTATACCCCCCACAACAAAGTTATGGTGGGTATACTGGAATCAGGTTGTCCGTCCGTCTGTCCGTCCGCCCGTCACATAATTTTGTGTCCTCTTCTCCTTCCACAGTTTTGACCAATTTTGCTGAAATTTTACAAGGTTGTTTCCTATCATATGAAGTTGTGCACCTGTAATTTTCAAGTTCAGAGTTATGCCACTTTGAACTTTAGCACTTTGTCAGTGACAACGCGCTAGTGGGGGGTATTTGTCCGCTTTGCGACAGTTCTAGTTTAAAGAGGTAGTCTTGTGCAGTTGTTATGACATTTAATCTAAACAGACATATTGGTGTTAGGAGCTCGTACCTTTCCAGTCGTTAAGTGTCGAAGTAGGTGCATAGGTAATGCTCTTGGCTTGTATGCAGGATTAATACATTGAACTTCTACGAGGAAATGCTTTCTTTTCCACGTAGCCATGCAGGTAAACATAGACACGATCATAACAATTACAATTCTTAGAATATACCGTTACTAGAAGACATGACAAGAGATGGAGCACGGAAAAATATGTTCCTGGACATCATGTAGATGATAAATAGGTCACGCTTCGCTGGAAACAACGTTTGAAGTGTCATACGGAAATGTTTACTTTGCCATAAAGTTGCAGAAAGAAAACGTTGATACAATCAATACAAATATAGCTCATGATCAATGACCTGACAATGCATCTCTAGCGTAAAGCCAGGGCTGCTTTGCAAGGTTATTTATCGCGAGTTATACATATATCAAAATAATCAATCTGGCATATCGTCATGGGTTGTCATTGCACTGGCAAAACTATTGACTTGGACAGGAACCTCCGTGTAAACGTGTCTACAGCAAAACGGATCCCATAATACCATGGATAATTATTATATCTTTATTTCCTCCAATATTGAAGATTTATATTAATTACAAGCATTGTACATAAATAACAGCAAACAAAATTACAATACGCGATAGATGAAACAAATATACAGAAAGCTTAAGGCATCAAAAGAGAAAGGGGCAGAGATAGAGATGTATGACAGACAGGCGGACAGACAGACTGAGTGAGAAAGACAAACAGAGAAGATAGATAGCCATACATTACAACTAGAATTTACAAACAAATTGTAAGCAACATATATACAAGTTAAATGTTTTGGATTTTTTTTAATATCGAAATTCATTACGACTCCCTATGTTCATACTTTAACGAAACGAAATACTAAAGTTTGAGAAGGAGCGTAATTATTACAGTAAGGCTTATATGTACGCACGTCGTCTCATTGCAGTACTCAGTGCAGTAGAAAGATGAAGATGAGACACTGTATGTACATTTGTTGTTTACATGGTATAAATTTCAAACGTACATACTTCCCATGCGTACATATGCCCACGGAGAGAGCAAAAGCAGCTATATCTATACATACAATAGTTTGGCACTAAAATAGTTATAAATCAGCGACATGCAGCATGTGAACATATACATCAATGAATAATGTGAGCATTTACTATTATAGAAGTATGAAATATATCTATAAGACACATCGTAGATACTGTCTCCACAGCTACACTGAATACCTGTAAAGACACCAAATACGATGGAGGAACATTGCTGCTCTATAACAGAACAATGGATAGGTTTCACCTAAAACAGTAGAAACTCTCTGGTTTTGACCAAAAATAGCCTCAACAAATTCAGTATGACTAATCGAACGAAGCACGTTAGAAACATTTTGTCCAAATTCTTCTAAGATACTGTTTAAAAATGTAGATTTGCAAGTCTGTGTAAGAACACAAGATGTAATTATATGTTCTGCTAAGCTTGTTTGAATATCATTGCGATTACACCGCGTGCAGACACGATTTGTAAGCGCAATATATGCAATCAACTGAGAGACGGAAAAGCAGACTCGCAACATGTTGGGATATTTTTTAGCATAGCGCCATACTGAACAGTCATAGAAATTTGGTTGAATAAGTGTAGAGTCTAAACTCTTCCGTAGACGTTCTTACGTCCCATTCATTAATGTAAAAATTACAAATTTTTGTATACGTAAGCTTTTTCCAAGCGGCCTTATTTGGAAATGTTCCATTTGATAGAAAGACATTCATATACTCTGTTAAACTGTATTTACTCAACAACACATTTATATCCTGCATGAACCCGGATTGAACTTGATTTTGAAATGAGCAAAGTCTGAAAAGAAAAAGTGACTTCGTCGCGCAATCCCTCTCTAATCGACACAGCTGACCAAAGAAAGTAAGCTTTTTCTGGTCAATTTCGGCTTCAATAGGTAAAGCACTGATCATACCTAAAACAATATCCGATCTTGATCTAATATTAAGACCTTGAATTTGTTTCAAACATAATCTGTGCGACCTTTCCAAGGTCAACATATCTCGGCCAGAGAGGGAATGTAAAAGCTCTGTTCCAAATAAGGCCCTTGGAATTACTATAGATCTATAAATCTTAAGACTGATCAAAGGATTAAGTCCATTTTGGTGGAGTCCATTTTTGATAAGCCCATAAAATGTGCCTCTGAGTTTACGGTCTAACTTTTTAACTGTTGAAGTATTATTATTATATTTATTACAAAAGATGCCTAAGTGAACGAATTCATCTTTTTCTACAATTATATCATTGCCTATAACGAAGCAGCGATTACTACGCGAAAAAGATATTTTCGATTCATTAAAGGTAACGACTGCACATTTGCTACCATTATATTGAAAACGCCAAAGACGCGCAAAATTAAAGCAAATATCTAACATGTCCTGCAACGACGTACTTGACAAAGATAAAAGCGTCATGTCGTCTGCAAACGACGGGGCACATAAACTTATGCCTTCAATTTGAAGACCTAATTGACTATTGGCAAGTTGATGGATTAAATCGTCGATAAAGACGAGATAGAGAAATGGGGACCAGACCCCGCCCTGTCTGGTGCCCTGTAAGACCGGGAACCAATCCGAAACATGGCCATTATAAAGGACTCGGCTGTACATACCTTGATGCATTACAATAACGGTTTTCAAAAGTTTAGACGGGACACCCAACTCTTTAAGTTTGTTAAATAGGCCATCGTGCCAAACACGATCAAATGCTTGTCGGGCGTCTAAAAAACAAGCAAACAGTTTACTACCCTTTTCCAAACAATATTGGACGCTTTCAGTGAGAATAAATGATGTCATTGCACTGCCCATACCGTTTTGAAACCCTCCTTGCAAGGGGTGTAAAGGTCGTACAATGGCCATTTTTAAGCGATTAAGCAAAACTTTCTCATAGAGTTTTAAAACAGATGATGAAAGTGTTATTGCTCTATAACTTGACGGTTCATTCTTAGGTTTGCCACCCCCTTTGTAAAGGGTAATGATCAAGCCCTCTTTCAATTGCAAAGGGACATAACTATAACATTACATTAAGTTGAACAAAAGTGTCAAATAATGTTCAAGCATAAGTCCACCATATGTTATATGTTCGTTGTAGACATTGTCAAGACCGCACATTTTACCACTTTTTAATGAAATGATTGCGGAGTGTACTTCGGTTTGGGATATATTATCCCCATCTGGTAAAATGGACTCATCCTTCAACAGTTTAACTTGATTGGTGACTAATTCATAATGAAACGAATCATACGATTCGTGGTCTGTATCAGAGTAAAGCTGTGAAAAGTATCGACCCCACTCAGAACAAATCAGATCAGGTGAACGAAATACAGTCCCATCAAATTTAATAGCATTAGCAGTATTTGAATTACAACTATTCCTACAAGCATTGAATAATCTCCAGAACATAGCACAATCTAAGCCAGCGGCGCTATCAATTTCGCCATTTACCTGCTCTAAATAAGATTGAGCTATATTTCTATGATTTCGACGGAAATCGCTTTTGGCAATCTTATACTCTCTGTATTCAGTAAAATCGATGCCGTTCGGTCTGCCCGCTTCGAGCCAAGCCCTGCGTTTTGATCTCATAAACGCATGACTACGCTTGAGGCAGTCAGACCAGTATGGTTTTAAGTAGGGACGATAATGCGAAGTTGGGAAACATTGCTCTGAACAATGATTAATAGTTGTAACAATACAGTTATACAAATCGTCAATAAAACAGCGCTCATCGCCTATCGGTAACTGATCAACACCGTTTTTGAGACGATCATGAATCATACACTCGTAGCGCAAACTTTGCTGGTTTGTAACCGCCGACCATTTAATGGGTTTAATTCTATTAAAGGTTGTATCGGTATATACTATTGTATGAAGGGTAATCCTTAATTTGATTGGTCGATGCGACGAAACATTGAGGCAGTTGTCATCAAGAATGTGACATGAATGTACATTTTCAGACAAATTATTAGAAACAATGATATGGTCTATCAACGTGTTGTAGACATTGTCATGGGCTACATAGCTCGTTTCAGCACCGGTGCACTTATTTGACGTGGTTACTATAAACATGTTGAAGAGAGAGGCAATTTCGCTGAGCGCATTACCTCTCCCATCAATTTGCTTAATAAATGTTTTCCCATTTAAATGGGCATTGAAATCGCCCATCAAAATTACATGCCCTAAAGGCGAATAAAGACTAATCAAATCAAACAGCTGTTCTAAATACTCTCGAAATTTTGCAATGGTATGATTGCGACTAGGAAGATAGACTTGTATAATATACTAGTCAAAACTTCTAACCGGCCACTTAAAAAACAAAGATATTTTTTTCTGTGGTAATTGGATTTTCATGAAATTTGCTATGTGAATTTTTAAGCAACTTTCCAGATGATTTTGGCGAAAAGTTACCTTTGTTTCATTGAAATAAAAGCGCAACGTGAGAAAAGCTAGAAAAGCTCTAAATTCACACAGAGCTCAGAATATTGTCAATGTAGTGTTTTTGGTCTCATCAATCGTTAGTTACAACATAGACTAAGAAAAAAATTGAAAATGTTAGACGATTGTGCGCGGCATGTGGCCGTAAAAGAAAATGAAAGAGGTCATGTATGCTGAAAAACGGTTCTTAAAGACAGCATCTAAAACACGTTTTTCTTTGAAAATGCTTTTAATATAGACTGATGATTCATGGCGAGCTTCAAAATGTAGGATATGTGTAAAAATCAGTTTGTTGCATCGTTTTTCCTCACCCGACCATATTTGAGCATATTCGCTTGATAAAATGTTTTGCCAGTTGAATTTAAACACCATTTTACCGTACCTCCCATTCTTTCTGCTTCTTTTATAGTCAAATGTCACACAAACTTTACAATGTTTTCCAATTTTTTTCTTGGTCTGGGTTGCAGCTAACGATCTGAGTACTTTGAATTGTTGAAAGTGTATTATCTCGAGCTCTATCAAGATTTAGAGCTTTTTAAGCTTTTCCTTTATTACACATCAAAATTTGACAATTATTAGTAAATCATCATGGAATTCTACGGGCATTATGCTTAAAAATTTACATATCAAATTTCATTAAAATGTAATAACTTTTCAAAAAGTTATAGTCATTTTCAAAGTGGCCGGTTAGGACTTTTGGCCAGTATATATGTGAAGGTATCACGTGAAGTCTGTAGTTGAATGCCAATTATCCTGTCGTTGTCAATGGATAAAGGAGTTATAAGATCATTTAACCCTTTCCCAAACGGCAAATTTTTAGCGTGATCCACTTCAAAAACTGCCACAAATGACAAAATGGAAGTTATTAAAGATAGAATTTGTGTAAAATATGACATGGAAAATATTGAGACAAAAGGAGACACTGCTGGTTATCAGCAGTTTCTTCTTTTGTTTCAATGTTTTCCCAAGCCTTTTCTATTAGGGACGTCAAAACCAGGTCTTGTTTGGGAAAGGGTTAATCCCTTTCTCCATATGATAGCGACACCTCCTTTACCAACTTTTCTATTGCTGTAGATACTCAGATCTAAATCGCATGCACCACGCCGTTATAGTCTGGGTGTATGCTATTCAGAAAATGGGACTCAGATGGACGGAGCCAATGCTCTGATAAGCCGCATATATCAATAGATTCATTTTCAAGCATGTTACTCAGGTAATACGCACTCGACATGATACCTGTCGCATTCCAAGAACAAACATTAAATGATACAAAATTTCCTGACATAATAATAAATGACAAAATGTAGACAGTTATCCAAAGTATTGTGATAGACATTATGTAACAACTATTTGACCGGCTAATGACCTATTCCGTCGACCTGACCTTGACGCCAGTGACCTTGATTCTCGTGAGATTGACCTTGAAAATAGTCTGTAGTTTTGCCCTGTGCTGTAGGCAAGTTGTTGTGATCACCGTTATAGTTACGGTAACTACCATAGCCATATCGATGATCATCACGACCACGCCTATCATGCTGATTATCTTTGCGAGGGTAATGTCTACCACCGTAAGACCTACTGTTGTTGTTGTTGTTGGCCACATCTTTTGACAAATCGTCATCATCATCATTATCATTATCATAATTGTCTCTATCTCTACCTTTGTTTTGTAATGTTTTTAGGTAGCTATTCTTGGATAGCCAAGGTCTACAGATAACACCCTTGGGCCAAAAGCCCGGTTCAGTCATTTTACTAGAATTCGGTGCTTCGACATTGAGCCTAACTACTACAAATCGCGAATTTCTTTGTGGAAATACACGAACCATTGTGGCTTTCAATCCTCTATTCTTGACATAGTTTTTTAACTTCACAATATTAATGGAAGATTTAAATCCACCTAAGTAGAAGCGTTTAGTCTTCTTTCTTACACATTCGATAAAATCGTCATCATCATCATCATCAACAACAACAACACCATCATTATTTTTTTCGCCATTTTGCACATTGCTTAACCCAACGGCTTGTTTATTTGTGTTCGCGTCTCGTTTTACACGCATGTTATCACGATTATCGCGTTCTTGTTTACCCGACTGTGACGTAGTATTATTCGTGATGCGCACTGGTATCTTCTTTTGCACGGGGATCGATTCTGATCTTTGATCGGGGACACGTGCGACCCCGCTATGACTGCCCACTGTATAAACATTGTCCACTTTATCACGAGATTGGCTTTCATCACGATCTAACGGAGCCGCTAATCCTTGCTCAGACAATGGTACAGACGGACCAGCAATTGACTCGTCTGGCCTAGTGGTAATAATCACGTGGTCACTCTGACGTTGCGGACACGCAGCGGTAAATGGCACACTAGTAACGGTACCACTGTACGACGAGACATTAGACGAGCATTCACCCGACTGATCTGGACCTACAGGATGCGACTGACTCACGATATCCACAGAATTAACCTTATTTCCTAATGTCTTATAGTTCTTGCACAATTCTACCAACTTCGACTCAATTCTGCCAAACTGACGGTCATTAATTTTTGAGACTTGCGTGATTCTTTCTAGAATATCACTTATTTCTGTATCACATTTGTCCTTATTCTGTCTAATATCCTCAGACACAAGTTTTATATGGGTTTTTACACTTGTTAAACCAGAAGATTTTTCGTCTTCAATTCTTTGAATGTCAATTCTCAATTTACGCATTTCATCCGTAGTCTCTCTTTTCACTTTGTTTATTTCTGAGCGAATTGCCATTAGTTCACTATCAAGGGCAGTTTTTGAGTCAACCCGATCCTGTTTCAAAGCAACGATATCTGACTGACATTTTGCCAACTGACTCTGTAACAGGTTTACTTGCTGTACACACATATTGACTTGACTATCCGACATGGACGCATTTAAATCACTTTTACTGAAAGTTCTTGGCAAATTGAGTAAATCCTTCAAACTGTCGTAGGAATTGTTCTCAATAGCCGATGCTAGAGTGTAAATATCATAAGCAAGTTTATGCGAAACACTCTTACCACTAGTAGTCTTCTTCCTACGTTTTAACTCTGCGTCCTTGGGGAAGGGATACGCACTGACATCTTGACAAGACTTAAATAACGTACCTCTGATCTCTTCCAGACGGTCCTCGCGAGAATCAGCCTCGATAATGATTTCAGATATAAAATCCATTTTAGTCGACTTGCGATACAAATCGTGTACTTTATCCAACAATGGCCAGTTCGTATTTTCCGGTGGCGAATCTGATCTGCATATTTCATTAAACAGATCCTCGGCATTATCTGGAGTTACAGGTATTCTTTCGTGCATAGATACGTATACTTGTTTGACACAAGTTTGAGAGCTGTCAAGCTCATAGGTTTCATCTTCAGACGGCTTTCGTCTCTGTGCCGGAGTGAGCTGGGTAAATTGTTCCGTGTCATAGGTTTGAGTTGAGTGCACAGGTGTAAGCCCCTCCATAATTAGGGCTACCCGTTAATCCCTACAACTTTACATTACACACATTGAAAAGTGCTCACCATCGAAAGTTTTAATACACAACAGAAGACAAAGGAATATCACAAAAATGCGAATAAAGTCACAATAAGTCCAAAAGTTCAAGATCCAATTACGTGATATGAAGCAAAAATTAATATGCTAGAACTGTGCACAAAATTGTAGACAATTTCCAATTCAAATCACTTTTAATCGTCATTTTGGTGAAGAGCGAAAACGAACCCGCCTGTTCAAACCGGAAGCGGAAGTTCATCAAGTTCATACTTTACCACAATAATAATCATAAAGATTTATAAACATTCACGTAATCGTTATGAGTATTAACATATACATGTACAACCCATCACAGGGAATTTTAGCGATTTTTATGTAGACTATTTCTATTAAAGACAAGGGGACCAAGTTTTCATGCATAGAAAATAGTACCCATTCTCGCAAAACACCCATTACGACGCCAAATTTGAAGATAATTACACGAGATCTTCACTAATTAACTCCATATATATTTATTTAGCGAAAAATCCGGTGGTCTGTACGCGTAACGATCAGAGTTTTTCGTGACAGAGGCCGGTTTCTCGACGAAAGGTTCGAAAACGCCATGAACGACGTGACCGTGTGACCCCCGCTTGTAGGACTAAATCTGCTAGTTTGTGCATGATCGTGGCCAAAACATGCATTGAAACGATAAAATAAATTAAAATCTTTCACCAACCTTCCTTGTTGAATAATATCACAAAGAATTCAGCTTTAATTTGTTGAATGTTTTGCCGACTCAACGGATTTTAGATTTCGGCAATTTTAGGCGCGTTCGCTTGGGATACTCTGGTGAGTGTTTTTATCACAATGTTCCCCTTGACTTTCGAACGAAACAGAACGGTTCAGTTTCAAATTTCAACAAAATTGTCCAAAGCAATGCTTTAATTCGTATCTTTTTACGCTTATTGAACACAAATTTTATTTTTTAACAAGAAAAAGAATTACTCGATTAATAATGAACGTATGAATGATGGAGGGCGAGTTCATCTCGCTGTTGAGCACACTCACTCAAGTAATCCTTTTTATTGTGAAAACTAAAAAAAATTCATCGACAGTTATGCTAAATTAAGCTTGAAAAAATGAGAATTAAAGCATTGCTTTGGACAATTATGGTGAAATTGAATAATGAACCGTTCTGTTTCGTTCGAAAGTCAAATGGAACATTGTGACATAAACACTAACCAGAGTTACAACCGAACGCGCTGACATCACGCTTGTGTCGTACATGGCAATTTCGAACCTTTTGTCGAGAAACGGCCTCTGTCACGAAAAATACTGATCGTTACCTGTGCAGACCACCGGATATTTCGCTAAATAAATATGTAAGGAGCTTATTAAAGAAGATCCCGTGTAATTATCTTCAAAATTGGCGTTGTAACAGGTGTTTTGCGAGAACGGGTACTATTTTCTGTACATGAAAACTTGGTCCCCTTGTCTTTAATAGAAATAGTCTACATAAAAATCGCTAAAATTCCCTGTGCAACCCATCACTAGCACCAAAGAGCCAGAGGCGAAATTTGAAAAGTGTCAGTATTTCCTAAACTGTGTTACATTTCCATTCCAAATACAAACATAAGCATTTTGAACGGTTTAGAATTTCGAATTTATGCATACTTATGGAAATATTTGACAACAATGTTTAAAATTACCTCCCTTGCATATGAACATAGAGTAAAAAGTATTTGTATTTTTTTTTCTTCTTCAATCATAATCTTGAAATCCGACACAATGGATCAACTTATTTGAAGTGTATTTACAAGTGTGTATAATTTGATACATGTCGCATGGCTAGAACGTGGTGTTTTTAATGATGGGTTGTATACCTTAAATTCGTCAATCCTAAATGCAGTGTTAGAGATCAGTCTGTTGGAAAAAGTTTAACAATCAGGGCTCCGACAATCTCATAGATATAACTAAGTCAGTTAAGTAGCATAAACCAATGTTTGAACTGCCATAAGGAAATGTTTACTTTGCCATATAGCCATGCATGTAAACATTGACACAATCATTACAAATATCCAACCAATCAATCCTGGATGTATCGTTATGGAGCTGTGACGGTATATTTCGTGGAACTATCTAGAAAACGCGGCTAAGCAAGTGTATCACCCATCGTCTTTGTTCAAACAAAATCGTTGTTTGTATGACGTTTTTGTTATCCATCATCGATATGCAACTTATAAAGTTGTTTCAATAGACTAAACAATAGTTATAGAGGAAAATAATTGACCCGCCAGAGTGCCCTTTACTGTACACGAAAGTGGAAAAGTTTATTGTCCAGTTTAAATGGGAATGGTCCGTCGTTAATTTACGTAAAAGCGTGCACTGTATCCGTTATACAACAATGTGCCGCCATGTGAAAATAAGATTTTATGTAATCTATTCAAATAAAAATGTTCAGCTACCGTGGTCCGTTTGATCGGACTTTTCAGTAAAGCTAATCATTAGAATAGGCGTAATCTCCAAAAAACGAAAATATTTAAATACAGTTCACATCCTGGTCATGCCGTAGAGATGGCACTGACTGACCAAGATCGGCATTTTTGCATATCCAGTTAACGAATAACCATTTTAAGATGACGCGACAAAGGTATGCACGTGCAAATACTGTTAAGTCGTTGAACAATATGATTATTAGCTGTAAATAGCGAAGTATGCGAAGTGTTCGGCAAATCACGAGGGGTTCCGGCATACCTATCACCCCTTGACAATAAGTCTGTTGACCTTTCCGCTTGGTCTGCTCTGCCGGGTCAAATCTCGCCGTCTATATCAAGCATAAAGTGGTATGCTTTATAATAGGGAACGATTTTATCCAGTTAAGGTTTACGAACTGAGAATGAAATGCAGAGCCAGAGGCAAAATTTGAAAAGTGCCAGTAATTCCTAAACTGTGGTATATTTTCATTCCAAATACAAACACTAGCATTTTGTATGGTTTAGAATTTTGAATTAATGCATACTTATGGAAATATTTGACAAAAATGTTCAAAATTACCTCCCTTGCATATGAATATAGAGTAAAATAATATTTGTAAATTATTTTCGTCTTGAAGCATAATCTTAAAATCCGGCACGGTGAATCAACTAATGTGAAGTGTATTTACAAGTATGTGTAATTTGGTGCATTTCGCATGGCTAGAAAGTGGTGTTTTCATTCTCAGTTCGTAAACCTTAACTGTGACGTAATTTCGGACAAACAAATAGTAATTAAATTGTGTTGTTTTAAAATATGAAGTTACGAGAATTTATAACAACACTAACGGTTTATCAGTATATAACGACAAACCAAGTGTACTTTTAGCACAAACTTCATTACTATTGTTTCATACTTACAATTGGTTTGCACTTTACCATCTGGCTGTACAGACGTTTTGTATTATGTTCTAACAGAGAGGCAGATGGAATAATTACCTATGCTGCTATATTCACTGGTGGTGAACTCGGCCAAAGCGAGGGACGTTTTTTGCTACTACAAGGTACAGATATTTTGCGTTTAAATGTGAGTTTAAATATCTGATAAGATTTTTCTAATAACAATGAATTTGTTCTAAAAATAGACCGGGTTATCCGATATGTATTGACAAACCGTCTGTGTTGTTATAACATCTCGTAACTACGGATTTATAACAACACCGAAAAATACTATGATCGCGAAAAAACGTCCCACGCTTTGGCCGAGTTCACCACCGGTGATATACTAGTCAAAACTTCTAACCGGCCACTTAAAAAACAATGATATTTTTTTCTGTAGTGACTGGATTTTCATGAAATTTGCTATGTGAATTTTTAAGCAACTTTCCAGATGATTTTGGCGAAAAGTTATCGTTGTTTCATTGAAATAAAAGCGCAACGTGAGAAAAGCTCAAAAAGCTCTAAATTAACACCGAGCTCACAATATTGTCAGTGTAGTATTTTTGGTCTCATGGATCGTTAGCTACAACATAGACTGACAAAAAAATTGAAAACGTTTGATAATTGTTCGCGGCATATGGCCGTAAAAGAAAATGAAAGAGGTCATGTATGCAGAAAACGGTTCTTAAAGACAACCTCTAAAACACGTTTTTCTTCGAAAATGCTTCAAATATAGACGGATGATTCGCGGCGAGCTACAAAATGTAGGATATGTCTAAAAATCAGTTTGTTGCGTCGTTTTTCCACACCAGACCATATTTGAGCATATTCGCTTGATAAAATGTTTTGCCGGTTGAATTTAAAACACCATTTTACGATGCCTCCCATTCTTTCTGCTTCTTCTGTAGTCAAAAGTCACACAAAATTGACAATGTTTTCCAATTTTTTTCTTGGTCTGGGTTGCAGCTAACGATTTGTGTACTTTGAATTGTTGAAAGTGTATTATCTCGAGCTCTATTAAGATTTAGAGCTTTATGAGCTTTTCCTTTATTACACATCAAAATTTGACAATTATTGGTGAATCGTCAGGGAAATCCACGGGCATTATGCTTAAAAATGTACATATGAAATTTGAGTAAAATGTGATGATTTTTAAAAAAGTTATAGTCATTTTTAAAGTGGCCGGTTAGGACTTTTGGCCAGTATATTTATAGATCACTATTTTAAACAAAATGTGACCGTATTTGACATTACCAGTCCCGCATCATCACATCTGTTATTAATGATGTTTGTTCCTGTTATCTTTCAAAATCATCTAATTGACAATTTCTCCTCTTTTCACACCGAAATCCAATCTATCATGGCTCTGAATGTTATAAATATTAATGAGTAATTGACCCTTACCTAGGTGACAAAATAGTGCACCTGTTCACCTAAAATTGAAAATAATGTAATCTTGTATGCAAACGTCATCCCTCCAAGCTACCGGGTTAAGGATACTAAATATGGGACAATCGTGGTGACACCAGGGGCGCGTTCTTTAAAGCAATATTTTTTCAAAGATTTCTTAAGATGTTTTATATAAAGCGGTTTTAAGATCTAGATTCTGACCGTGGTGTTCCAAATGCTCCATACTTCATATAAATTACATCATGATGACGTCATTTGTATGAAGTATGGAACATTATAATGGTAAATTTGAGCATTCGGAACAACTCGGCTATCTCGCTCTCTTATAAGTACTGTTTCTACATAGTTAAGTGAGTGGTTCCGCACGAAGTAATAGGCCTGTCCCACCTAATCGAATTTTTACACCGAATGCGTACCGAACTTAAATCGGTGTATTCGTTAAAGGTTCGTTCCACAAACGGTTTGTGTTCGGTATGTTTACGGTGCCATTCGGTGCTTTTCGTCGACTTTACGCGGTGTTCGCAGACGCCTAAAAAAGTTTTTGAGCATGCACAAAATTTTTCAACGAATGCAGCGAAACAAAATTTCTGAATGAGTTCGGTAATCGTTCGCAGCTCTAGGGATCGGTAGGCTTGCGTCTGGCATTCGTTACTTTCGTTTTTGGTGTCGGTAATAATTCGCAGACGAATTCCTGTTCGATATGTTCGTTATGATCTCACCGAAGGACTAGCGTTTGCACTCCGATGAAGGTACGTTTCTTTACCGATCTGGCCGAAAAGGTTAAACGAACCGCTAACGAAACACACCGAACCTGGCGATGCCATTCCGAATATGACGTTATATTCGTTACTCAAACGGTAGGGGTTCGTTGTTGTTTGGGAATGAATTGGGGGATATTTCGGAGAAACAACGTTGGCTGTTCGACACATTCGCTACAAGTTCGTTACGTGTTCGGTGTATGGTCGGTACAAAATCGTTGAAAACCAAAGTTCACCGAATAAAATGACAACGAACACTGCGAATTTCGCACTTGACATTCGGTATGAATTCGGTGCCAATGTTCGGTAATAGGCCTGTCCCACCTAACCGAATAGTGGCACCGTATTCGTACCGAATGTCAAGTGCGAAATTCGCAGTGTTTGTTGTCATTTTTATTCGGTGAACTTTGGGTTTCAACGATTGTGTACCGACCACACACCGAACACGCAACGAACTTGTAGCGAATGTGTCGAACAGCCAACGATGTTCCTCCGAAATATACCCCCAATTTGTTCCCAAACACCAACGAACCCCTACCGTTTGAGTAACGAATATAACGTCATATTCGGAATGGCATCGTCAATATCGGTGTCTTCGTTAGCGGTTCGTTTAACCTTTTCGGCAAGATCGGTAAAGAAACGCACCTTCATCGGAGTGCAAACGCTAGTCCTTCGGTGAGATCAAAACGAACATACCGAACAGGAATTCTTCTGCGAATTATTACCGACACCAAAACGAAAGTAACGAATGCCAGACGCAAGCCTACCGATCCCTCTACGAACGATTACCGAACTCATTCCGAAATTTTAATTCGCTGTATTCGTTGAAAAATTTTGTGCATGCTCAAAAACTTTTTTAGGCGTCTGCGAACACCGCGTAATGTCGACGAAAAGCACCGAAAGGCACCGTAAACATACCGAACACAAACCGTTTGTGGAACGAACCTTTAACGAACACACCGAATTAAGTTCGGTACGCATTCGGTGTAAATATTCGGTTAGGTGGGACAGGCCTATTAGGTGGGGCAGGCCTATTAAGGGTAGTGGCGATTCCCATTGAGCGTTTTAAAGATCTTGCTTTAAAGAACGCTTTATCCTAAAACATCTTAAGAAATCTAAAGAACGCGTCCCAGATTATCTCCTTCTTGTTACATTTGTATTTGTCGTCTAGAGACATATTCCTAAATAAATTTCTTTCGAAAGATTTAACCCTTTCCCAAACATCAAAACTTAATTTTCTTTTTTTCTATTTGGGATAAGGATATGAATTGTGAATTTTGTGCATAATATAGCACAGAATGTTAGGGAAAACATTCAGATTGAAAATCAGATATACAAGTTTTTCTCCCTTAATTTACGACCCCTTTGTGTCAAGCTTTCAAGTACTATTCTAGTCTACAACGCCTTTGACATGGGACCAGTCAAAGATAGTTTTGTTTGGTAAGGGCTGGTAAGGTACATGTTCAAATGATAAATGCTGGTCAATGTATCCCCTCCTCACGGAATTTTCTAAAGCACCCTCTGCTAGCAAAGAAATTAAAATCAAAAAGCGCTGTTTATCATCGAAAACCTCGTAACTGCTGCTTAAAAATAAGCTGCACTTACGAGGTTTTTGTTGAAAGGCGGCGATAATCTTTTGGAAAGCGCGTAAATCGCCTGCAAGATTGAGGACAGAGCTGAAATGCTTTTTAGGGCTGTTTAATAATGCATGGAACAGATTATGAATTGTCTTTGTTATTAAGTCTAAGGAAGACATTAGTATCTGGAGGGCTTTGGTTATTTCCGAGGAAATTGGCCAGTCTGAACTCTTGTCGGTATTATACCTTTACCAAATGATTGCATTTTAGACTACACTGTGGATTTCAAAGCTGCTTTAGACCCAATCAAATATCCCAATCAATATTACTTTGGTGGTTTGATTTGGGTTTCACGCCACTTTTAACTGTTATGAGCATATCGTTCTGTTATGATCATATCGCGCTGGCTGGAACACTTAACCATGGATTCCTGTCATTTTACATACAATTTCTACCACAAAATACTTATTCAGACGACAGCAGCTGCTGATCGACCACGTATGTTTACGATTATCAAACCATTTATGGGTGATAATTTAGACAGAAAGGATACGGTATTTGCCGCTGCCAGGGATCGAGCCCGGAGCCTCACGAAGGAGAGGCCGATGGGCTACAAACTGCGCTGTGGTCGCGGTCTAGATTACGTTGAACAACAACGACAGAAAACAATTAAAACAACGTTTCTTCAATTGTCCCAATACTGTTCGTGCTCTGATTAAACTGATTTTCCTAAATTTTGCCGGTCTAAAAGTGTTGGTCCGGACAGGCTGGACATAGGGGAAAATGAATTTGGTAACAAATCCAATCATCTAAAGTGACATTGTAAGCAATCCAATAAACATGGTTCAATCTAATCTTGATGTAATTGCCTCCCTTAAATATACCTAAGAAGGCTTGACTTACTTATCATGTGGTCTTCTCAAATACTTTTATACTTAGTGGTGGTGAACTCAGCCAAAGCGATGGACGTTTTTCATTACAACAAGGTGCAGGTATTTTGCGTTTAAATGTGAGTTTAAAGATCTGATTGGAAAGATTTTCTAATAACAATGAATTTGTTCTAAAAATAGACCGGGTTATCGATATGTATTGACAAACCGTCCGTGTGGTTATAAAATCTCGTAACTTCGGCTTTATCAAAGCCGTAGTTACGATATTTTATAACAACACAGACGGAATACAATGATCGCGAAAAAACGCCCCACGCTTTGGCCGAGTTTACCACCAGTGTTACTTAATGATCCGAAGATGACCATCTGCGAATACATGCAATTTTATTCCGTTCTTAGATTTAAAATCCTTGTCCAAACTGTAAAATTTTAGGGTATCCCAATTTCAAAGTAGCTGCAGACGACAAAACGTATGTTGATAAAGGCCCGGTCACATACGATTCCACGGCCGTTCCGCGGCCATACCACGGCTAAAAAATCTCAAAATATTTTGGACGTGGTTGGACGCGGTAACTTTGGGTCAATTTCGTTTAAGCCGTGATATAGACGCGGAATGGACGTGGTATGGCCGCCGGCGGCTGTTCCACTGCCGAAGCACTGCCGTAGCACGGCCTACAACTTCCAACCGCGTCTAGTGTTGAAACGCGCGACAAGATACCGCGTCCACATCGCGTCTGAATCACTGCCATAGCACGGCCATAGCACTGCCATAGCACGGCCATTCCACTGCCATTCCACTGCCTAATCGCGGCTAAACCGTCCGTAACGCATATCGCCGTTGTAAATGCAAAACCTCGTATCTCGTTTTTTGGAATTTTTTCTAGGGGAGGGAAAATGTTTAATAACATTTCACAAACTGAAATGTTTTACATGTAAATTGGACACATTGTTCACAAATAATGTGCCATTAATACTGATCAGTAACAATATCTCAAAACCTGCGAGAATCGTCTGAACTGGGCGCACAAGTTTGTACTTTGAAAATCGCAACAATCGACATACGAGGTTTTGCATTTACACAGACGATAAAATGCTATTTTCCCACTGCATATCAGATCAAATTGAACAAACCATATCTAGCGATCTTGCACAGATCGAGTTCGGCCGGCATGTGTAATGGGGAGTAGTTTAGGCAATGCGACCGAGTAGGAGTTTGATCTAGGAACGACTTTGTATTTATCGCTTAGAAGATCGATCTAATCAAGAGTCAGTCGTGTCTGAAGGTCAAGCGTGATCGGATTGATCAACCCGGGCTGTACCCAACCTGCATTCTGTCACCCCGACTTGTACTCGATTCACCCGATCAAAATGACTGTAGAGGCTATTTTTTGATTGCCTAAAGATCAAGAAGAAGTAATTTATCATAGGTTCCCACTGCCGACCAGATCAACTCGATCAAGCCTAATCAAGCGATCGAGTTTAGATCGAATCGATCGGCATATGTAATCGGAAATGGTCTGGTAATCAAGTTTGATCTGAATCGCTTCGGCTTTTTTTTTTCATTGTAAAAAAATATTGGTGTGCGATCGAGTGAAAAAAAAAACGATCGAAAAGCGGCTGTGTATTGATCGGGTAGAAAATTGACCCGCCCGGGAAATGATAGTTGCTGGGAATCGATTGTGGTCGGGTTAATATCTTTCGCTCGACCAGCACCCAACCTACACTCGATAACCTCGACTTGTCCTCGAGTGAATCCAGATACTATTAACTCGTCCTCTGCTTCATCTGCCAATCCGACCAAATCGACTATATAAGTCGGGTTGATCGGCTAGAGATCGACAAAAAGTTGTTTTGTCAGGATTGGTCGGGGAATTCAAGCGATCGACTTGATTTGATCGGCAACCTATAATTAGTTGGATTAATTATTTCTTCTCAATCGCTAGTCAATCAACTTCGAAGTCTGCAGTCGATTTTATCAATTGGCCTGATGACACAGAGGTCGAGCTGATCGGGATGCAGTTAAGTATCAAACAAGTACAAGTCGAGGAGATCGACTGCAGGTTTGGTGCAGGTCGTGTAAGATATATTACCTCCATCACACTCAATCTCCAGACACCTTTGATTCTTGATCAGATATACATGTATCTATATATCTACCCGATCAAAAATCGCTTCCCGATCAATTTTCTACGCGATCGCCCACAAATATTTTGAAATGCGAAAAATGAGTGTGACACCTGAGCGGTGCAGATCCAGGTACGATTGATTCTTAATCAGCTATATCTTCTAGCCGATTACAAAATCGCTTCCCGATCAATTTTCTACGCGATCTTTGACGAATATTTTTAATTACAAACAACAAAGTAAGAAGCCTGAGCGGTGAAGATCACGCTCGATAATCCCGACCAATTCTTATTACCCATGTCGTGCAAAATCGATATGTAATAGATCGATTGGTCGGATTTGATCGACTTAATTTGATCGGCAGAGGGAACCTAACATAAGCCACCGAGTTGATTTGATTGCTAGTAGGCAACTAGCACCAAGGCTGTCGAACACGACTAGTCTTTACAGATTACAGAAAATCTAGATATCTAATCAAAGCTTATCATGCTAAAACAGAAAAGTTGTCAAGCAAGCTGGCAAAAAAGATGTAAGGATCTCAAAAAAAAAAAAATATCCCAAGTCAGTGCAGGGAGGGGCCCATTTTCCTGTTACTGCTGCTCCTAGTTAACCCATTACCGCACATTAACTCCTTTTGACTCCTTACAAGATAGATCTAATGGCTTTGGAAAACACTGTGGAAAATGAAGAAATTGCTTATGACAAGCAATTCCTTCATTTCCTACAATGTTTTCTACACATAAATACCAAAACAGGTTAAATTTCATTCACTTGAAATCGCGTCTGCAACATCTTTGAAATTGGACCAGACAAAAATATTGTCGTGTGGTAATGGGTTAAGACTTTGCCCGCAAAGAGATGCAAGAGTAGCTGATTCTGGCGATATTCAATATATTTTAACTTCCGCGTCTTACCACGTCCATAGCACTGCCGGAGCACTGCCTACCGCGTCCATTCCGCGGCCATTCCGCGGCCATTCCGCGTCCGTTCCACTGCCTAATCGCGTCTGTCGGCCGTGGTTTGGCCGCGATAACATTTTTGTGCAGTTCAAAAAATTTTACCACGTCTAAAATAATTTCGATTTCATTCCGCGTCCTACCACGTCCATACCACTGCCATAGCACGGCCGTATCACGGCCGTATCGCGTCTAACAGCGTCCATTCCACGGGTGGTTTATTTTAGCCGTGATACGGCCGCGGAACGGCCGCGATATCGTATGTGACCGGGCCTTAAAGAATGACTGTTTATATAATATAGAAATATAAATATTGAGACCAAAGGAGAAAATACTGGTTTTCAAACCTTTTCTATAAGCGACATCAAAACCAGGCATGTTTCGGAAAAGGCTAAAGAGGCCAGCTCTGATTTATTACTAGTATTCAGACAGGAAATGCAAAAATACTCCAGAGGAGTCCAGCACACTACTTGGAAGAAGAAGAAGAGAACACTCCTGTTAGAGCGACCAGGCATTGTCCTTTTTGCTCGTTGTATGGCTTCCACAGCACTAATTGGTGTGAGCTAATGTATGGCTTACGATGACAGTTGTATGCTGGCTATAGTGTCCTCCAGTCAATCTTGTCCCTCGCTCGTGGAAACTTGCTGTAGAGCTACATATCAGAGGGGTGATGCCTTTTCAAAATGCAATATCTCCCTCTTTTATTCATCAAACCCTATATCTCATTGAGACGATTAAAATGAGTACCCACAACATAACATTTTAATTGAATAACAAAGTTAGAATATCTTTACGCCATTTATATGTTACTTTGTAATGATGTAGACTTATCTTGACTTTAATAAACATGAGTCTTTATAATGTGTACAACATACCAATCTTGTAACTTTAAAGGATGAAAAAATAAGTAATGGTGTTTCATGTTACCTTGCACTGTCAGAAATCACGTACTGTTATAGTTGTTCACCAAAGTATTTTAGATGTCTAGAAATAACAAAACGAGAAAAACACTTACGCTACAAATATGAATTCGCTGTGGTTTTGATAGTCATAGGACAAATACTAATTACTGAGTACTGAACATTCGTTTACTAATGATAATCAAATTAGAGACATAATGAAATCTCAAGACAGTCACTATTTCTTTATTTCTAGTCAATTACCAACCAGAAGAACAATCAATTTGCCAATTTTATAACCCACAATTTTGTCACCAAAATTGCTTCTCCAATTATCCTTTCTTGCCAATTAGTAAGATTTATTTAGCCCTTTTACCAAAGAAGATCTGGTTTAGATGGTACTAAATGGAGCTCTTTTTGAATAGCGAAAAAAGGGATTTGGTAAATGGAATCTTACCTTTTTTGGTCTTTTGGGGGTAGAGAACATTATGGGAAATGAAGAATTTGCTTGTCACAAGACATTTCTTCATTTTCCACAGTGTTTTCAACAGCCTTTATCTTTCTGAGCGCCAGAAAGCGTCCCTGTCTTGTAATGGGCATGAAATGCCGCAAGATCTCTCTCTTTCCATATTTTTTCCACAAACGCAGTAAGCGACGAGACAAAATAAAAAATATTCAACTGTAAAAACGAGATTTTTGTCTGACAGTAGAAAAAATGTCCACGATCACTCTATGTGCCATTAGAAAGCTTATTTGAAAGCTGCTTTGGGTATTAATAGACCTGTGTCAATAAAATTAGGATTTGTTAACAATTTAGTACAGAAACTATTGGGACAAAAAGAGAAAATGTTGATCACCAGCATTTTCTTCTTTTGCCTCAAAGTTTTCCAAAACTTTTTTTTCAAATTAGGGCCGTCAAGACCAAGTCTTTTTTTTTTGAAAACTGTTTTTAAATACGTGAATGTCACCATTTTAGTCAGAAATGACGTAACATTTCTGTTTTTCCATGATTATATTTTCCTCAGACGCTAAATGCGACGAGACAAAACACAAATTATTCAACACAATTTCACCTGTGAAAAACGAGATTTTTGTCTGACAGTAGAAAAATGTCCACGATCACTCTATGTGCCATTAGAAAGCTTATTTGAAAGCTGCTTTGGGTATTAATAGACCTGTGTCAATAAAATTAGGATTTGTTAACAATTTAGTACAGAAACTATTGGGACAAAAAGAGAAAATGTTGATCACCAGCATTTTCTTCTTTTGCCTCAAAGTTTTCCAAAACTTTTTTTTCAAATTAGGGCCGTCAAGACCAAGTCTTTTTTTTTTGAAAACTGTTTTTAAATACGTGAATGTCACCATTTTAGTCAGAAATGACGTAACATTTCTGTTTTTCCATGATTATATTTTCCTCAGACGCTAAATGCGACGAGACAAAACACAAATTATTCAACACAATTTCACCTGTGAAAAACGAGATTTTTGTCTGACAGTAGAAAAATGTCCACGATCACTCTATGTGCCATTAGAAAGCTTGATCTATTATTCTATTTACCAGACGACGTTTCTTTTTGTCAGTTAGGCATTTTCCAAACGGCAAAATTTTAGAAGCGTCTAATTTGAAAGTTGCAATTTCCTCTTTTCGGTTTTCAAAATCGTTTTATGGTTTTATTTGGGGAAGGGGTAAGGTGGACGGGTAGTAATAACAATTAGGTCAGATAGTTGCAACTCGCAACGAAAGAAATGGGAAGAGTGAAAAGTATCGATTCAAGTCGGTCTGTACTGAGTGACTAGAATCGAAACTTTTTAATCTAATGTAATTTTTAGAATAATGAATGTTTCCCCCATTCATTTTAAAAATAATAGATCTCTGTGGGGTAAGATCGGTTCCTCGAACTTTGTTTTTTAGACTTCCCACAAGGTCCCTTTTACTGTTGCTGGTCACAAATTTTCATTGGATCAAATGTCAGGAAAACAAGACAGCCACATTATTTTGGCAGACAAGCAAAAAATCTCATCATCATTATGGGAAAAAGATTCATCAGACTTGCAACAGCTCGATGTGTTTTTGCAGACTTAATGAAGATTGCCATAATGGGGATCACGGTCAAAATAGTTTACCCTTTTTAGTAAGCCTTGTCACCACGGAGGAAAATCCCGTGAAAGAACAACAATTGCAGGAATTAACCCACAGTTGTGTCAATGCGAAACCGATTTGATTTTGTTTTGAAAAACAGAACATGACAAACACGTCATTGATTTTTTCAACAACACTTGTTAAAAAGTAACTGAAAAGCAAATGAAATTTGATCTTTAAGCAAATTACGAAATTTTCGTATATTTACTCCAAAAGATGCTTTTTAAAAGATCTATAACCTTCAGTGAATCTCTCATGGCCATACTTTACGACCTCTCTTCTATAAATTAATTTTACATCGGTCAAGTATTGACATACTTGTAATTATTGAAAATCTTATTATTGAAATTCTTGTGTATGAAGGTCTAAGGGATGTAAATGTGTTTGCCAAATCGTTGACAAAATGTATACATACGGAAGATCCGGATGAATAGTTACGATCAAGGTGACCTGTAATTGGACAATTTTTAATTGGACGTCCGAAAGGACGTACAATTTTTATAACCACTTTTGGACAGGCGAAATGGGTTTTCATTACCAAAAAACCCTTTCTCAGACTCAATTGCCAGTTGACCAAAATTCAAAATAGATTTTGCGACCATACAGGAAAACTGTCGTATCTTTTCCTACTTTCTATGTGTTCTCTAACAAATACTATAAGATTCATTGGCCGATTCAATTCCTGCCACGTCTTAACCAACTTTACGATCTTTTTTCGATTTAATCATTTTCTTGTAGTTTTTTGACTTTCGTAATATTTATTGTGTAAAGGGTAAGATCTTTAGAAAGCGATACATGCATACACTATGGTTATAATGTAAACAGACACCCTATATCATCAGCAGCAGCGATAGCTCAAACGGGAAAGGATTAACCTCGCAACCTTTTTTCAGTTTGAAATTTGGAACGCCGATGGTTCAAAACCAGTTCGGATTATTTCTTCTGTAAAACGTTTGTTTTTCTTGATGTGTTTACTGAAAACACACATTTTAGAATGATTATATTCTGTTTTAATTCGGGAGAAAGGGCGGAGCCAAATAAACGGTTCATTACATTTAGCTTGAGGAGAAACAGCCTTGCCGCTTAGCGGTAAATCGTCGGTATTATTGCAAAACATTATAACTACAGTGTGTATCAGGCTGTAGTTACGAGGTTTTATTACAACACATTTTACAATTGAACATTCTTTCAATTTCGAAATGTGTTCATGCTCGTCCCGCACGTTTTTCTCTTATCTCAACCAAAATATCGAGCAGTAAACTCGTCGAATAACCTCTTTGCTTAGACACACCCTTTCAGGTGAAAAAAATTGGATTATACCCAATTTAATGCACGTATTGTGTATGATAGGTTCCTTTTCTTTGATCATTGTTGTTTAAGTCTTTGACATATTTAAAGGAACGGGGTTTCCACGAGACGTACTTTGGAACCAGGGTTTTGAAAATGATTATCGGGGAGTGAGTTCATTTCGCAACTCGGGTTCGACTCGATGACAAATCGGGTTTCCATCTTAACAGCCTCAGATGAGACACTAGTGAAATCCACCTATTCAGAAAAATAGTTGCTCTTACGAGTTTTTTTTCTCCAGCATCTGTATCACTGATATTCGACAGTATCATGACCTATTTACATACTGATCGATGATCATGACAACAATGATTATTACTAGTATAAGACTAAGTGACAGTGATCTGTATTTATTTCGTTTAAGAGACCCGTTTACGTGTATTGAGCTAAGAAGATGAAGCAATGGGCCTGCAACAGATGGTACCTGGATGATCGTATGAATATGTTTACAGATAGGGACATTGCTATTCTCAAATTTTCGTTGATAATGATATGAAGATTTAAATTGTTTATTGTACTCCACTGCCATTTTCCCGACGGCACGTTCCCAATTTCTTCTTTTTATGCACATCTGTAGATGTAAGGATGCTGCGGTAGTACTTGTATGAGGAATCCATGGTTAGGTGCTCCAATTCATCTGGTATTTTGTTTCAGGAAAAGTATGTATTGAATTTGTTTTGTAACCACAACCAAGGAAAACTGCTACCGTGTTTTTTTTCTTTTTTTACTCTAAACAGGAATGAAAATCAAAGTGCTTGGAGCACTATATTTAGACGCCTCTCATTGATTGAGCGGAATTGTATGTAAATGATCGGCGTTTCATTGCTTTATTTCGTTGAATTTGTGTTAAGATCGATTCTAAATCACTGCGGTCGTTTTTTCGCCAACGATGGTGGAGATAGAAGTCGAACAAGAGTGCCATGGTCACAATATACGCCGCCACTTATAAAACTTGAGACAAAAAAAATGACATTGACAAGGATTTATAAATATTCACACAAAAACCTGTAAAAAGTTGTGTTCACAAAAAGGTTTTTATAAATATCCAGTCAAAAACCTGGAAAGAATTGCGTTCACGAGACTGAAATATTATTAAGACCTAGAGACTAAGATTGAAGGGGGCATAACTCAGGCAAAAATCAATGAACCATAAAATCCTTACTTCATGCACATCTACCAATTAAGGTTAACATCCACCAAGTTTCATAAGGATCCAGTCAGAATCTTAGAAGAAGTTGTGTTGACAAGGCTGCAATTTCAATCAGCCCCAGAGACTAAGTTTTAAGGGGGCATAACTCTAGAAAAAATCAATGAACCATAAAATCCTTCCTTCATGCAAATCTACCAATTGAGGTGATTGACCAAGTGTCATTAATATCCAGCCATAAACGTAGGAGGACTTGCGTTGACAAGGCTGCAATTTCAATCAGCCCCACAGACTAAGTTTTAAGGGGGCATAACTCAGGCAAAAATCAATGAACCATAAAATTCTTCCTTCATGCACATCTACCAATTGAGGTGATAACATTGACCAAGTTTCATTAAGATCTAGCCAGAAACTTAGGAGGAGTTGTGTTGACAAGGCTGCAATTTCAATAAGCCCCAGAGACTAAGTTTTTAAGGGGCATAACTCAGGCAAAAATCAACGAACCATAAAATCCTTCCTCCATGCACATCTACCAATTGAGGTGATAACATTGACCAAGTTTCATTAAGATCCAGCCAGAAACTTAGGAGGAGTTGCGTTGACAAGGCTGCAATTTCAATAAGCCCCAGAGACTAAGTTTTTAAGGGGGCATAACTCTGGCAAAAATCAACGAACCATAAAATCCTTCCTTCATGCACATCTACCAATTGAGGTGATAACATTGACCAAGTTTCAAGAAGATCCAGCCAGAAACTTAGGAGGAGTTGCGTTGACAAGAAAAGTGGACGGACGGACGGACGGACAGACGGAGAAGATGACACCAATATACGTCCGCCTCCGGCGGCGTATAAAAAAAGATGATTAAAAAGAACAAAACAATGTCTGAGTAGAATTCGAACCCAGGGCCTTCCAGATCTTACATGTGTAAAGAGTACAAGGTGAGTGCTCTGCTAAGTGAGCTATCGCGGCTTTCATTTATGTAGCGCGTTGGCTTACATTTTGAATAAATTGCTTTGTAGCGTACTTTATAAAATCAATGAAAAGTATAACTGACGACAATACTCATAGTAAACCGAAACAAGAAGACAAAAGTGCTAATCGCATGGCCTTAATTGAATTTGGTAATCAAATTAATAGTGATTATTCATAGCGACAAATCAGTTGTCTTGAAACGGCAATCAAATCAATTTGAAGCCTGAGAAGGGTTTTCTGGTATTAAAGCCGATTTCGTATGTCCGAAACCGATCTTATAGAATTAAACACAGAAGAATGAATAAAATATCTTTCGTTCATGTACAATCCCGCTCAATCAATCAGAGACGTCCAATTACAGTGCTCTCAGCACTTTGATTTTTTATTGAAATTGAATATGCTTTATTCATTTGTGACTGACAATATGCTATCAAAAATTCGATGATTTTGAATGATTTTGGCATTTCTGTGCCATTTAAAAAGACATGGGTATTATACACTGAAGTGCGTCTGCAGTTAGAGTGATCTCAAAAATCTGGTCAAAGATCTTAGAGAAAATGATACATACCATACTAAGATTTATTTTTTCGGGTGTATGAGTGGATGTTCTAGAATTAAAGGTAGGTCGGATTATTACTGCAAACTCATTGGCTGAGCTAAAAGCAAATATGCTATAATGGTCGTCGATGGCATATCCATTGGTAAATATAGACATGAAGAAGTATAAAAAAATAATTGTTGTTGCATGGTAGCATAGTGCGGTGTGAAATCTCTGAATAACACTGCTAGGAATGTAATAAAAGTGGCACCTATTCTATCTCGTCGTACAAGTAAGCACGATGTGGCAAAGTGTTCGCTTAGGGTCAGAGAGTTTCCGGGTTCGTATCCTGCCAGAAGTTGATAATTATTCAGTTGCGGGTTACATTTGGCGTCGATCAAAAGAAACTTGCACGAGGTGTTGGTTTGTGAGGTCACTGAGTTGGTGGTGTGTAAAATAAAAGAGTAAAAGTAAATGAGTATGTATGGAAGCCCTGGAGGGTCATTTTGCATTTTGAATTTTGACTCTCTACTTTTGACTTTCGACTTTTTGAAAATGGAAGCACTGGGTCATTTTTGCATTTTGAGTTTTGACTTTCTACTTTTGACTTTCGACTTTTTGAAAATGGAAGCCCTGAAGGGTCATTTTTGCATTTTGAGTTTTGACTCTCTACTTTTGACTTTCGACTTTTTGAAAATGGAAGCACTGAAGGGTCATTTTTGCATATTGAGTTTTGACTCTCTACTTTTGACTTTCGACTTTTTAAAAATGGAAGCCCTGAAGGGTCATTTTTGCATTTTGAGTTTTGACTCTCTACTTTTGACTTTCGACTTCGCATACACGCCTTGTAGAGAGTCAAAACTCAAAATGCAAAATGACCCTTCACTGCTTAGTGTTTCTTTGTTTAGAAATCACGTGACACGTAGTTTCACTAGATAGTATTCTAGAGTTTGGAGAGAGTCATCACCGGTTGTCAGACTGGTTCAGTGGTTAGAACAGAACAGAACAGAACAGAACAACATTTTAATTGACGTATACACAAGGTACATAGTCACAATTTCAAAAAACAACACATATAATTCAAGGTCTCACTTACATACACACACACACTCTCTCTTTCACACACGCACGACATATAGAAGTGCTTTAAACATTCAAAGTGTTATTATCAATGAAGTAATGTAAAATAGAGCAGAAAAGGAGGATGATAATTAAATATGGCGTTAACCATTTCCCGTGGGATGCTTTGGTTTCGCGACTCCCATAGAATACTTCTGGAAAACATTTAGAACAAGGGAGAAAATGCTGTTTCCAGCAGTTTATCCATTGCTCTAAATGCTTTCATTAAAGAACATAGTCATAATGTCATAGTTATCGTCTGAAACATATTACAGTAAAATACTTGCATTTTGTGTCCTCGGGAAAATGGTTATTATTTGGTATCAATGGTGTTAGTCGTAAAGAGTATTAAATCGTAATGAAAAAGCTGCTGTTAGATAACTTCCAAATTTTGTTAGAACATTCATATCATTACTAGATAGTAAGGAAACAAGTTTGTACATACTTGGCCTTTCATAAAAGTATTTATCAAGATATTTTTTGCGTAAATTTTTGTACTTGGGACAGACTAATGAGAAATGAAATTCATCTTCAATTTCACCACTTTGGCAAATTTGACATATTCTTTCATTTCTCGGTATGTGATTTCTCGAAAATCTCCCAGTTTGAATGCGAAGGGAATGTGCTGAAATTCTAAATTTACAAATACATGAACGTAATAAAAGCGGTAATTTATCTAAGTATTTTTCACGTTCAAAGTTCATTTTAATGTTTTTATAAAGTACAAGCATGTCGCTATTGTGAATTTTAGCAAAAAATTCTTGTCTAAAGCAATCAATCATTCGTTCTTTTAAAATAGGCACAAAATGTTTAACATTGTGAGCTGAAGGATTTGAAAATACTTCAGTAAAACCATAATCATCAAATATTGTCTTAACATCAGACACCCAATTTGTTTTTCCGTTTAGAGTATCACAAAGAGCCTCGTCATAAACGTTCTTTAACAAAATATTGTTAGAATTAATTACTTTAAACCAATATTTAACAATGCGAATATATCGGGTAATATACAATGGGTGTCTTCCTAATTCTCCATATACGGCCATATTACTAGATCTGTTATTGACACATAGTATACGTTTGCAAAATTTAAGATGTATTCGTTCAATTTCTTTATTTTTGCTTAAACCCCATGTCTCGCAAGAATAGCTTAGGATCGGACCTACAAATGCATCAAACAATTGGCATAAATCTTTTATAGACAGTTTTAATTTTGCTCAATTGGCTAATAGGGTGTTAAGGGCTTTAAGTGCTTTTGCAGAGATGTATTCTCGATTTTTTTGCAAAACTACCGGTGTAATGGAAAACTGTTCCTAAATAAGTGAAATTGTCAACTGATTCTATAATATTACCTTTATATGTCCAAATTTCATCATTTTTCAACAGTCCCCTTTTTCTAAATACCATGGTTTTAGTTTTTTCAACGTTCACTTCTAACCCCCATTTGTCGCAATATTCGCTTAATTTATCTAAATTGGCTTGAAGTTCTAAAGGGCTCTTTCCAAATAATACCATATCATCTGCAAATAACAATAAAATAATGGATAATTCGTTAATAGAAATTCCAGAATCTTCATTTTCTAATAAAAAGAGTTCTAAATCTTCAAGGAACAACGAAACTAAAATTGGAGAGATTGTCTCCCCTTGCCTTACCCCGACTGTGTATTCAAAGAACTCTGATAATAAGGTATTGTCTTTAACACATGATTTGACTTTGCTATACAGATCGCGTATAATTCTCAATAATTTACCTTGGATACCACTCTTATACATTTTAAGCCACAGTGCATTTCTGTTAATAGAGTCAAAACATTTTTTCAAATCGACAAAAACACAATACAAACGCTTGTTTTCATTTAAGAATTTCTGAATAATACTCATTAATATAAAACTTGAATCTGTGGTAGATACACCTTTTTTAAAACCAAATTGTGCGTCTGAAATTACTGAATTTTCTTCGCAAAACTTGTTTATCCTATTATTTAAGACGCTAGTAAACAATTTCGACAAACAACTTAGTAAAGTAATGCCCCTGTAGTTGTTCGGGTCATCTAATGAACCTTTTTTATGAACAGGTACAATTAACCCTTCAGTCCACTTTTCAGGAAAAAAGCCAGAATCAAAAACTGCATTAAAAATATCACATAAATGCGAGGATAGAATATCACTACTCTCAATTAAGTATTCATTCATTATTTTGTCGTTGCCCATGGCTTTGCTCCGTTTCAATGAGTTTATAGAGGAGATAATTTCTTGTACCGTAATAGGCGAGTTTAATTCCTCATATGGGCAATCGTTGCAATCAAAATCATGATTATTGCAAAATTCGTCTGCTTGTTGATTTGTACTCTGAAAAATATCTGATCCCAATGATTTAAAATATCCATAAAATTCCTCTATAGTAATATTCGTACTTTTAGTTTTGTTCTTCTTAAAAAATTTCCAAAATTCTCTTGGTTTTTTGTCGAGCCCGCTTGCGGTGAGCTCGACATAGTTGTCACAATGGCGGTTCGGTGTATGTGCGTTAGTGCGTTAGTGCGTGCGTGCGTTAGTGCGTGCGTGCGTTAGTGCGTGCGTCCGTCCGGATGGAGCTTGTCCGGGCCATAACTTCACCATGGATGGAGGGATTCAGAAATAACTTGGCACAAATGTCAAGCTCAGTAAGGTGGAGTGTCGCGTGCAAGAACCAGATTCCAAGCTCAAAGGTCAAGGTCAAACTTGGAGGTCAAATGTCAAAAATGAGAAGATTTTTGCTTGTCCGGGCCATAACTTCACCATGGATGGAGGGATTCAGAAATAACTTGGCACAAATGTCAAGCTCAGTAAGGCAGAGTGTCGCGTGCAAGAACCAGATTCCAAGCTCAAAGGTCAAGGTCAAACTTGGAGGTCAAATGTCAAAAATGAGATGATTTTTGCTTGTCCGGGCCATAACTTCACCATGGATGGAGGGATTCAGAAATAACTTGGCACAAATGTCAAGCTCAGTAAGGCAGAGTGTCGCGTGCAAGAACCAGATTCCAAGCTCAAAGGTCAAGGTCAAACTTGGAGGTCAAATGTCAAAAATGAGATGATTTTTGCTTGTCCGGGCCATAACTTCACCATGGATGGAGGGATTCAGAAATAACTTGGCACAAATGTCAAGCTCAGTAAGGCGGAGTGTCGCGTGCAAAAACCAGATTCCAAGCTCAAAGGTCAAGGTCAAACTTGGAGGTCAAATGTCAAAAATGAGATGATTTTTGCTTGTCCGGGCCATAACTTCACCATGGATGGAGGGATTCAGAAATAACTTGGCACAAATGTCAAGCTCAGTAAGATGGAGTGTCGCGTGCAAGAACCAGATTCCAAGATGAAAGGTCAAGGTCAAACTTTGAGGTCAAATGTAAAAAATGAGTTGATTTTTGCTTGTCCGGGCCATTCCTTAACTTGGCACAAATGTCAAGCTCAGTAAGGCGGAGTGTCGCGTGCAAGAACCAGATTCCAAGCTCAAAGGTCAAGGTCAAACTTTGAGGTCAAATGTAAAAAATGAGTTGATTTTTGTAGAACCAGATTGCTAGCTCAAAAGTAAAGGTCAGAATTTTAGGTCAAATATCAACTGTCTCACCATGATCCCCATCATTCCAACTTATTTTGTCCCCACTTTTACAACGCCATTGTAATGACAGCTGTAGACATAGGTATGGTCTTCTTTCTTCAAAATGAGCGGGCTCGACATGTTGCCCTTCGGCATCTAGTCTTTTTTTAAAGCTGACAATCTTTGTATTTGAATATGTTCAAAAGCTCTTTTCTTAGAAAGTCATACATACATGTGTACTGCAGGTTGTCGGTACGAGGAACATCCGTTTCTACTCATATTTTATTTAACCCTTTCCCAAACGACATAATTCAAGGGTGTTCCAATTCGAAAACTTCTATAGAGGACTAATTGGATGTTGATAAAGATAGAATGTGTGCAAATTATAGCTCAGTAAATATTGAGATAAAAGGAGAAATTGCTGATTATCAACAATTTCTTCTTTTGTCTCAATGTTTTCCCAAACATTTTTACTCAGGGACGTCAAAACTAGTTCTTGTTTGGGAAAGGGTTAAGACGATGTTTATTGTCGTGCGCGAAGTCCGTGTTATATTCCGTTTTTTTTTTCACCTGACAGGGTGTGGCTCAGTAAAGAGGTTATTCGACGAGTTTACTTCTCGATACCTTGGTTGATATAAGAGAAAAAACGTGCGGCACGAGCATGAACATATTTCAAATTGAAACAATGCGCTATTGTAAAATGTGTTGTCATAAAACCTCGTAGCTACAGATTGATTCACGCTGTAGTTAAAATGTTTTGCAACAATACCGACGAATTACCGCTAATCGAGAAGGCTGTTTCTCCCCAACCTCAGATGGAATGAACTGTTTACTAAGCTCCGCCCTGTCTCCCGAATAAAAACAGAATATATGTGTGTTGATTTAGCTGTAAGTTTAGCAGTCTACTTGACAATAACAATGCAGACGTCTCGAAATCTGTACCTTCGTCGCATCCAAACTTTGCAGTAGGGCCTACATTTTGTGCTTTGATTGTTTTTGCAGAATATTTTTATTGTTATATGTATTTGCTTTAATTTTGGATCTTTCTAAAATTGTGTCTTTTGAGCAATAAAGATTTTTTTTAATATGGGTTCATGGTCTAAATAATTAACAATGGTAAACATTGAGAGTTAAATTTTCCGCCACCATTTTGTGCATCCGAACCAAATATTAATTTGCACCGAATCGTCTGAAATACTTCTGTATAATTTGTATTTGAAACTACCATGTTTAGATGTTGTACGTTTAACTAAGTATTATTTTCGTGCAGAAACTAGGCTGCTCAAATCAGGTTATCCTCTTTCCAGGTATCCTGAAGTGAAAAAGATCTCAAAAATAACAGGGAATGCAGCATAATTAGTCTCCAAGGTCATAATTTTTCTTAATTTCAATGACAATTAATTGGCAGAACATTTTATTAGTTGGTTGTTTTATTTAATTACCAGGGGGATGTCTTCACCTCCTAATTTCACTGATTTCATTGTCACCGAATTATTTCAAGGTACCCTTTATTTAACCTTTTCCCCCAAGACAAAATAAGCGGCCTGTCAAATCTCAACGAAACGACTGATGACAAAATCAATGTAATAATTTGCATAGTTTTCTTCTTTGATCCAATGGTTCCAAGGTTGTTACTGTCAAGGGCGTGAAAACCAGGCTTTGTTTAGAAAATTGTCAAATATATGAAGATAGAGCACGACGAGACGCCATTGGTAATACATTGGGGAACTATTATATTATATCAACATAAAATAAATGTATAAACAAAGAAGAATGACATTTTTAAAATTACATCATTTTACAAGAAGTCGATTGTGAAGCTAGAAAACCAAAATCTCAAAGCAGATGAAAAACATGCAATGATACCCGAAAACATACAATTGATAAGGTCATTTTTAAGCAGAGCAGTTGTACATGTTTCAGTAGCCAATAGTTAGACAGAACAACAATTAAGGGAAAGGGGTAAATGCATTCTAAATTGGATGTTTTAAATTCAAATCTTATTTTGGTACTCATTTGAATCTTCTAGATTCTAATAATTGTCCAAAGCCCTGATTAGATTTCATACATGTAACAGCGCTCAAGAAAAGGTAACTAGTCGGACTGCTATAATACTGATTATAGAAAAAAAGATTTAGCAAGCTAAAATGTTACTGGGCTATTAAAGTGCGAGCCAAAGGAAACAAAAGGGTATAAAATTGATAAGTTTTTTGAGTTAAAGAGACTGGTTAAGTGGTTTTACTAATCTATTGAAGTACTATATCATTTTCCATCTTATTTTGGTCGTATTATTGCATGCAGAGTTCGCCTCACGTGTTTCAAATCACATCCATTATGACGAGCAGGGCGGAAACTTCGGTAAGATACAAACTATGTTAAACCCTTTGCAAAAAAACAAAAAATGAAGGTGGTCCAATTCAAAAGCTGCTGGATACGTCATAATGTATATTAATAAAGACTGGGAATTTTCATAATATAACCAAGAAAATATTTTTGCGAAATGAGAAAAAGCTGATGTTGTTCTTTTTTTTCTTTTGTTATTATACGCCCGAAGGTCGTATTATGTTATGGCCCCGCTCGTCTGTCTGTCCGTCTGTCCGTCCGTCCGTCTGTCCGTCCGTCTGTCCGTCCGTCCGTCCGTTAGCAATTTCTTGTGTGCGCAACTCCTCCTACAGTTGTGATCGGAATTTGATCAAACTTGCTACAATGAATCTCCATGGTGTCTAGTTGTGTATCCCGCTTACGGAATTTAATTAACTCTTTTCGTTCTTGAATTATCTGCCCTTAAATAAAAAAATGCCCATTTTCTTGTGTGCGCAACTCCAGTTTTGATCAGAATTTGATCAAACTTGCCACAATGAATCTCCATAGTGTCTAGTTGTGCACACCGCTTACAGAATTAGGATAACTGTTTTCGTTCTTGAATTATCTGCCCTTGAATTTAAGAAAAAATGCCCATTTTCTCAAAAATGTCCATTTTCTCCTGTGTGCATTTCTTGTGTGCGCAACTCCTCCTACAGTTTTGATCAGAATTTGATCACACTTGCCACAATGAATCTCCATAGTGTCTAGTTGTGCACACCGCTTACAGAATTAAGATAACTGTTTTCGTTCTTGAATTATCTGCCCTTGAATTTAAGAAAAAATGCCCATTTTCTCAAAAATGTCCATTTTCTCCTGTGTGCAACTCCTATAGTTTCAACCAGAATTTAATCAAACTAGCCACAATGAATCTCTACTAGAGTGGCGACACCTAAAGGATGTCACAGGAAAGAATGAGTGAAAACGAAAGTTTCTTTTTCGGTTCATTGTAGTAGGAAAACGATAGAAATCGGTCGACACAAGCAATTTCTATCCTTTTCCTGCTATATCTCAATGGCTTTATCTATTTCAAAATAATATTATTTTGAAATTTTTGATATCAGGATGGGACTAGATTTTCCACCTCGACTTCAGCAGAAATTCGACTCGTCTGATGTCAACATAACGAATGTCAACTGTACTTCCGATGATTTTCCAAACTTTCTACCATTTAGACAAAAAATAGTTTTTATTTGATTTTTGTGGGGAAACACTTTCGATTAACAAGACCTGGTTTTGATGTACCTATTAGAACAAGAGCAACGCTGGGCGTGGCATTATACGCCCGAAGCTCAGAAATAAATGGGTGTGTGATATTTGTTGATGTCCTTTTCTTTTCAAAAAGTCTCTTGCAAATATCCGATAAAAAAATTCACCGAGTACTAAAATATTCACGAAGTGTTGCAAGTACCCGAGTACTACTAAAACATTCACAAATTTAATCAGATTGAGATAATGTGATCAAACACCCTAGCTATGAGTTCTACACACATGTGAAGTTTCAAAATCGTAGGCCCTGTATTTTGAAAGTTATGGACCGGACACGAATTTGCAAACTGAACCAAACAAAGGGTAATAACTCAAAAATTTTAAATGGTAGAGTTAGGGTTATTGCACTCTGCACATCCTAGCTATGAAATCTATACACCTGTGAAGTTTCAAGACCATAGGCCTTATAGTTTCGAAGTTATGGACCGGACACAAATTTGTAAACTGAATCAAACAAAGGGCAATAACTCAAAAATTACAAATGGTAGAGTTGTTGTTCTTGCGCTCTGCACACCCTAGCTATGAGATCTATACACCTGTGAAGTTTCAAGACTATAGGCCTTATAGTTTCAAAGTTATGGACCAGACACGAATTTGCTAACTGAATCAAACAAAGGGCAATAACTCAAAAATTACAAATGGTAGAGTTGTTGTTCTTGCGCTCTGAACACCCTAGCTATGAGATCCATACACCTGTGAAGTTTCAAGACTATATACAAGGTTTCAAGGTTTCAAGGTTTTAATTCAGACAAGACCCTTAACCAGGGTATATGTCCACAAACTTTTACAACATGTAACAATTAAAAATGCAAAAAACATGAAGATGAAAGCTTCAAAAGTGACTAGAATTAGATTGACGACAAACGTAGGGCATCACAATGATTATTACCCAATGATGGTCGAGTTTCCAGATATTTAAGTTTTCTTGTTTTAACCATTCCCAAGCGAAGACAGATTCCTAGTGCTGCAGATTACATGAGAAATTAAGTATTTTTAATTCTAGAGAGCCCTGAGAGAAACGAGGGCAGTACTGGTGGTCAGCACTCCCCTCCCCTCCCCCAGTGCTCTCATCTCTAAGTTCCTCAAAACAGTATCCTGTTCAGCCCATACCGAAACGGCAAAATTTTAAATTGTTCCAATTTGAAAGCTGTTGCAGCTGGTAATTCCATGTACATAATATATAGGCAGACTTTGTGTATAGTATAGCAAAGAGAACACTGAGACAATGGGAGAAAATGCCGGTCATCAGCATCCTCTCCCCCATCTCAGTGCTCTCCCAAACATTTATAATGAAGAATGTTTAATCCAGGTCAACATTGCTCGGTAAATGGGCAAAAAAGAATCCAATTACAAACTTATCTTCAGTAGATCAAAATTTTAAACTGTGTCAATTTGGGAGCTACTGTATATGGCAATATTGTTTTTGGCAGGGATAGTATCCACTGACATTACAGAACAGTACAGCAACTTTTGCAAACACAGACACAAAAGAGGGACATGCCTGTTATCAGCAAATCCCTCCCCCGTATCGGTGTTCAGAGCCCCCTCGCAAAGTAACGTCACAACCAGGCTCCGCTCGTGAAACGCAGTCACCTAATCACCAATTTCGCCCACAAAACAATAACTTTCTTGATCCACACTTATATATGAAAAGTTCAGCTGCTGATGTAAGCTGACACATTAAATGAATTTTGTTTGCACATCCAAGGATGAGCAACACTGATAACCATGGCACACTTTGTAATACCTGGAGTGTTATTCTGGTTCACCCTGACAGATCATTTATGATTCATGGTTTAGGATATATGACTATATATAACTTTAAAAGTATTTAAAATTTCCTTGCAAAATTTAGCAAGTTTGAACAGGGAATTTAAATCCTTAACATTCATGAGATTCTCAAAGCTAACTGCATTTGGACAACTCAACAAATCCCTAGGAATATAAGCTTTTTGTTGAACAGCAAAGTAACTACACTCAAAAAGGTAATGGAATTCATCACCAAATCTGTCTGATAAGCATAAATGACACACTCTATCATCTCTCTCTATACCCCAAAATCTGCCTAATTCAATAGGCTATTTATGGTTTAACGTTCCAAATTGACACAAAGCAGAAGCTAAATCATGTGGAAGCAGATTGAAAAACTGCTCAAACACTAATTGGGACTTAAAAACTCTATAATTTAGACATTTAGAGCATTGAAAGACCGCTAGGGCCCATTCGTTTTTGTAGTTGTCAACAAGTTTAGCTTTGACCAGTTTAGCAATACCTTTAGGGATTTTCTCTTGATTCTGCCATAGATCTTGAAAGCCTGTTACATCAAGACAGTTCTTAATGGCTAATAACCACTTTGAATGGAATAGGTCTCTTTCATGCATTGACAGTATTATATTGTACAATTTATATGCAATTTTATCCTGTTTACCATTTGAAATACACTGCCAGAACCCTATCATTCTAGATTTGACTAAAATATCAATTGGGTATCTACCCAATTCACCTTGCAAGATGATATTAGGTGTTGATTTTTTAAGATTTAAAATTAGCTTGTAAAATTGAGAACATAGCCTTTCAAGGCAATCAGATTTTTCGAAACCGGTTATCTCAGAACCATATAATAAAATTGGTGCAACCATACTATCAAAAAGTTCCAACTGTAAGTCTATTGGAAGATGTAGTTTGCGGGATTTTTTGAGGATTGAAAACATTGCTTTACGTGCTTGATCCACAAGTCGCTGATTATTCTTTAAAAAACGACCATTGACAGAGAACATTGTACCCAAATAAACAAAATTATTGTCTATTTCCAGGATTTGACCATTGTATGTGAATATGTAATTGTGTTCAAATCTTCTGTTACAAAATATTGTGATTTTAGTTTTAGATGGATTAACTTCCAGGGCCCATGAGTTACAGTATAGGTACATAGCATTTAATGCTGCTTGTAATTGATGGTTAGATTCAGCTAAAATTACAGTGTCATCAGCATGTAATAAGAGATACAATCTAAAAAAATACTTCAATGTCATCATTCCCTAGTAAAATTCTAGACATTTCAGACACATCGACTAGACCATCATAAGCATGTGAAATAAACTCGGAAAGATCATTTAAGAACAATGAAAATAAAATCGGAGACAAATTCTCGCCTTGACGAACCCCGACATTACTAACAAATGGCTCAGATTTTAGATTATTTACTCTAACACAATACTTCGCATTTTTATATAGGTTGTGAATAATTTTGAACATTTTACCGTCTATATGATGACTTAATAGTTTTCCCCAAAGATGACTTCTATTAACAGAATCGAAGGCTTTTTTGTAATCAATAAATGCACAAAAAAGTTTTTTACCTCTAAAGAGATATAAATCTATCAGGCATTTTAAGTTAAAAATATGATCAGTAGTTCCGTAACTTTTACGAAAACCTGCTTGTTCTTCACAAAGAAGATTCATACTTTCTAAGTAGTTGTTCAATCTACTGTTTAAAATAGCTGTGAAGAGTTTACCGAAACAACTCAAGATTGTAATACCCCTGTAATTATATACCTTAATGGACCGGACACAAATTTGCTAACTGATTCAAACAAAGGGCAATAACTCACAAATTACAAATGGCAGAGTTGCGGTTCTTGCGCTCTGCACACCCTAGCTATGAGATCTATACACCTGTGAAGTTTCAAGACCATAGGCCTTATAGTTTGAAAGTTATGAACCGGACACGAATTTGCTAACGGACGGACAGACAGACGGACAATCAGACAGACAGACGATACAGACGATAACATAATACGACCCTTCGGGTGTATAAAAAGGAAACACCACAGAAAGTGCAGATAACCAGCATTGTTCCTTTTTCCTCAATAGCAAAATGGTTTTGTCATCTAGGAAGGGTTAAGAATTTTTGGTCTTGACATCTTGTGCAAAACACGTTTAGTAATTATTGAGAGACATGGGGACCAGAATGGCCATATATCGCTCACCTGACTTTTTTTAGTGAGTCGGGACTTTATGTACGGGGAGCTAATGTCACAGCCCTAGTGTCGGCGTTGCGTCCTGTCCCGTCACGTCTTCACTTGAAAAACGTTAATTTGGTCTATATCTCAGGCACTATTGGAAATACAGCCTTGATATTTCATACATAGATACATCTCGACAAGACATTTCATTTGAGGCAATGACCTTTGACCTAGTGACCTTGACCTTGGAGTTTGACCTACTTTTGAAAATCTTTAACCTGGTCTATATCTCAGGCACTATTAGAGATACAGCCTTGATATTTCACACATAGATACATCTCAACAAGACCTAGCTTTCATTTGGGACCATTACCCTTGACCTTGTGACCTTGACCTTAGGGTTTGACCTACTTTTGAAAAATTTGCTGTTTTTGTGACAAGCTCCCGTATAGGCAAGCTAGGTTGTCCGCGGACAACTCTTGTTATCATTTCTGCCAAGTTTGGTACAAAATGGCCCAATGGTTTAGAAGAAGAATATCTTTGAAGAATTTTCTAACCATTTCTCTAAGTTGGATAAACATTCCTGCCAAGTTTGGTTCAAATTGACCCAATGCTTCATTAAAAAAATCTTATAATTTCTCCAAGTCTGATAAGCACCGCCTTACCAACCTGCCACGCCTTTATTTTTTGACGAATCAAAAGTTCCCGAAGGGGTCATGCAAGAAACATTTCTGCCAAGACTGGAGTTTTGGTCAAAATTGACCCGATTATTTTAATGTTAAGTTATAACTCAATTCGGCGTAGGATTTAATCTAATTTTTCCTCTTTAATGTCTAAAAGCTGTGATAATTTGTTTTGATGCTAAGTTATGCCTCTCTGTGTCACGCCACCTATGCTAAGGACCACAATGGAAATAAGAGCTGGCTCTTTATTGTGATATCCTTGGTATTGGTTGGCGTGTCATAGTTTTTCTTATACATGATATTGAATTTTACATTTATTATCTTGTATTTTGTTAATCTGTGTACATGCTTACTATGCCGAAATAAATCTATCTATCTAAATCTGACTGCTTAGGAGAAGATTTTTAAAGGAATTGACAGACGGACATACAGACCGGCGGGTGGACGGACGACAGACAAAAAACGACCAAAGTATCTCACTTTGAGCACTTCATGCTCATGTGTGCTTATAGAAATATAAAATTATTAAACAGTTAAATTGTGCAGTTTTTATCGTAATGAAAATCAAGAGCAATCCTCTCTTTGTTTTCATTTCTTTTAATAGTATTTGGATGATAATCCAGTCTCCCCCTCTGCTTTTAAAGGGCTTGGGACCTTCTAGTCTAAAGCACATTTTACTTGAAAGAAATGTTCATAATTTCTACAATAATTATCTTGTTGCACCAAACAATGAGAATTCATATTTTATGCAGAAATGTGAATATAGACTAGGCAGCATTAGGAGATGGTCTGGTCCCCTCTTGACAGTCATTGAGTCCTCTAAGCGATCAGTAGGCAATAGTTCTCATTGATATGACAATTGTCTACTCCAAATTCAAAGTGTTAGTACTTGCAGACTACAAAATGATAAGGCAAAAACATTTGAGAATGTGTTCATATTATTAGGCAAAAACTGCATGGAAAAGCAGTAAATTCCAATCATGTGTATTTCTCTTTCTCAAAAGCTTCGATCAAATCAGCCATGAGAATATTTATTTTTTAATCACCAGATCCAACCACATTGATGGAAAAAGTGAAATTGTTGTTCATAAGCAGTTTCTTCTATTTCTCAACATCTTCCTGTGTTAGGAATGCCAAATAAGACAAAGAAAACATAGCATTTTCATCATAATGATCCTACAACATTGAGGGAACAAGATAAATTTCTGATTATCTGCACAAACTTCTTTTACCTCAATGCTTGAACATCTGTCTGTGTAAACTATATCAAAAATACCCATTTTCATCATAAGATCCTACTACAATGATAGAAAATGATTATCATTCACATTTCTTCTCTTTCCTCAACATTTTAACAATTCCCCAAGTTACATATAAGCATGTCAAAGGAAACATAGAAAATGTTCCATTGTCACCATCTGATGCTTTATTGACGAGGGAAGGAGAGAAAAGGCTTGGGAAAACATTGAGACAAAAGAAGAAACTGCTGATAACAAGCAGTTTCTCATTTTGTCTCAATATTTTCTGTGTTGTTTTATACATAATTTTTTATCTTTCGCAATGTCTCTTTTGACACCAACAACAGCTTTCAAATTGGATCACCCTAACGTTTTGCCATTTGGGAAAGGGTTACTATCTTTCTGTGATAGGCATGTCAAATCAGACCAAGAAACATCAACTCATCCTACAACATAAAGGGGAAAAGAGAAATCACTGATTATCCTCATAAATTACTTTCCACCCAAATGTGTGTTAATCTCTCTGCATGAGGTATTTCAAAATTAATCAGACCAAGAAATAATTCCCCTTTCATCACCTTATCCCGCAACATTAAGGAAACAAAAGAATTACTGGTTATCCAATTAAACTCATCCCCCCAGTCTTTCAACAGCTCTCTGTGTAAGGCATGACAAATCACATCAAAAGATTATTCCATTTTCATTACTTCAACCTACAGCAATGATAGAAAGAGGAATTAAATATTGTCATTTTCTTATTTTCTCTCAATGTTATAAAATCTTCCTGTATTAGACATGGCTATCTGAATGAGCCTTTTTCCCCATTTATGTTTTTAACAGCTTTGTGTGTTAAGCAAATAGAATAAACCCATGTATTTTTGTGACAAACACTTAGTTGGGGAGCATAAACCGTCTATGGCGGCTTTTGTTTATCAACTGGTCCTATTACACTGACCGAAAAAGAGAAATTGATTAGTAATTGAACTTTCTTCTTTTCCCTCATGGTTTCATCAGCTTAAGCACTGTGTTTGGCAAATCAAATAAATTCAAGAAAACATTCCCTTTTTAATCAACTGGTTCTGTTACACTAAAGGAAAAGGAGAAATTAATTATGAGTGACATTTTCTTCTTTTTTTTCTCTGTGTTTCACAACTTTCTTTGTTAAAGTGACATTTCACATTTATTTTTACATAAATTTTATTTCTATTCTATCTGAAAGAACATCTTTTCTCATGAAAATTCTGAAAATTTCAAGCCAAAATATTGAACCATTTACGAGAAATATATATTTTTGTGCTAAAATTAAACAAATTGTTGTGGACAACAGTTCATATTTATATAGAATTTGTCGTTTCTGTCTCAACTTTAAAGGCGTATTTTTTGCTTATAACTAACAACTTCAAAAAACTAATAGCATTTCTACGCATTAGAATAAACAATCTTTGCATCAAAACATACTTTTAAAAAATAAAATGAATGTGAAATGTCACTTTAAGCAAATTAAATCAGACACAGAAAACATTCCCTTTTTTATCAACTGGTCCAAGTATTACACTAAAGGAAAAACAGAAACAAAATTTTCTTCTTTTCCCTCAACGCTTCATCATCCACCTGTGTTCAAGGGCAATTAAAATTAAACCAAAACTAGAACTGTCGCAAAGCGGACGAATACCCCCACTAGGGCCTTGTCACTAAAAAGTGCTATAGGTCAAAATGTTCTTGACTTAGAGCATGGAAACATATTTTAAACAAAGTCCAACTGTGACCTTGACCTTTGACCTTGGTGACCCCAAAACAATAGGGCACCTCCACTGGTCATGGGCAACAACTGTGTAAATTTTCATGATCCTAGGTCAAACGGTTCTCAAGTTAGGACACGGAAACGAAATTGTAAATTTTGACTACTCCCCACCCCCCCTCCCCCCCCCCCCCCCTCCCATTAAAAACTTCAAAGTGGCATAACTGTGAAACTAATGAGTGGATCAAGATGAAAATTGCAGGTGCACAACTTCATATGATAGGAAACATCCTGATAAAATTTCAGAAAAATTGGTCAAAAACTGTGGGAGGAGAAGAGGACACAAGATTATGTCCACCCCCCCCCCCCCCCCTTATAAAACTTCAAAGTGGCATAACTCTGAAACTAATGACTGGATCAAGATGAAAATTGCAGGTGCACAATTTCATATGAAAGGGAACATCCTGATAAAATTTCAGAAAAATTGGTCAAAAATTGTGGGAGAAGAGGACACAAGATTATGTTCACGGACGGACAGACGGACGGACAGACGGACGGACAGACAACCTGATTCCAGTATACCCCCCCATAACTTTGTTGTGGGGGGTATAAAAAATCCTTTTCTAATCAACTGATCCTATAACACTGAAAAAATGATTATTGGTGACATTTTCCTCTTTTCACCTAATGTTTCATCAACTTCCTGTGATGGGAAAATCAAATAAGACCAAGAAGACATTCCTTTTTTTAATAAACCAGTTCTATAACACTAAAGGAAAAGAAAAAAATGAGTATTAGTAACATTCCCCTCTTTCCCCCAAATGTTTCATCATCTTCCTATGTTGGGCAAATCAAATCAGACCAAGAAGACATTCCTTTAAAAAACAAATGCTCCTGTAACACTGAAAGAAAAATAGAAATAATAAGTGGTATTTCTTCTTTTCCTCCAATGTTTTGTCAGCTTTTTATTTTGGACATGTATCAAATTAAAGACAAAGAAAATATTCCATTTTTATCAATTATTCCTACATCACTGAATAAAATATATATATTGCGTATATCAATAAAAAATGTCATTTATCTTTTTTCCATAAATATCCCTGTATTAGACATGACAAATCAGACAAGAAAATATTCCTTCCCTTCAATCATCTCATCCAAAAACATTAAGGAAACTAGAGATATTGCTTATTATCCGCACAAACTTCTTTTCTCCAATGTTTTACAGTTTGCTTAGCAAGGTATAACAAATCAGACAGTTTTTTTTCATATTTTCACCTATTACATTGAGAGAAAAAGAGAAATTGCTGGTTGTCTGGATATACTCCTTTTTCCTCATTGATTTAGCAAATTTCCTTGCTAGGCATATCAAAAACAAAAATATTCTATTTTAGTTTTTTTTTTCATATTTTCACCTATTACATTTAGAGAAAAAGAGAAATTGCTGGTTGTCTGCATATACTCCTTTTTCCTCAATGATTTAGCAAATTTCCTTGTTAGGCATATCACAGACAAAAATATTCTATTTTCATCACCTGATCCTACAACATTGATAGAAAAGGATAAAATGTTATTTGGCATTTTCTTCTCTTCCTGCAACATTTTAACATCTTACGAAGTTGGCTATGTCAAAGGCATGTGAAAGGAGACAAAGCAAATATTCCATTTTCAACATCTGATGCTATAACATTAAAGGAACAAGAGAAACTGCTGATTATCAATCTTTTTTCTACATGATCTAACATATGTCTGTATTCAAGGCAGGGAATCATGTATGACACAACAAAAACAACAACAATTGCAGAAAATCTTCAATGAATATTTAAATATGACAGACTTGAATTTTATTTGAAGCAGATAATTGTGTAAACATGTCAGAAATTAGTAGGGTGAGATGGATCTCTCAAATTGTATCTGGTTTTTTAAAAAAGTTATTAACTCTTTCCCCAAGCAACAAAGTTTTAGTGTGGTCCTATTTGAATGCATGCAGCTACAAATGACAAAATGTATGCTGATAAAACATGCATTGCTGCATGTGAAAGCACAGAAAATAATATTGAGAAGAAAATGCTGATAACCAGATTTTTCTCCTTTTGTTTTAAAGATTTCCCAAGCCTATCCTCTTAGAGATGTCAAAACCAGGGAGGCTGGTCTTGTTTGGGAGAGGGTTAGTAAGTAAACTAAAATAACATTTTCCTCAGCAGTGTTTAAAAGTTCCTTCATTATGATCCTTCAATATAGAGGGAACAAAAAATCTGATTATCTGCATGTACTCCTTTTTCCTCAATGGTTTAACAGCTTCCTGTGCTATGTATACCAAATCAAAACAAGCAAGTGCTGTCAGAGACATGTTATAAATACTTCCCTAACAAGTGTTTGTCACAAGAAAATATTACTTTACTTGAAATGCAATTCAGAATGAAGCTGTTTATCATACTCAACAAATGGTTGGTAATAATTCTAGTTTAATCGAGGACTCAAAAGGTAGTCAAATCCTAATGAGAATTCATGGGACGTCGCAATAATATGGGCGACATCATAAACAATTCCTGATGGAACGCTCCAGTGGGCCCAGCCCAATGTTTACGACTTTGTCTGAAAAGGTTCGAATATGTAAGGAATGTAAATCCCTGTGAAAGGTTCATTTTAGTTCGAGAACTGATCTAGAGCGTTCTAGATCGTTAAATGGCAGTTCTAGAACTGTTCTATAACTGCCACTTAACAATCTAGAATGTTCTAGAACATTTCTAGAACTAGAAATGCGTTCTTGAACTTTTTCGCAGGGGAGTGCCACCTATCCAAGGAACAGTTCTGCAAAGTTTGGTCAAAATTGGTCAACTAGTTTGAGAGCAGACAATTTTTTACGCTGGTCTTCAGCCAGTGGAGCTAAAAAATGATTAGTACAAATAGTGGCATTTTCTTCTCTTCCATCAGTGTTTACATGTACCACAGGTCATGTTGTTATGCAAGTCAAATCAGACAATTAGATACAAATGTTCATTTTTCATCATTGGGAACACTGTCTTGATCATTTAACATTGATGGAAAAAGTGAAATTAATAACAGTGTTTGACTAAGCATATTCTAATATGGTGGGGAGTCATGTGACACAACAATGGTAGAAAATCTTCTATAACTTTGTTGATATGTGACCCATTTGAAAGTTGTTTGAATCAGAGAATGCAGAAAAATGTCAGGAAATTTTGAAGTCGGCTGATACGAAAGTTTTGTTGGTGTCAATAATTTTTTATCAGCTGATTTTTTAAAGATTTACCATGTGCAGATATTTTCTGTATTTGCATAACTTAACTCTGCTTCTGACCGAATTCATGTTGGATATTAACATAGTTACTGGAGACTTTCTGAATTGGTTATTATGTCATGTGATTCCCCACTGTGTTCTAAAATGGACATGTCAAAACCAGGGCTTGTTGGGACAGAGTAAAAAGCTTCTTATGTTACAATTAATGTAAAGTCTAATTAACAACTTATAAATTCCATATTTTTCAACACCTGGGGCCAGTTTCATCAAAAGATTTAAGACGTATTTTTGTCTTACCGATGACTTACTACGAGTTTAAGGCAAGAAACGCGTATCACCAATCTATCAAGACATGCGTTATGCGATTGTTGTTTTAACCGATATTTAAGACATTGGTAAGTCAAAAATGCGTCTTAAATGTTTTGATGAAACAGGCCCCTGATCCTACAAGATTGAAGGGATGCTAGTTTTCAATACTTTCATCATTTACCTCAATGCTTGAACATTTTGAATTAAGGCACACCACCCATATAATGAAATTCATGTGACGTTGGAATTCTTTGTGTTACATTGTAAATATTTATTACAAATCTGATCTATATGCACACATTACAGGCCCGTAGGAAGCAATTTCATATTGGGGTGGCTAATGCCCAAGTGTCTGAATATTGGGGGGCTAAATTGGATTTTCCCTTAATTTTCAGTGTGAAATAAGGAAAATTCGGCATTTTTGCTCAACATTGGGGACGCTAAGCCCACCCCCCCCCCCCCCCTCCTAGCTCCCTGTTCCTACAGGCCTGCATTATGTGTAAGAAATAAAATATTTATATCTACTAACTACCTCCAAAAGTTTACAATGTCACAAAAAACTTCCAATGTTACATTGATCTCATTAGGGGTGGACTACCTTAATAAATGCTTTTAAAAGAAGTTTTCAAGCACTGTCATTTCATAAACCAATTACAAAACAGCAAAATTTTAGACTGGTGAGTGGTCCAAATTCAAAGGAATTGCAGATGACACTTTAAGCCAATTTTAATATTTTTTGTCTTTATAGGTAGAAAATGTCTTCATTTTACACAATGTTTTCAAATGCCTTTATATTGTGGGGCAACAAAAGCATCCTTATGTGGGAAAGAATTCAAAGGGTTAAAACTTAAAATCAATGAAAACTGGAAAATAATTGATATATCAAACTCTTGTTGAGACTGGAACCCGAAACTCCCAGTTTTCCAGGCATTTTAATGTTAAAACTACAAGAGTTCTCCCCGAGCTTTGACTTGTTATTTGTTACTAGATGTATGATAGCCAGTTATCAGTTTTCATCTTCATTTGTGTTGGTTGAAAGAATAATACATGCAAAGGGTCATTGCAAATCTGTTTTAATCCATTACCACACATTGAATGACTCCTTAAAATTGCTTTGGAAAACACTGTAGAAAATGAAGAAATTGCTTGTAACAATGTTTTCTACTTAAAAAGACAAAGAAACTTTAAATTTCATTCATTGAAATTGTCGCCTGCAACATCTTTGAATTTAGACCAGTCTAAAATTGTGTTGTTTGGTAATGGATTAAGTACACATGTAATTAATTGTTGTTTAAATGTGTTTACATAAATTTCCTACAATGGCAAAGAATTTTGTGCTAAAAATAGACTGGGTCTACCATTATGTTTCGATACACCGTCGATGTTGTTACAAAATCTCCTAACAAGCCGTAGTTACAAGATTTTATAACAGCACCAACGAAATACTACAAGTCCGAAATTACATCACATTTAACTGGATAAAAATTAAAATCTTTCCCTATTATAAATAGATTCCTAAAGCTTCTAACTGCATAATTATTATAGTAGTCCTCAGTCTCTCTCTGCATCTCTCTTTTTCTCTCTCTTATTCCTAGTCTCATGCTCTGTGTTTGACCTTCTGTCTGTCTCTTATTCAGTCATGCTCTCATTCTTCATCTGTTTGTCCCTGAATAGCTAAGGCTCGTAGGAACAGGGGGGCTAGGGGGTGAGGGGGCGGGGGCTTAGCCCCCCCCCCCAAAATTGGCCAATAATGCCTAATTTTATTCATTTTACACTGAAAATTTTGGGAAAATCCAAATTAGCCCCCCCCCCCCATATTCAGGACAAGGGATTTAGCCCCCCCCCCTCCCACCCCCTATGAAATTGCTTCCTACGGGCCTGTATCTACTAGCTCCATTTCTCTCTCTGTCTTTCATTCTATCTGTTTACGGTATAGTTTTACCCCTTCCCAATCAAGACCTTGTTTGGCATCCCGACCAGAAAAGGCTTCAGCCTTGAGAAGAAAACATTGAGGAAAAGAATGCCAAAAACCAGCATTTTATTTGTTTGTCTAAATATTTTCTTGACAACATTCACAAATCCTATCTTTATCGACATAAATTTTTTGGTCTGCACAGCAGCTTTTGAATTTGGCCATCCTAAAATTTTGTTGTTTCTCTCAGTAAAGGATTAATGCATGCGCTAAGGCTTACGTCGGGGGCGGCGCCCTGAACCCCTGAATTTTACAAGGCGTTTATATCTTGTCATAAACTGACATTGTGACATGGACAATTCTACTGTACATGAGGCAATGAATTCTTGGCTCTTCATTGTACTATACATGTAATTTCGTTAAAATGGCCCAACGACCAGAAAAAAAATGTTGTATGTGGAAGGGTCAACGTCTTTGTAAAGTGTTATGTCGGGGGCCGCGCCCCCGAACCCCTGCTGTTCGCAAACGGTTTATAATCTTGTCTTATACATGTAGTAATATCCGTGTTGTCTAATCGAAAGGGAGGTCAAAACAAAAATGGCGTCGTAATAGTGATATGTCAAAATAAAGTACTCGAGGATATTGCTACACTGGCATATCAAGAAGGGGATTAGATTCAAGTGCGTTCAACATAGTTGCAATAATGTAACCGAAACCTTTTTGAATTTTGATCTAGATCACAAACCAATACCCATCATCAAGTTTGTGGCTACGATATCGCAGCTAGGTTCAATGGACACCGGGCATGATACACTAAGTGACTTTGTACACTGGGCAATGGCGGTTCCAGAAGGGGATTGAATACCGGTAGGTTTAAAAGAAACCTGAGCTTGATATTCTTATTGCTTACATCTCATGTTTATTATCATTCATAATGTCACTTTCAACATTTTTCTTCTTACATCGCCGGTGTTGCGTAAAAAAATGTAACTAGATCTATGCACGGGAAACAAACAAGCAACAAATTAAAAACATGACTTACCTCTTGAAATTTGGTCGTTTCGATTTAAAATCAGATTCTAATGATTCTAACCATTTCTAAAAAAATCCTTCCATTGGCATTGAGGTCGAAAACGAAAACTCGTTACATTTCACAAATAATCACTTATTCTACCGCTGAAGATTAAACGATGCAAGTCACAATAAATTCCCTGTCAACCAAAATGTCAAACCAACTCCAAACATTTTTCCCGGCGAGAAAATATCATTTTCAAAAGAAAAAACACTTCAAAGCACTCATTTTGAGCAAACAATTCGGCGAGCTTGTTTGGGCCACTCCGTTGACAAAGAATACTCCTTTTTGGAACCGAAAAGACATCAGATTTTAATGAAGAAGCTAAACAAATGTATTTGACTGGTTATTCATAGATTTTGTAATGGTTTATTCTGCAATATTTATCTTGGTCAGTACCAAAACACACTTGATTGAACCGCATATTTCGGAATGAAAACGGAGTGAGTCTAATCAAGTCCGACCCTTCTTAGCAACACCGCTTTTTATCAGACAGCTCAAGCAGCCTTGTGTTTTGACATGTTTGATTTATTTTTTCTCTCTGTGGAACAGATACCTTTTTCCTCAGCAGTAGATCTACATCATAGAATATGGAGAAAATAGGGTTTTGGTTATATATTGTGCCTTGGTTTATGTAAGAGTTCAACAACGTGACAAAGCGTAATTTAAGGGGGCGGTACTTCTGACTTAATAGGTGTGCACGAACGGATGACAAAAAGTGACATCCCGTATATGTAGCGATCGTTCGTATTGGCTTTTTATCAATAAAATATCCAATTTCTGCTTTCAGAAAACATATGCAATTACTTCTTTTGATTAAACGTATGCATTTAAACAGTTTTCCAGGTCATTCCTGGAGTGAAAAGGCCGGTAAACCGGCTTACTTACGTACCCACGATCGGTAACTACGTTCGGTAACTATACAAGTCCGGTAATAGGTGCAGTTGCATTCTGCACTTTGCGACTTGAATAACCCAACAAATCGATTTTTCCCAGAAAAACGACCACGTGGAGACCTAGATGGAGGTTGCGCGAAGAGTTGCTGAGAATTTAAAGACAATTTATTCGACCGTTTTTGCGTCCATCAAATCGCGGCTATATCCTGCTGGAAGGAGACATTTGGCCCTATTGTATCATTCATTCCATGAATCGAACAAGTTCTTTTCATTACACTCATTCTTTATGGTGTCTTGTTATGCAAAAAAAAATTGACAACTTTTCATGTTTGAATTAACTGCCCTTGAATCGAAAAAAATGGCCAATTTTACTGACAAGCACCTCTCGGGCGTATATGCGCCGCTTTGCGAAGCTCTTGTTTCAATGTTTTTTCTCACTTTCTTCTTAAAGGGAGCTCAAATTCAGGACTTGTTTGGGATGTGTTTAATTCCTCTCTCTGGTTTTGAAAAATACTAAAATACTTTCGTATGGCATTTGCATCGTAATCCAGTATAAGTTATCAATAAACAAAGACGTATCTACATCAGGACGTGAAAATTACCTGGTATCATCACTATAAGCGAGACGGAAAACGGAGGGGCTTGCGGCTTTAATACCATAATATTTTGGATGATCATGTAAATTGTCAAATAAATTAAATTCGTTGATATAGACTGGTCCTTCGTTTCGCATCATCCAAAACAGGTTCAAATAAATGAAACGAATGTAGGGGATCGATCAGACCAAGACAAAAAAGTTAGATATCTATAATAAGTTATGGAAAAGGAAGCAATGGAGTTGCCACGAAGTAGTGGACAGTGGCAAAGTTTGCAAACTGTATCATAGCTGTCTAATTTTGATAGTGTTGTACAATTTCTGAAACAAGACCTGGTTTTGACGTCCCAAATAGAATTGGCTTGGGAAGCATTGAGATAAAAGATGACCAGCAGTTTCTCCTTTTTTCTCAATATTTTCTGAGCTATTTTCTACATAAATTCTATCTTTAACAACAGAAATATTGTCATCTGCAGCAGCTTTTTAAAAGGACCACCCCAAAAATTTGTCGTTTGCGAAAAGGTTTAATCCCATACCACACTGTTTTTAACTCACATGTATTGTAAGTACCGTGAATGAAATGATTTTGTCCACTTGAAGTTAGTTGCAATATTTATATGTAACCGAAACCTTTTTGAATTTTGATCTGAGTTTCACAAACCAATGTCATCCAATTTGTGGCTACGATATCGCAGCTACCTTGAAGTATACTCAATAACTATTTGACTACTCAGGACCACCTCTCAGCCGCCTCCAAAATTTGGCATCTTTGTCTATAAATGATGGGCAGACAATGTGTTTTCTGTCTGGAAACAAAGCCAGATTATTGTACATTTAATCACTCAAGCTGATCTCTTCATGTCAGACAAGAAATTATCCATGAAACCAAATCTCTTCCTCGTTCCATCTGTACTTTGATCTGATGATAGATAGTCCATTGTGTCTGGTCAGAAAATAGATATTTAAGTCTCCATCACAAGTATATATATATTGGTACTTGTAACGTCTTAGCCAATCAATCTAAGTTTCGAGGTCTTAGATTTCTGCTTGGTCAATATCCATTTTGAGACTTGCATGTAATTCAAAATTATCATGTTGTTTTTTACGTATTTTAAAACAAGTTGATTATGGATTAAATGGGATTAGCAGCTAGTGGCTTTGAATGGATGTTCCATGTGTATTTTAATAAATTACAACCAAAGTCCAACGACAAATATGATGTGTAATATCTTTTGAATTTCGATATTGGTTCAAATTAAGGATTTTAAAATAATACAAATGGAAGTTATAAAAGGCTTGCATATTAAAGACTTTTTAAAGATGTTTAAGTGTGAGAGAAAATAGTGCGTTTTTCTCTATCCTCTAATTGTTAGTCTAGAAAACTATGTTGTAAAGGTCAAATATGGGTTTATGAAAGTGTCTGTAACTTTGGTAGAGGAAAGCGGCAGACGTAATATCAGAAGATAATTAAAGGTTTCAATACTTTCCTTTCTTGTACAAAATCAATGTGATTCCGAGCGTCTTTATATCTTCATTAAGGACTATAATTATTGTTATTTATAAGCTTACTATAACCATCGCTAATCGAGAATTATTTCCAGATCCTTCTGATCCATTAGTATCAGTTCTAGAGCTTTATGGAGCGGCACAAAGTTACATCCGGAAAGCTTTGTTACTCATAAACCTCTTAGCAATAAAATGACGGATAATATAAGACATAATGAAGGAATCCCGTATATAAATGATCACTTTCACAAAAATACATGACATAAATTTATATTGTGTCAAGTTAGATATAATCCGATGGAAGATGGGGGATTTAGACCGATACAAATTCAAGACAAGAAAAGATCTCTGAAGGGTTGTTATATAATCGTCGAATGTATAAACTGTTACACCAAGTAAAACCTTGAAAGAAAAAGAAAAACAGACGAATCGGCAAACGGATTTAATGCTTTTTATACGATTATCCAAAAGCCGCAGTTTGGAATCATACTTTGCAATAAATTGTAGAACAAATATTATACAAAGACATGACGAGACTGATATTAAAGACGCAAAACATTCCCATTACATTTTTTGAAGTGTGTCTTGATGCCAAGATAAATTATTATAAAGCGTTTTAATCCTATCGGTTTATTTTTTAAATTGTTGCTGAACAAAAAAAAACGCCTTTAAAGTTGAGACGAAAATGACATATTCCTTTTACAACTGAACTGTTGTATACATCAATTCGTTTTGTTTAAGGAAAAATAATTTCTCGTAAACGGCGCAATACTATGGTTGGAAAATTTTAGAATTGTAATAAGAAAATGTGCTCTTTTAGACCAAAGTAAAACTAAAATTTATGAGAAAATATATTTATCTCTAAGTTACTGTATAAATTCTTCAATTGAATGAACAGTGTAGTTTGTATCTGAAACAAACCGATGTTTTTTATATCCTATTCCCAACAGTAAGTTTGTCCAGATGACATGACATTGATAAATGTTGTCTATAAACAGTCAACAGAATAAATACTTCTCTACAGAATTAATATGTCTGTCCAGCTCTGTAAATGATGAGCCTTTTTTATAGTTACAGTGTTTTTCTTTATAATGCGGATGCCCATTGATTTATGTTCATTCAAATATGAAATAGTACTTCATTAAAATCAACAATAGCAATCTGAAACAGTGCATACTCAGAAATCAGGTTTCACATGCAACAACAATTTTATTCTCGTACAAATGTGAAAATCGACAAGACTTTGCTTATTAATGAACCGACCAATGGACAGACAGGCTTGCAATCAGGGCAGTAACAAACACGGCGACATCAAAGAAGATTTATTCCAGCCAACAGTAAAAATAACGACAATACATACTATATGACTAAATGTTCGAAAAGATATAACTTTCTTATTCTTCGCGACAAAGTGTCAGACATCAAAAATATAATTTTGATTCAGGACATGAATATATAATCGGTCATCCAATTCTGGCAATTCCCGACAAAACGTTGAGACCTTTCTGACATCTTTGTAAAGCATTAAAGTTGCACATACAGTATAAATAACCTACAACAAATAGTAAACAACATATTCCTTAGGTATTAAAACTGTTAAATAATACACCTTCAACAGGACATTTAAAGAATTCCAGTAATACCAATTGCTGCTTTGTGGAAAGGACTATATTTTGAAGCCAAGCAATAAAGTTTTCTGTATGGCAGACAACAGTCCTCTAAGTACGCAATTTTGATTCAGGACCAGTATTGATAATTCATCATCCAATTCTCAGGAAAACTGCGAGACATCGCCAACACCTACAACTTGATTTATTACAAATTCTATATTTTGTCACTTTGAAAAAGCAAAATATTGGTGCAATTACATTAAACAATTTAATGAAATGATAAGACGGGTTGAAAAAGGTCATTCCAAATGTCTTCGTAGTTTGGGCGTTCAATGCACAGAACGGAAAGTGCAATATTTGAAAAGCTGTCCACTAAATACTTGGCCAAAGCAGGCACGCGTATTTAAATGACCTATATTTTAGCGCTAGTTCTTGTCAATGGAAATGGACTCTCTGTCTTCTTTATAAATAATGGAAGACAATCCAAGAACCAGTGGAGTGATTTAAGGCCATGAGAATGGAAAGACAGCATAGTTAACTTGTAAAGTAAGCTTAAACCTGATCTGATTGAAACATACATATATTCAAACCAATTGAAACCCTTTCTGGTTTCGACGATCCTAATAGAAAATGATTTGCAACAGATTGATCATGATTATTTTTCACATGTCTTCGACACTTTATAACCCATCAAAAGCCATTATAAAGCTTTAGACTTGGACACATCATCGGTGAATAATTGACAGGCATGGTAAATAATGTGCACAATCCAAAAGCCTGTCCTTAGAAAGTTATCATAAACAATAATAGCTGCTTCCAGGAAAGACATGACAGAGTTAGTTAATTCTTTTGGCTTGCATGTATAACAGGAGCTAAGACGTTGGTCTGTTACATTATCAAATTGCTTTACAGAGCTAAGAAGTCAGGCCGTGACTTTCTATAGAATTTTCTGAGAATGTCTGGGGCTATAATACCACACCACGACATTAATAACCAGGCTCTTATAATACACTTGTTCACCTAAAAAATCAATCAAATATCTTTTAAATATCTGCACCATAATGGGCGGGGAGTACAAAAGATCTCCCGCTGAAAGGTATTTAAAACTTCCTCATTCAACGAAGCGAATCTCCGACACACGGAAAAGATGGAGAATAGCTCTACGGTGCATTTACAGTATGATTTCCTTTCACAAACAAAATCCAATAAGTTTGTTGTGTTTGGACATTAAACAAGTTTCCTTTATCGATCCAATTTGGCATAAAAACAAGCCCTAAATCGGTCATTTACAAATATTTCCTTTTTTCGACGTCCCGACAACAAAGGCTTTAGGAAGAAAACAATAGTTCCAGAAAAAAACATGTATAAAAAATACTAACGCGGACAGTGAAAAAATAATAGACCTATAACAAAGGGCTTGTGTATAACGATTCTGATTGTCATTCTCCCCGCAAAGTGATCGTTCGTTGCCCTTCACATATCATCTCTACAAAGGGATACCTCGGCTAGAGTCCACGAGTCTAGACACCGAAGCATAACGTCTTTAGCTACTGTTCCATTTCTTGTATTATACATTAGAGAAAGAAAATACAATTCTGTTTGCACCAGAAGTGCTCTCAAATTTAAGTATTGATATAAGTAAAAGGGCACCATTTTCATATTCTTCCTAACTAAAATGGCACTATTTTCATATTCTTCCGCTCTCATGACGGAGGCGAAATGAAAGAGCCCCCGTGAAAGAGATTGGCTGAGTGTGTGAATGATGCCACCCGAGTCAAAAGAGTCGCCAGACAAGTTTGTCTTGTATTAGATTAAATGAGGGGACATTCTTTAACAGAAACAGTTGTCTTCTGGCAAAGCTCGTGAGCGCGGACGAAATAACCGTGCCCTAAAGCACAGTAAACATACGATTGATCCAAATCGAACTTCTTCAGACGACGAATCAAGCATATCCTCGTAAATGTAACGGCGCCTAACTTTAGTGGTCACTATTATCTTCACTTCTGGAGATTTTATACGTTTGATTCTATCGTCAAATCCAAGCATGGTTTGGGAAAGATTTTAACAATCATTGACAATCGATACACACATTCCAGACAAGCTGTAAATCATCGGCAGTTTCTACTGTGATTTACCAACATTGATTTTTTAATTTACTATAGCTCTTTCTTCTATTGACAAGGAACTTCCTTTGTCAATTACCTAAGAATAGAATTCTATCGGGCTATGACTACAATGGACAATAATAAAATACAGTAATGAGTATAATAGCTATTGTGGGCTTAATATGAACTGTTGTAGAACAATTATGTACCCTTTGACAAACCGTCGCAGTAATATAAGAATGTTCTACCAGGCGTATTTAAACTTTCGAGAAAATCGAGTTCACATAGAGCAGTTATCATACATTCCCTAACTGGATATCTCATAAACCAGACTTCATGTCAACAATCTGTAAGCACCATCAGATAAAACTCTTTAAGACGATTCCAACGGTACCAAAATCTCAATTTTCGTGACCCGTCACGTTTAACGAGACCTTGTTGGAAGAGTGAAAAGTATCATGTCCATTTTGCAACCTGTAAATTCAATCTAATTTTTGGCTGGCTCACCCTCTCCCGAACAAGACCTGGTTAGACCTGATTTTGACGTCCTGAACGGATTTTATTGAAGGTGAAAAGATTGAGGCGAAAGAATCCTATTTTCTTTTACACTCATTCTGTCGCCTGTCATAGCTTTCGAGTTGGATGACCATAAAGTTTTGCTGTTTGGGAAAGGGTTCAATGGATGTTTAGGAAGCCAATGAGAAACGCCGATTTTATAAATCACTTTGGACTGAGCACGAAGTGCTCAAGATGAGCTATTGTGGTCACTCACCGTCCGTCCGTCCGTCCGTCCATAGATGACCATATTCAAAGAATGTTCGCGATTTTTGATTCGTCAAAAAATATGGGCGTGACAGGGCAAGGCTTATCAAACTTTGAGAAATCATGACATCATTCTTAACAAATCAACCATTCGGCAAATTTCAACCAAACTTTGCAAGAATGTTCTTTGAGTCACTGTCGTCAATATTTATGAATAAATTTAGGATAAATGGAGTTTACACAGAAATTATCGATAAATCACGGGGAATTGAAAAACACTTCCCATTGTTAAAGCATTTGCGCTTGAATGCGCTAAGCTAAAAGCACAAGATGTTTTATTATTTGAATAGATAGGATGTTGAAGAACATATATAGGCTTTTCTAGGCTTTTCTGTCGCATAGTTCTTGCCATTTGAAGCCGAGTAAAATGACCTATTTTGAATACCTAATCATCGACTCATAATTCATCGGTTCATCGTATTAACATACACGGATGAATAGATTTATTTTCCCTCTTTAATTTGATATATGATTTATGACAATCCGTTAAGAAATGTCAGTGCCAAAGCAATTTTATCACACATACCCACGCGGCCTTCTAAGGTAACGACCGAGTTCAAACAAAGAAACGCAGAGTTGACCCACTTTTACAAATAGAGATTTAACACGAAAAGAACGTGTATACGGTAAATGTATTTTATCGTAATAAAATATAACTATTTTTTTTTTGGCAATTAAATGTGTAATTTAGGCTGAAAATGCCGTTTGTAAATTACTCGTTTTTACATAGAATCAGACAGAGGCAGTATTTTTAAAACGATACTGTGACCACACTAATAATGGCCGTCGATGGCATATCAATTGGTAAATATAGACATGAAGAAGTATTGTTGTTGCATGGTAGCATAGTACGGTGTGAAATCTCTTAATAACACTGCTAGGAATGTAATAAAAGTATATCTCGTCGTACAAGTAAGCACGATATGGCAAAGTGTTCGCTTAGGGTCAGAGGGTTTCCGGGTTCGTATCCTGTCAGAAGTCGATATTCATTTGCGGGTTACATTTGGCGTCAGTCAAAAGAAACTTGCACGAGGTGTTGGTTTGTGAGGTCACTGAGTTGGTGGTGTGTAAAATAAAAGAGTAAAAGTAAATGAGTATGAACACTGCTTAGTGTTTCTTTGTTTAGAAATCACGTGACACGTAGTTTCACTAAATATTATTCTTGAGTTTGGAGAGAGTCATCAGCGGTTGTCAGACTGGTTCAGTGATTAGAGAGCCATACATACATGTGTACTGCAGGTTGTCGGTACGAGGAATATCCGTTTCTACTCATATTTTATTCAACCCTTTCCCAAACGACATAATTCAAGGGTGTTCTAATTCGAAAACTTCTGTAGAGAGGACTAAATGGATGTTGATAAAGATAGAATGTGTGCAAAATATAGCTCAGTAAATATTGAGATAAAAGGAGAAATTGTTGATTATCAACAATTTCTTCTTTTGTCTCAATGTTTTCCCAAACATATTTACTCAGGGACGTCAAAACTAGTTCTTGTTTGGGAAAGGGTTAAGACGATATTTATTGTGCGGGAAGTCCGTGTTATGTGTGTTGATTTAGCTGTAAGCTTAGCAGTCTACTTGACAATAACCATGCAGACGTCTCGAAATATGTACTTTCGTCGCATCCAAACTTTGCAGTAGGGCCTACATTGTGTGCTTTGATTGTTTTTGCAGAATATTTTTATTTTTATATGTATTTGCTTTAATTTTGGATCTTTCTAAAATTGTGTCATTTGAGCAATGAGGATTTCTCGAATATGGGTTTATGGTCTAAATAATTAACAATGGTAAACATTGAGATTTAAATTTTCCGCCACCATTTTGTGCATCCGAACCAAATATTAACCCATAACCAAACGACAAAATTTTGGACTGTTCCAATTTGAAAGGTGTGGCAGCCGACAATTTCAAGTGAATGGAATTTTTATTTTTTATGTCTTTTTTGATAGAAAACGTTATGGGAAATGAAGAAATTGCTTGTCACAAGCAATTTCTTCATTTTCCACGACGTTTTCTATTGGCATTATTTTGTAGGGAGTAAAAAAGAGTCATTGTGTGGTAAGGGGTTAATTTGCACCGAATCGTCTGAAATACTTCTGTATAATATGTATTTGAACCTACCATGTGTAGATGTTGTACGTTTTAAAACTAAGTATTATTTTCGTGCAGAAACTAGGCTGCTCAAATCAGGTGATTCTCTTTTCAGGTATCCAGAAGTGAAAAAGATCTCCAAAATAACAGGGAATGCAGCGTAATTAGTCTCCAAGGTCATAATTTTTCTTGATTTCAATGACAATTAATTGGGAGAACATTTTATTAGTTGGTTGTTTCATTTAATTACCAGGGGGATGTCTTCACCTCCTAATTTCACTGATTTCATTGTCACCGAATTATTTCAAGGTACCCTTTATTTAACCATTTCCCCCAAGACAAAATAAGCGGCCTGTCAAATCTCAACGAAACCACTGATGACAAAATCAATGTAATAATTTGCATAGTTTTCTTCTTTAATCCAATGATTCTAATGCTATTACTGTCAAGGGCGTGAAAACCAGGCTTTGTTTAGAAAATTGTCAAATATATAGAGAATAGATGGTTCATGTCTTGGATGGGTCAAGTTTATTTGGCAAGGCGGAGGAATTTATCTGGCGAACCGAAGGTGAGCCTGATAAATTCCGCAGCCGAGCCAAATAAACTTGACCCATCCAAGACATGAAACATCTATTCTATTTATCCTGTTACAACCTTAAAACGATTTAGAATTACAGAAACATATTCATTGTAAGCCATTGAAATCAATCAATTATTTTTTTACCAGCGATGTCACCTTTTCAAAATGTTTGAATGTGCAAACGTTTGATGAGCGTCAGAAAGTAATCCGCGTGTAAAATATCCTTTCCCATCAACATTTTATAATTTTATCGAGGTAAAAACAAGCAATTTATATTTAAATTTTCAAATATGATAACCATGCAGTGCAAATTCAAATAACAAAGAACTAGAAGGTGACTCGAGTCGACGACTCTGTCTTGACCTGGCCATTTCTTTGTGTGTGGATAGGGATTGGAAGGATCGGTATCGCTTTTAACAAAAACAGATTCAACGTTTAGATTAAAACTCGAAAAGGTCAAACTGTAAAAAGAACATGAAGCGCCTACCACAAATCACTCAGTTCAGCTATTCGTCCCTACTTTAATTTCCTCAGTCCTGGATTTAGCTGTAAAATCTAACATGTTTTGCACTTTCTCCGATGTCGTCCATTTTCAGACAGTCTCAAACGAAGCAAGCTTGTGTTGTGCGTGGCAATGAAGACATTATTTCAAAATAACGATAGCCTGACGTGTAAAAACAGGTACTACAGATGTTTTGAAATACGATAACATAACATCGATCTCTCCTCCTCCTGTAAATCCAAGCCCTTCCTTGTTTTTCCTGTACTGTCTTGTTGTAAACAAACATCGCTTCGATTCCCAGACAACAACGGGTGTATTACGTCATCTAAACTTTGATCTACGTCATCAATTTCTAAGATTTAGGTCAAAATTCCAGGGGCGGATTCTGTTAGTGGGGCATTTAGTCCAAATATTTAGACAAGGGAATGGAAAAGTTTCATTTGTGCTTTTTATTTCTCGTTTTCTGTAGACCACTTGCCTCGGATTACGAGTAAACCTAAACTTGGAGTTTTTTTGTAATTTCGGGGCCAGAATGTTTGTTAAATACGCAGAATTATTTGATTGGGATGATTTTTGCTATTCAAAAGAGACGCCTTTGCGAACAACTTGTGTAAATTTTGTTATAAAAACGGGGATTTCGAGATCGACGCCAATCGGACAAGATTGAAAGTAGTTTCGGCAGACCACGTGATCATGTGGCATAATAAAGCATGTCACATGATAGGGGGTAGGATAAAGCTAAGTTTATCCTACCCCCTGTTATTGGGCAGAATATTTAGCTAGTGACAGGATAAATGAAGATAGAGCACGACGAGACGCCATTGGTAATACGTACATGGGAAAACTATTATGTAGATCTATATCAACATAAAATAAATGTATAAACAAAGAAGAATCGCCTTTTTAAAATTACATCATTTTACAAGAAGTCGAATGTGAAGCTAGAAAACCAAAATCTCAGAGTAGATGAAAACATGCAATGATACCCGAAAACATATAATGATAAGGTCATCACTTGAAGCATATAAAGTACGAAAAAATTAGCTAAGTTTAAGCACGGCAGTTATACATGTTTCAGTAGCCAATAGTTAGACAGAACAACAATAAAGGGAAAGAGGAGTCAAGGCATTCTAAATTGGATGTTTCAAATTCAAATCTTACATTTGAATCTTCTAGATTCTAATGATTATCCTATGCCCTGATAAGATTTCATAACAGCGCTCAAGAAAAGGTAACTAGTCAGACTGCTATGTTAATGATTCTAGAAAAAAAGATTTAGCAAGCTAAAATGTTACGGTGGCTATTAAAGTACGAGCCAAAGGAAACAAAAGGGTATAAAATTGATAAGTTTTCTGAGTTAAAGAGACTGGTTAAGTGGTTTTACTAATCTATTGAAGTACTATATCATTTTCCATCTTATTTTGATCGTATTATTGCATGCAGAGCTCGCCTCACGTGTTTCAAATCACATCCATTATGACGAGAAGGGCGGAAACTTCGATAAGATACAAACTATGTTAACCCTGTCCCAAACAAGACCTGGTTTTCACGTCCCTTATAGAAAAGGCTTGGGAAAATTGAGACAAAAGAAGAAACTGCTGATAACCAGCAGTTTCTCCTTTTGTCTGAATACTTTCCATGCTGTATTATTCAATAACTCGGACTTTAACAACATCTCTTTTGTCGTCAGCAGCAGTTTTCAAATTGGACCACCCTATAATTGTGTCGTTTGGGAAAAGGTTAAACCCTTTCCTAAACAGCAATACTTGAAGATAGTCCAATTGAAAAGCTGCTGGAGATGACAAAACAGATGTTAATAAAGATTGAAAATGTCTATAATATAGTTCAGAAAATATTGAGGCAAACCGATAAAATGTTGTTCATCAACCTGTTGTTCTTTTGCATCAGTGTATTCTCAAATTTGTTTATTTCAGGAACGTCAAAAGCAGGTCTTGTTTGGGAATGTGTTCAACCCTTTCTCTGGTTTTGAAAAATAAGAAATACTTCCGTACGTCATTCGCATCGTAAATCAGTAAATGTTACCAATAAATGAAGACATATCCACTAGATGAAGTAAAGAATGCGTGAAATACATGGAATTAAAGCTTTAATGAGAATAATTCGCGATTTTTTGCAGCATGTAGATGCAATTTGACACTTCCAAAACTATTTGAACGGCCTTTCAGAATCTCTAAAATCGCTCGCTGCAAAGCCCATGCAAGTCTCCAAGTGATACTTTTATCTAGGTCAAGCGTGGCTTTTCTTTTGCTTGTAATATTATTACTATTACTAATATGTTTTAGTCGGAACACGTATACTTCAGCTGCATTTATACCGGACATTTAATTAAATAGTTACCCGATATCAACAATTATATCCAAAGCTGCTTAATGATTAAAGGCAAATACACGAAACGAATGTAAGGGGTCCGATCAAGTTTTAAAAAAAAAACCGTTAGATTTCTGAAAGAAGATATAAAAAGGACGGAACGGAGTTGTCACGAAGCAGTGCACAGTGGCAAAATAAAATAAACTCGTTTCCAAACTGTATTTATTACTGTCTTTTTTAGTATTGTTTAACAAAACATACAATTTTATGCTTCTTTTAACTCACGTGCATTGTAGGTACCGTGAATGAAATGACTCTTTGATCCCCTTGAAGTATATTCCATTATTAATTGACCATTCAGGACCACCTATCGGCCGCCTCTAAAATCTGGCAGCTCTGTGTATAAATGATGGACAGTCAATGTGTTTTCTGTCTGTAAGTAATGCTAGATTATTGTACATTTAATCACTCAGTCTGATCTCTTCATGTCAGACAAGAAATTATCCATGAAACCAAATCTCTTTCTCGTTCCATCTGTACTTTGACCCGATGATAGTTAGTCCATTGTGTCTGGTAAGAAACTAAACTTCTAGCTAATTTATAAATGTCGATCACGAGTTTATATTTATCCTGTCACTAACTAAATATTCTGCCAAATGCAAGGGGGTAGGATACACCTAGCTTAATCCTACCCCCTGATCACGTGACATGTTCTTTTTTGCTACATGATCGCGTGAACTGTCGAAAGTACTTTTAATCCAGTCCGGAGGTCAGGATCCATCTCAAAATCCCCGTTTTTATTACAAAACACAAATTGTTCGCTAAGTTGCCTGTTTTCAATATTAAAGAACATCCTTAAAAAAATATTCGGCGTATTTATTCAATATTCTGACCCCGAAATGTAGCCTACAAAACCGACAAGTTTAAGTTTACTTATAATCGGGGGCAAGTGTGCTAAGGAAAACGAGAAATAGAGAGCACAAATGAAACTTTTCATTTCTTTATCTAAATAATGAACTAAATGTCCCACTTACAGAATCCACGGTGTATGATCACGTGACTCGGAATTTCCGATAATCTTCAATATCTTTTTTAATACTTGGCCAATTTGGTGTGAAGCAGAGAAAGTGGAAAAATGCCAGGAATAAGCTGGAAGTGTTGGATTTTTGAAAAATCAACTGATAAAAAAGTTATTGAAAATAAACCAAAATTTTGGTGTATCTTTAATAACTTTTTTATTGGTTGGACTTTCAAAAATCAACTACGTCCATCTAATTCGTGACGTCTGTCCACATTCTCTGTTTCAAACCGATTTCAAATCGGTCTAGTATTTACAAAATTATTGAAGATTTTCTGAAAATATTGTATCACGTGATTAGCCACCGTGGAATCTGTCCCTGGGTTGTATTGACATAAATCTTAAAAAATCGATGACGTAGACTAAACAACAGGACAGTGTAGGAAGAAAAGGGAGGATTTAGTTAAATTACAGGATCAGGATAGAGATCGGTGGTTTGTCATCTTATTCCAAGAGGACTATAGTACCTGTTTTTATTCGCCAGACTATTGTTATTTGTAAATAATATCTTCATTGCAACGCACAATACAAGTTTGTTTCGTTCGAGACTGTCTAAAGATTGACGACATCGGAAAAAATAAAGAACACGTTAGATTCTACAGCTAAATCTAGGATTGAGGAAATTTACGTTGGGACGAATAGATATAGTGAAGTCAGTGATTTTTGGTATGCATCATCTTCGCAAGCCAAGGGTGACATCTACGACGTAACGTCGTTTCTGTATTCACCCTTGGCGTATTTAGTCCGATTTTCTTGTTCTCCTGGAAAGCATTTTCATTGGTTCCAGCGAGACCTCGCTGGAACCAATCAGATTGTCGACTGATACATTTGTTATGAGTAACCAAATCATGACAACAGGCGGGAAAAAGCATTGCATTTGCAACTCAAAAACAAGAAGATAGGCGATTTTTCCTAAGAATTTTATTGCAATAGACAGGAATTCCCTAACTTTAATCAACGAATTATTATACTTTCGAAAATTCGACCAAAAAAGCAGCTAATTTTACAATAATCCGCATGATGTATGACGCGAAAGACAACGCGTGTTAATGACGTCATCAATTATGGACGTAAACAACCAGCAAAACAACCGCTAGGCGGTACTTTGCGATTTCAAGAAATTCGGACTAAATCCGCCAAGGGTGAATACAAACGTAGGTGGGTTCAACCTCGGCTAGCGAAGATGGGTATGCATGTGCTCCGTTCTCTTGAACAATTTATCCTATTTTTAGTTTCAGTTGAAACGTTAAATCTGTTATTATTCATACCGAAACGGACCCTCCCAATCCAAATCCACACACACAAACAGACGCCTAGGTCTAGACACAGTCGTCAACTCGAGTCGCATTCTAGTTCCTCGCAATATTAGTTTACATTTGTACATATCATATTTGAAAATCTAAAAACACCTTGTTTTTTCTTTACCTTAATAATATAATATTAGTTGATTTCATTAAAATATGAGCGTTTTGATTGGCCAAATAAGTCCATAATAACTCCATGAAAAGTAATTGACATTGCCTTTCGGTGTCAACACTATTGATAAATGGATGTGTTCTATACAAATCGGCATATTTCGTATGTTTTGAGTAATAAATTGCAAGTTTTATCATTAAATCTTACTCTTAAATAGATTTTCAAGTTGAAACAATTCAATTTCAAAGGCTTCGCGGATTCATACAGTGCGAATAGATTTTATTTATCATACATGCATGAAAAAAAATTGCATACATTCCTTATTATAATAAGTAAATTAAAAGGTGTTGGTTGAAAAGGATATTTTCTAAGCGGATTACATTTTGACTTTCTGTTGACGCCTTCGGCTCACCAAATAAACTTGACCCATTCAAAACATGAACCATCTATTCTCTATCTACTGGTACATGTAACGTCTTACCAAATTACTCCAAGGTTCGAGGCTTTAGATTTCTGCTCAGTAAAACTCCATTCTGAGATTTTGCAAACCGTAATAATCAGTTGTTTTTGCATATTGACGAGTTGACTGAATTTTCGAGCCGCGAGTACATGTAGCTAGTGGCTTGGAACTGATGTTAAAGGCGCATTGTAACAAAAAAACTTGGAAACTCCACCGACAAATGCACATTTGTAAAAGATGTCGAAAATGGAGGAAATAGTGCGTTTCACTGTTTTCTCTTATCATTTTCCTAAACTAACTATCTTTGGAATGTCAAACATGTTTGTGAAAATGCTCACTAACTATGGTAGAGGAAAGCGGCAGACGTAATATCAGAAGATAATTAAAGGTTTCAATAGTACTCTCCTTTCTTGTACAAAATCAATGTGATTCCGAGCGTCTTTATATCTTCATTAAGGACTATAATTATTGTTATTTATAAGCTTACTATAACCATCCCCAATCAAGAATTATTTCCACATCCTTCTGATCCGTTAGTATCAGTTCTAGAGCTTTATGGAGCGGCACAAGGTTACATCCGGAAGGCTTTGTTACTCATAAACCTCTTATCAATAAAATGACGGATAATCTAAGACGGAATGAAGGAATCCCGTGTATAAATAATTACATTCACAAAATACATGGCAAAATATACTTTAAAGTTGGATATATCGTAAGTGTAAAATTGGGGATTAGACTGATAACACTTCAAGGCAAAAAAATTACTGAAGGGTTGTTACATAATCCTCAAATGTATAAAATGTTACACTAAGTAAAACCTTGAAATGAAAAGAAAAGCAGACGATTCGGAAAATGGATTTAATGATTTTATACGATTATCCAAAAGCCGCAATTTGGAATAATACTTTGCAATTAATTGTAGAACAAATATTATACAAAGAAATTATCAGACTGATATTAAAGACGCAAAACATTCTTATTTCATTTTTCGAAGTGTGTCTTGATGCCAAGATTAGTTATTATAAAGCGTTTTAATCCTATCGGTTTATTTTTTAAATTGTTGCTGAACAAAAAATAAAACGCTTTAAAGTTGAGACGAAAATGACAAATTCCTTTTACAACTAAACTGCTGTAAAGGCCTTCATCAATTTGTTAAAGTTAAGGGAAAAAATTCTCGTAAACGGCGCAATACATGTACTCTGGTTGGAAACTTTCAGAATTGCCATAAGACAATATACCCTATGCCCTTTTAGACAAAAATACAACTCAAATTTATGAGAAAATATATTTGAATTCATCTTTAAGATACTGTTTCAACTCTTCGATACAATGAACAGTATAGTTTGTATCTAAAACCAACCGGTGTTTTTCTATCCTATTCCCAACAGTAAGTTTGTCTAGATGACATGACATTGATAAATGTGGTCTATAAACCGTCATCAGAATAAATACAGCTCTACAGAATTAATATGTCTGTCTAGCTCTGTAAATGCTGAGCCTTTACTTAAAGTGACACTGTTTTTCTTTATAATGTGGATGCCCATTGATTCATGTTCATTCAAATATGAGTTAACTCCAGATTAAAACAGGTATAGCATTATTTTGTCAAACATTTTTACATAATTACACAGACAACATTTATGTATAAAAATCCGGTCTACTGTCAAATTAGGCATATAGAAGGACAACGACATTTGAATGATCAAAGATCAACGAGTCTTAATTGACGGGGTAAGAGGGATTTCGGATTATAAAGATATGTGACCCGAACACGTTTTCCTCTAATAAATCGACGAAGTACAATCTGGATACAGCTACTGAACTGACACGGCATCGCGGACAGCGCGCAATACCTGTCATTGTTCGCTTTTATTCAGTGGAAAATAGGCGCTCCTGCCTATTTACATGTATAGGAATATACCGTAACCTTTCGTCACGGCTCACAACTCGATGTCTATTTATATACACCCACAATTAAATAATATGGAATTAATAAAGAATTTAGTATATAATAATAGTACTTCCTCAAAATCAACAATAGCAACCTGAAACAGTGCATACTCAGAAATCAGCTTTTACAAGCAACAACAAAACTTTTTGTTCTCGTACAAATACGAAAAATATTATGACGAATAAAATATTCCATAGATAACAACTCAGGTTTGCTGCTGGAGGAAGTAAATCGACAAGACTTTGCTTATTGATGCATGTATTGATGGACTGGGGATAAGGGCAGTAACAACACACGACGACATCAAAGCAGATTAATCCATGCAAACAGTAAAATAAGGACAACGCATAGTGTATTCACTGAATGTTCGAAAAGATATAACTATCTTATACTTTGCGACAAAGTGTCAGACATCAAAGATATAATGTTGATTCAGGACATATATATATATAATAGGTCACCCAATTCTGTCAATTTCCAGCAAAACGTTGAGACCTTTCTGGCATCTTTTGCACATACAGTATAAATAAGCTACAGCAAATAATAAACAACATATTTCCTAGGTATTAAAACTTTTAAATAAAACAACTTCAACAGGGTATTTAAAGAATTCCAGAAAAACCAATTCACTGTGATGTGAAAAGGACAATATTTTGAAGCCAAGTAATAAAGTTTTCTACATGCCAATATGGCAGACAACAGTCCTCTAAGTACATAATTTTGATTCAGGACCAGTATTGATAATTCATCATCCAATTCTCAGGAAAACTACGAGACATCTCCAACAC